>OZ007514.1:2982349-3149788 GCA_963931865.1 Axinella damicornis | reverse complement strand
TTTGGCGGTTCATGCACTCCTGGTATTATTGATGGACAAAGACATGCGCTGAAATGAACATGTAAAATCCTCAATGAATAGTGTCCTCATTTGCACAGAATCTCCCAGCTCATGCAAGTCCATTGGTCCTCTAAACCCTGCAGTTCCATGGAGGCATGGATCAGCGTCTAACTTATATATGGAGTTATATTCTTCGCCCCCTGAAAATCTCTATAAGGTACATGTATAGGTGTTTAATTTTTACCTCCAAGCCCTTTCAGCCAAAGGCTGGTTTCCCAAGGGGAGGAGGGACAGAGAAAGCACTTCACCAGTGAAGCAAAGGGTGGGATTCGAACCAGGGACTTTTGGTCCACAGTCAAATACTTTAACCACTTGGTCACAAGTCATATTCTAGGGACAAAAGATGTCTGTATTAGAGGGGCTTCCCCCCCCATACAGTGTACGTTGAGGACATGAACTTGACGCACATGCATGTGGCTAATAATCTATGCCTCCATGAGCACCTATCTCTCCTGCTTGCTCCTTCCGTGCGCTCTTGAGGGCCTTCCACTTCGTGTGAATGACGGAGGAGAGTTCGCTGGTGGTGGCAGAGGGGTAGCGCATCCAGAGGTAGGGTTTCATGTGTGTGGAGAACTGAGGGAGGGTGCTGGCCAGCAGTGCCTCCGCTGGGAGGTCGGCAATGGCATCTGAGGGAATGGGAACAGCATGATACTTAGGCTGGGGGATCAGTCCCATTCCAGAGGTCTGCGAATGAGATGCAATGCACATGGCTACATGTACACCAGGTCCTGTCAAGAGCGCATGATGACATCATTGTTTTTCACGGCAGAGGAGGAAGAGCGTGTGACTTCGTATTCGAAAGCAGAATCTTTCGTGTGTACTAAAAATAGCACATCCAGTCACGTTGTATCTAGATTGCGGGTCAGAACAGAGCGTGAGAAACGGTACAGCTGCGAAATAGTCGATCTCGAGCCATGACACACCCGAGCTTCTATTGGCCTCAGGCTCTCACTTTGGTCCACCGTCAGTGAAACGAGATGCGATTGAAATCACAACTACATGTATGTACATGTACGTTCCACCATTTCATGGATGCCACTCATTTGAGAAGACAATTTGATGACATACCATCACCAGTGGAAGTGATTGGAAATGAGGTCATGAAGCGCTGACCAGGATCGGGAGAGTATATATACAACGGAAGCCTTAGCTACGCATCTACATTGCATGTCATCAGCAGCTCCTCCATCCCACCTGGTTCAGTTCTGTTGGTCCTCCTTCCTTTCCCTGTCTCCACCTCATCCTCCCCTCCCTCCTCTTCTTCCTCCTCCTCTTCTTCCTCTTCCTCCTCATCCTCCCTTCTCTCTCCCACTCTATTACCTTCTAGTCTCTGCACAGGGTAGTCCCCAGGACCACTGCTTATACTTTCCGTATCACTGACATCACTCTCCTGTGGGAGGGAGGGGGGAGGCAGGGGGGAGGGAGGGAGGGAGGGAGGGAGGGAGGGAGGGAGGGAGGGAGGGAGGAAGGGAGGGGGGAGGGAGGGAGGGAGGGAGGGAGGGGGGAGGGAGGGAGGGAGGGGGGAGGGAGGGAGGGAGGGAGGGAGGGAGGGGGGAGGGAGGGAGGGAGGGAGGGAGGGAGGGAGGGAGGGAGGGAGGGAGGGGGGAGGGAGGGGGGAGGGAGAGAGGGAGGGAGGGAGGGAGGGAGGGAGGGAGGGAGGGAGGGAGGGAGGGGGGAGGGAGGGAGGGGGGAGGGAGGGAGGTGGGAGGGAGGGGGGAGGGAGGGAGGGAGGGAGGGAGGGGGGGAGGAGGGGGGGAGGGAGGGAGGGGGGAGGGACGGAGGGAGGGAAGGACGGAGGGAAGGAAGTAGGGAGGGAGGGAGGGACAGAGGGAGGGAAGGAGGGAGAGGGGAAGGAACGGAGGGAGGGAGGGAGGGGAGGGAAGAAGGAAGGTCATCCTTAACTCCTCAGTATACAGTGTAGCCGGATATACATACATGTACATGTGTACGTACATTGTGATAGTGGTAATTGTAACCACTGAAATTAATGGTTATGTCATACCATGATCATGTTTCATAGGTCACCATTATTCATAGCACAATTTGTCACCAGTAACAGTTCAATAAATTATGTAATTATACGTAACAGCAAGTGTAAAACCATTAATTTCAAGTACAGTTTTTGACTGACTATTGTTCCACAAATAATTGGCTCAAGCTGTTTCACCCCCACACATCAGTGTCAGAGGTCGGAGTCTAGTTCCGTTTCATCTAACATCGTTACATGTATCCTAGGAATGAAAACCATCCGAAGAATGTGGAGCATGCTGAAGAGGCGTCTGTGTACCTCCCACTACAACACAACGCTCCAATTTCTGCAACCTCAATATTTTGACCCATTACATCTCTCTCTGATGTGGGGGAAAAAACAGCAATATGAGCCAATTGAGTTTAGCGATTTCATAACACAACAACAAAGGGAGACGTGACGGTTAGTAGCGGACTAGACTACACTGTATAGTGACGTGCGACCTTCGTACTTTAATTTATTTACTGAACCTCGAACTCCGCGAAGAATGTTAAAGAACATTGGGCTGGAATCCAGCTGGGGCTGCAAGCGGATGCATGCAATCGGGGAGCAGCGGCCGAAGTGGACACGATCGGGAGCAGCAGCTGAAGCGGACGCAAGCGGCGAGCATGCAGCAGCAGCTGAAGCGGGTGCAATCGATCATGGGGGAGCAGCAGCTGAAAGCGGACGCAAACGGGAGCAGCAGTTGAAGCGGATGCAAATGGGCCAGGGAGCAGCAGCTGCCAGCTGATTCGAAGCGGATGCAAGCGGCGAGCAGCAGCTGAAGTGGACGCAATCAGGGAGCAGCAGCTCTGCACAGAGAGCTGTCCGGCGCTGGATTACTCACGGTAGGCGAACGAGGGAGAAGTAGCTGAGTGAGCGAAGTGAGCGAACCTACTTGTACCTATGAATGTTAATTCTACCACAAGCGCCGTGAGCTTGTCTGGGAGGTACCTGTACTTTATATAGCCTACCTCATCTCCTGGTGATCGTTTCACTGGTGGGATCAGTTCATTCAGGTCGTCACTCTCCATAAGCTGACCCTGCATTACAACAGGAGGAAACGTACGGTACGTGAAAGTATAACTTGTTTGTTTGTGAAACTTCATGCTGTACCCAAGAAGTGGTCTTTCACTAGACTAATGATTGGGAAATTACATACAAATCTCATGATTGGGGAATTACATTACAGTCCTGCAGATATACGACCAGATATGAAAAAATGGACCTGAGCTTTATTCACCAAAATAGTTCCATATACCCCAAATTAAGATTCAGGACTTTGGAGGACACATGCCCTGAGCTAGTCTATCGTGAGCTAGACCAATTTTCTCTCGCTCAGGAACTTCCTGAGTAAGAGAAAATTGGTCTAGCGAGAGAAAATGGTCTAGCTCAATAGACTAACCCCATGTTTTTTTGAGTACCATGGCTAACTTTGTGAACAGCAATGGTACGACACCACAACAAGAAATGGTCACATGCTAATTATCATGAAAGGAGTGGAGCCAAGATAAACAGGAAGTTGCTGGAAAATGGTGAAAAAAACCCGCCTTGACTTGTATCAGGTACAGAAATGCCCCAATTCATTGTTTTGCGTTGAGTATAACATCTGTAAATGCCCTAGACAAATATTAAGGCATAATAATTGGTTTATATATCCCTGCTGTGCATGCACGAATAGTCTAATGCACACATGGGGTAATAATCAAGTGACACTCAAGCTTACAGAATCTGGGGGATGAATTCTCTTGCGAGAATATTCAGCATCAAGAGCTACAGGGAAAAGACATAAAAGTTTTAGTAAATTACGTAAATATACGGTGTATTCTATAGGTATACGGAAAAACACGGGACTGTATTGACTCCGTAAATTCCATCAAGGGAACCGGAAAGTGGGTTGGTGCAAAGGCAAGGTGAAGTTCTCTCTCAACTCACCGACTGCTCGGTCTGGCTGCCTTCCCGCCATTGTGTCGTCCATTCAGCAGTAAACAAAGTCAGTATAACTCCGGATATGCGACAAATTTCGCTGAGGTTAGTTGTCCGCCATTTTAAATCTGGCGCGTGGTTCTTTTCTTTGCACGAGGTTCCACAGCTGCTCCAAAAATCGAACGTCGAACAGGATTCCCACGGCGAATCTATTAACTGCGCACTGCTACTTTATAACTATCTTTATTTATCGCACACTACACCACTAGGAACCAGTCAACACGGTAATCACGATCTAGATAGCCACTACCACGACGCCATAATGAGAACTATAACTGCATGAACAGGAAGACACAATGAAATATTTCATTACTGTAATCTTTTGATTTCACTGTCCAATCAGGTATCAGGATGAAGTCATGTGACCAACAATAACCCCCACCCCTATAGCTGCATAATTAGGTTCAATTACTAACCACAAAAATGAATATTTACAAGTTGTAATTGTTGAGTAATGTTTGCCCATTGCCTGGCAACAAATTGATGACCAACCCTCATCACACCCAACTACCCCCCAGAAATTTCACACAACCATTTTCCAGCCCAAATGGGTGTGTTAGTTTCTCCTGACCACCAATTAGCAAATTTCACCAAACTATCAGAAAAGCGATGAAGAAAATTGACACAAGGTAATCACCCATGCAGGAAGGTCACACTTCTAAAATCTTATCCAATGCCCAAATTGCAAAACAGAGAATCAAATTATACTTCACCCTGCAATTCAAGTTTGCAGTAGAATTAACTTATCACCGCCCCAGCGTAATTTGTAATCACACATGGTGACAAGCAAAGTAGTTTGGTTCCCAGACCCTTCACTTCACACATGGTGACAGGAAAAGGTAGTTTGGTTCGCGCCGAACAGGCAGAGCAAATCACCAGAGCCAAATTAGTGTCATGATTGAAAAATTCATCCTAGAGTTGAGGTACAACAATAAGGCTAGCCTAGCAATGTGTTCCTATGCTCCCGTGGAGACCAGTGCTAAGAGCAGGCCTGCTGCTGAGGCGGAGCCAACATAGTTGCTGGAGGTGGAGTCAAGGTCAAGCGCGGAGAAGGGTGGAGGACACACACACAGCAAATGCAGAACCAAATCCTTCAGGGGCAGAACACATCATGTGAACAAAGGATCCAACAATGTGCCTATACACACTGTACCAACATGTACAGTCCCTGGCCTGCAACCGCATAACACTCCTTCATGGGACTTTGGGATACGAGGGTACAGTGTACCAAACCAGGACCCCATGAGGGAATTCTAAATAATGCTGGCACAGGCTTGCAGGAGTGAGGGAGAAATGGCAGTGGAGTAATGGTAGTAGGATACATGGCAGGGTGGAATGACCGTAGGAAGTAGTACAACAGGAAGACGAGGAAGAGGTAGAAAGTGTTGTTGTAGAAGATGGAGAAGGTTGTTGCCTCAGCGTCTGCTACCTCATTCCTCTTCCATGAGATCCTGTGTGTGAGTATGCATGGTGGATGGTTGTGTGCGGGAGGAACAAGGGGGGTGGGGGGCGGTAGGAGTGTGTTTGTATGGGAGGAACAAGGGGGAGGGGAGCGGTAGGAGTGTGTGTGTGTGTGTGAGTATGCATAGTGGATGGTTGTGTGTGGGAGGAACAAGAGGGAGGGGAGCGGTAGGAGTGCATGTGTGTGTGTGAGTATGCATGGTGGACGGTTGTGTGCGGGAGGAACAAGAGGGAGGGGAGTGAGTGGTAGGAGTGCATGTGTGTACGAGTGCGAGGATGGATGGCGGTGGTGTGTAGGAGGAGGGGGTGGTTAGAGTGCATGTGTGTGTGAGATGTGTGGCATGTGGACGTGTTTGTATTATTGTGTGAGGGTGGATCATGCACGATACATACACTGTACCTCTCATCCTTCTCTGCTTTGGTGAGCTTCTTTCCAGTAGCATTGAGCTCTGCCACTACTTCTTTGGACACAGCCGCATCACGTTTCAGTGAGATCCTTTGCAGGAGGAGGGAAAAGACACAGGTGCTGATTAGAGCTACTAGCAAAATACTGACCAATAAGGCAGAGAGTGCAAATTACGCATCAAGGCTGCTCACTTGTGTTTGATGGCTACTTTGGTCTTCCGATACGAAAAGGCGATCAGCCAAGTATTGAGAATGGTGAGGGCAGCAAACAGGACAGCATAGGTGACCAGATCCATCATCTGGACACGCCAGAACAGCCCTGTGCGAGCATGCAGGAATGGAAGTCAACTTATCAACAATAACCTGGGGGGGTTGCACTCTGCAGTCACAGCTGCGACCGCGGGTCAAAACTTTGACTGCTCTTTTGCGCTGCTTGACCGTTGACTGTGCTGATTTTCGAGGCTTTAATTGTTGACTGCGCTGGTTTTCGGGCTTTGACCGTTGACTTTGCGATAGTATACGGAAGAATGCGTAGCGACTCCACCACTTCCTTAGTATACCGGTTGACCGAGCGCGGTTGCAGCTGTGACTGTGGTGCTTATTGGCGTGACCTCCCCTTGACAAGGCCTGACTGCTGTTTTGAGCCACTGACTGTTGACTTTGCAATACTATACGGAAGAATGTGTAGTCACTCCACACCTTCCTTAGCGGGCCTGGGGTCATGACGCATGGTCGCAGCTGTGACTGTGGTGCTTATTGGATTGACCTCCCACTGAATAGCCAACTCGGATCAAGGATAAAGAAACTACCCTAAGGGGCCGTTCTTTTTACTTGACCCGCCAACTCAATGTCTTGACGTAGATTTATGCACCAAAAGCTTCAGCAGTGGTAAACACTTATATGACAAAGTTTCATACTCCACCGCCTATGTGCGTGTTCCTCTTGGTGTTCATACTCACACAACGGCAGGGCCGAGATGATGAAAGCATTTCCATAGAAGAGAGCCGAGGTAGTCTTTGTCACGTGCCGGCTGCTCTCAAGCAGCAGCCTCTCCTCCTCTTTGGTCATCTTCCCACCCCCGACTGGCTTTTTAGGCGGCATTTCGTCGCAGAAATCACTCACTTCCACCCAAGTTGAATAGCTGTTTGTTTTTTCAGAAGCACGTGTGTGGTGAATAAATCACGTGATCATATTAAATCAACACGTACACCTAATTAAACTGCAGTGGGAAGTGGAGTGACAATGATAATAGTTGATACACAGATAAAAATTCAGTGAAAAGCTTTCACAATTCTCTTTGTCTTCTCCCTCTTGTGCTGGTTGTAGTGTTTCCTCCAGGGTTTTCCTCCCCTCATTCCTTCACTCACGACGCTGGCAGAGTCTGACACACCAGTTGCCTCAGAATCAGCCTGCTGCGAGGTGGCTCCTTCAACAACCCCCCTCGTCCCATGTACCCCTCTGGTTAATGCACGAACATTGTCCTACAGGACAAACCACGACACTACATCAATAACTGTCAGCACATCATGAATCTATTTCCCATCCATGCCTGGCGGGACCACTATAGTCTCATGCCCAGATCACACCGGGTGTAGTCTGGGCATGGGACTAGGGGACCACATACTTTTATTCTTCGTGCATATTTACAATGTGCAGTTGCTCACTACAGTTGTTTATTGGGGCGAGCGTGACCTTTGGATGGGTTAATTTGCTGCAAATTTCCCTTCGTATATATATCTGTCATACGCCGTGTCGTAAATCACTTGCAGCTCTTCTTTTTCGTGCTCTTGCGTCATGTGTTAATTCGAAACCAGGCACTTCAACAGTCTCAGAGCTACCTGCTCGACTCGGACGATGGTGACAACAAGGATGGAGACCACGGGTGGACCTACAGGCTGTATATGTACCTATCCATTGGCTAGAGCGATGGCCCTTATCACTCTTGCACATGTTGTCTTGTATTCTCATACCACAGTTTACAACTTGCTCACGCTCATCCCACAATGCAATGTTTTTCCCCTTTCATTATGCCTTAGGGGGTGAGGGGCAAGATCACATGCGCTGTTATATAATTAGTTTACCGCTTTTTCCTTGGGAGAAGGCTGCTCTGTGCTTTCAATCTTGAACTCCATGAAAAGACTGCGAGTGAATTATATGCTACTACGTACTGAGCGGATATGATTGTCTATACTGCACTGAAGTGTTTAGAAGTCAATAGAGTGTGACTAAACACAGCAAATGCCAGCGCTAGAGTTGTTGTTAGTCTATGTACCTCTATATACTTCTTGAGTATGCATACTATTAGCAAGGGGACCTTGTCTGACCCCCCTGATCCAGAATATGCTCCTGTATGTATGCTTCCACACAACTAGTACACATTCACCTAGTGTAATGAAAAAGCACTAAAGTGCAAACCTCGCCCTCATGTAGCAAAGCGTACCCATAAGATCTACTAGTGGAATGCAGGACACTGGAGGGCGAGCCTGAGCGAAGTGCATGTGCAGGACATGCATGGAGCAGTTGCATTCATACAGTGACTGTCATCAGACTCAATTATTAGTCTCGTTCCCAGACGAGACTAACTCAATTATGTGACTGGGCAAATTATGAGCCACAGAAATTATCATGATTATTGACACTACATGCACTAAACATACACTCGTGCAACTGTGAGTCAGGTTAGCGTTAGCTGAAGCAGTCTAGCAGGTACGTCACCGGCCATGGCGGTAGACCCACGAGCTGTCTCCGTCTTTGTTGTCGCCACCGAGGAGGCAGAAGTTCATGGTGCTCTAGCCAGGTAGGTTTGCAAGTATCACGTGTCATCCGTTGCGCGTTCGGGGTCTGGTATCGGGATCCTGGGAACCAGACTATAGCCCGCTAGTTTGTCACTTTGTGCCGCTTGGTTTGTGGTAGCGCTGGTGTCGCTAGACGCCACGCTTCACATACCAGTAGTCTAGTAACAGCGCTAGTGACCCGCCGATGTCGATTTTGTGGCACAAGCACCAAGTAAAGTTTTCGCGGTGAGCTAAAAACTGTCATAACTCTCGAACTAAACATTTTTATCCAAATTGCTATGTTATTTTTGTTCCTTACGTCGAGCGCTTTCTTTTGATACCTTGGTCTCGCTCGTCAGGTACCCGCAGCGCCCGCTAGAGCGGTAACAGACAGACAGACAGACAGACAGACAGACAGACAGACAGACAGACAGACAGACACACACACACGATGAGTACTAGAACCTCCCCCGCATGGGCGGGGCGAGGTTAATTACCTCTTACCTGTTTGAAGTAATACTGGTCAAACTCGCTCACTGGAGCAGCTGCCGGCTTCTGTGGAGAAGTACAGTGTCAATGTATCATGGATACAGGCTAGTACATGTAACTGTGCATTTTGCAATCATATATCCCATGTAAGTTAGAAAAGGGGCAACTTCGCGCAATTTCCAAAAATTGAATTTCAGAACGGTAATAGCTATGGCTATGAAACATGCCATAAACATTCTTACATCATCCTGTTACACTCGCTAGGAAGTTAGAGCCACGCCCACTTCCGGTATGGGCGGAGCGAGCATGTGTGTGTCGATCGCATTCGAAAATCGCCATTTTATGCCTCACTTTGGAGCCTCACTGTATCCAGGAGCCTTCCTGCACTTTCAAATGTTGGATCTGTGAAGTAGAAGGCCTGATATGCCTACAAACAAAAGCAGGATAGCCAAGGCTCTTGATGGCAAGTTGAAATTTAGCATTTTGAGCAAAGTTACCCCTTTTCTCAAATCCGCTCACAATTTGAAGAAAGCCACTACATACCGAGAAACACTGCAAAGACTCCTCCATGCTCTACTCTAATTTCAGGTGTGGTTAGGCTTGGGTAAGAGCGAATGATGATATCATTGTGATGTCATCATGTGCTCTTGGGTTGGGTAAATACTGCATAGCATATAGGTGCTTCTTGGAACATACATACATGTAGTAGCGTTCAATTTAAACCTCAGTTTTCCTTTGTTGAGTCCACTCATCAGCTGCCTCCGTTGCTAGGAGGTCCTCCACCTCAGCCGCCAGGGAGTCACGGGCAGCAGTCAGGTTGAACGAGTTTGGCTCCACACCTGGTGGTGGGTGGCAATAGAGTAGTTTCCCCTGCACAGAATGACAAGCAACACGTCACGTTCAAATTCTCTCTAGCTGAAAAGCCACAACGGTGCTTCCAGAGTGCGGTAGAAGCATTATTTACCACGCTCAGGAAAAGTTGCTCCAGAGACAAATCTTACAGCCCTGCCAATTGAAATGCAAAGAGAAAGGCCTGTGTATGGGGATCCTCGCTCCTACACTACCAGATGAACACTACCAGATGATTGAGTTTGCTTGAATTTCATGCAGAGAATGGTAGTAGTCTCAGTTCCAAACCCTCTCACTAGCTCCTAAAATGAAAATTAGTGGAAGCGATCGGCGCTCAGTGATAGCGACCATACTAGGGAGCTCAATCACTCCTAATGGTAGTTAACTTTTCATGACTGCACACAAAGCCTTGTTCTACCTGACCACTAAATGCCTGCTGGAGATCACGTCATTCCATGTGACATCACATGGAATGCTCTATCAGGATCATGTTAATTGGATGAATCACGTACACTGACATAGTCCTTGAGAATGTAACGGGCACTTCTGGGACAATCAGGAAGGCCATGGTGGGTCATGAAGCCTCGCATATCTGGAGAGGGGGAAGGGGAGAAGGAGGATGGAGGAGGGGGAGGGGGAGGGGATGGAGAGGGAGGACAGGGGAAGGGATGGAGAAAGGGGAGGGGAAGGAGAGGGAGAAGGGAAGTGGGATCGAGGGAAGGGGGAGGGGAGGGAGGATGCTTTCCATGTACACAACACATTATACAATGTAACTGTGGGTGCCATCTACCTATATGCGCTCTTGGTTATGAACAGCCTTGTCAAAACCGTACCAGTATTAGCCAGCATGCAACTACATCCTCACATCCGTAGGTGGAGAGCAGCTCATGTGCAGTGGGTGGTCTGGCGGGGTCCTCCCCCTCCCGAGGCTTGGGAAGTCTGAGATGGTAGACCTGCTCTACGGTGGTACGGGGAATGTTCTGACATACCTGATGATCGGCTACGTCAAGGAAAGATAACTGTGCTATAGTTTCCTACATATGCTGTGAGTGTCCTTCAGGCGGGCTTGTGCAGTCTGTCATTGGTTTTCATTGCCTCACTGTCTGCTGCATGTACTTACATGTATAAGCTCCGGATTTATCAGACAAGTTGCTATGACTCCCCGACCTATGCAGACAACCCAGCTGTTCATCCATTCCACGAGTCCCAGGTAGAGCTTAGCCTCGTTCCCAGGCCCACGCCCAGCTTTCCGCCGCTTTACCGTACTGCAAGCGACGGAAAGCTGGGCGTGGGCCTGGGAACGAGGCTAGGTAGAGCTCACAATTCACACAGACACTCCTGTGGCCATGTCCATCCCACAGAGTCCCATGGATAGCAGCCTCGTTCCCAGGCCCTCACCGTCTGGATTCAAGATTTGCCTCAGGTACTGTCACAGAGCCTCTTGGGCTCCCAACAAATGCTGACAGTCACATGGTCCAATCTATTTAGAAAATTCGGCCACTAGGGGGTGCGGTCTGTTGCTAGGATACGAGGGTGACAGGGGGGATGTGGTCCCTCATCTGGTCGATGGGTAAGATCCCACTGCACACCAGCTCCGCCTTGGTGGTGACAAACGTTGGGAACACGAGGCCCGGACAGTCACACAGCATGAGAGAGTCACTGATGTACAGCGTCTGAATGAGAGGAGGATACAACATGAAGAGTTAAACTCTAAATCGACCGTCTCAATACACCTTAGAATTTATTCAAGCTTTGTTGCATGGAAAGGTGGCACAATGTCTCTGCGTACTGCAGCACTTTGGGAAAGCGCACAAAGATTCTGACCACGAGCTTCCCTTACGACAGTCTTCCTGACGTAACCGCATGTGGCCAGATCTCCCAGGCCTTCCCCCTTTGTCTTTGCATACTGCAAGTGATTAAATACTGGAGGTGGGAACAATGTGGGAACAGCCTGGGAACAGCCTGGGAACAGCCTGAGAACGGCCTGGGAACAGCATGGGAACAGCATGGGAACGGCCTGGGAACAGCCTGGGAACAGCCTGGGAACGGCCTGGAAACAGCCTGGGAACAGCCTGGGAACGGCCTGGGAACGGCCTGCATGGGAACAGCCTGGGAACGGCCTGGGAACAGCCTGGGAACGGCCTGGAACAGCCTGGGAACGGCCTGGGAACAGCCTGGGAACGGCCTGGGAACGGCCTGGGAACAGCCTGGGAACGGCCTGGGAACAGCCTGGGAACAGCCTGGGAACAGCCTGGGAACAGCCTGGGAACGGCCTGGGAACAGCCTGGGAACAGCCTGGGAACAGCCTGGGAACAGCCTGGGAACAGCCTGGGAACGGCCTGGGAACGGCCTGGGAACAGCCTGGGAACGGCCTGGGAACGGCCTGGGAACAGCCTGGGAACGGCCTGGGAACGGCCTGGGAACAGCCTGGGAACGGCCTGGGAACAGCCTGGGAATGAGGCTAGTATATCACGACCACTGCCCTCTATCATGCTATTCAGGTAAATCTAGCTACCAGCTAGTCCCTGCCAATTTTGTCCTGAGATGAAAATATGTGAACAGATCAAGGCCTCAAACTATGAACTACTGCCACAGTGACACGAGTAGACTAATGGTTACCATGGAGACCACTTGCTGACCTGGAAGTGTTTTGTTCTTCCTGGAGTGGCAGAGACGGGTACTTTCTTGTTCTGGAAGAGGGTGTTGATGGTGGAGCTCTTCCCAACGTTCGGGTAGCCCACCTACAGCAAGTACGTCAGCATACGCTTGACCGTCATCAGGCAAGATTCGCAAACTCAGTGATTTTAATTGAAAGGAAAGCTTGATGATGTTACTTGTCACTACCATCTATACTTATGCGTCATTTACACCAAGAATGATACCATGTGAGGTACTGATTTAGCATCCATGTTAACCCCATCTGCGCTTGACAAACAGTAAAACTGCGCAGAAAACAAGCCTGGCTTTCTACAGCTAGCTATGTAAGTACTTAGCTTTGTATCCAAGGGAGGCTGTGGACAAATCAGGTACGTTGCTACACAGCCTCGAGGGATAACACTTATAGTACATTGTCTGGGATTTATGGCGTCGCCCTGAGACTCAGTTGGTTTACTGCCATAAATCCCTGACAACTGTACTATAACTATTACTAAAAATCCAAACTGCACAATATTATAATAATATAGCCATCATCAGCATATTCATAACCCTAACCATGTAGATGGAAGCACGTCGTTCATGGAAGCATGACTATGAAGACAACTGTGTCAGCAAGTGAAGGAACAAAAGAAACAAAAAGGAAAAGATGTTCTTAACCACTAATCCAGGAGTTTGCAGCTGAATTACGTATGTCGTGTTGCAGCAAACAGGATTCTTTTGCTACGTGCGATATCTAGATAACATGGGCACTAAATCAGTACCCCACACGAGAACAGTTTGGTGTACCGCCATTTCATGTGGCCAGGGAACGAGGCTAAGCTTGGTGTAACTGCACGAGTAGGTAAACAGTAGTTTGGGGTGGAGCCTAGCTTTGATCTTCCCCAGGCCTTCTACACCTCCAGTTGCTGTATGCAATAACGTATTTTTGCATATTGCAAGCGATCAAAAACTGGAGGTGTAGAAGGCCTGGGAATGGAGCCTGGGAAGAAAGTAGTTAGTATACCACACGGCAGTACACTCTCACATACCAAGCCAACTGTGGTCAGTTCCCCGTCTGCAAGGAGAAAAAAAGAAGGGATTAGTCAGAAAGAAACTACAGTACTGTAAGTAGCAAACACAAAACAGTCTTGATATAGTGCACAAATGTGGTGGTGATACGAAATTTTCTTCATCCTTGTTTCTAGCTCTTGCGATTTTGAACTTTGAGTGCACGCCTGCATCCACAATACACACACAAAACATCCGCTTCTGCTGCTCTATGTTCAATAACTCAAGTGATCCAATCGGTAAATTAAGATGCTGAGAGCTCAAAATAATTTTGCTGTGTCTTGCGAATGTGTCAGAATATCAGAAATTTTCAGGGAATGTCGTAAAGTAGGTAACCACTTAGTGGACCATGCTTTACCTTTCACGGGGCTGATGTCCAGGAACAGTTTGATCAGCTCCTCCCTCGAGAGCAGCTTGGCACGAGCACTGGTAAGAGAAGGTTGCAGCTGGGCTGAGGCTTCAGGTAACACTCCTGATGATTCATTAGTGTCACTGCTCAACTCAGGACTTCTGCTTCCACGATCTGCTTGAGGGGTTGGAGTAGCAGTTGGTTCTGTCACTCTGCCATCAGGCACGCCAGTTCCTCCTTCAATACCAGACAGATTTTCAGCAGAAATGTCTCTTTCATCAGTCACGCCTTTAACAGTACTTGCATCTTTCCCACCAGTAAGGTTTTCAGCAGTTTGCCTATCATTCTCTACAGCAGGGTTGTAAGTCAGTGCAGGGGGTGAGGATGAAATGGTGTTCAGCTGGCTGTCCGTACTGTCCACAGGAGACTCTCTCCTCTCTTCATGGCTTAGCTGATCTACACTGCAGTCTCGAATATCCAAATTTTGACCCATTTTCTTAACATCTGGTTCCGCAAGTTGTGAATCCTTAATCAGGGCTAAATGAGCTCCTGTCCTCTCTTCCACCTCTTCCTCCTCTTGCCCCTTCTTATCTTCTCTTTCCATCTCCTTCTCTTCATCCTCTCCCTCCTCCCTCTCTTCTTCCTCTTCCTCCTCGTCCACCTCCTCCTCCTCCTCCTCCTCCTCCTCCTCCTCCTCCTCTTCCTCTCCCTCCTCCTCCTCCTCCTCCTCCCCCTCCTCCTCCTCTTCCTCCTCCTCCTCCTCCTCCTCCTCCTCCTCCTCTTCCTCCTCCTCCTCCTCCTCCTCCTGAGGGTGCTCAGCCTAGCAGAGTCAAGATAAGATACGTGCGTGTGTACACATCAGATTCAGTGGTGTTCTTACGGCCAGTGCTATACTTGCAGAGTGTTTCCCACAAAGGGGGGGTCTCTAGAGGGGTCCCTTTCCCGGCCAATTATCCTTTGATGTGGTCATTGGAATGCATCAAGTTCTTCGATCTGGTCAATTTTGTACTACTTTTACCCCCCTTTCCTGTTAGTAACACTGCCTACACCCGTGCTATCACTTACACCAGTTATACTGTATCCTTAATGCACGGAACTGACCTGTTTCAATCTTCCACTCTCTGCCGTTGCAGACCAGAATGCCACCGTGATGTCTCCACTCTTGGCAAAGTACTCGGCCCATGCCTCCCTGGAAGTGAACAACAGCTTTAAAGTACCTATCGTAGTCGCTCGTTACTAGGTACACAGTCAAACCTCCGAACAAAGGACACTTTGGGAACAATATAAATTCAAGTCTTTTGTCCTTTGTAGAGAGGTTGTCCTCTTCTCGGAGGTTCAAAATGTATTAGAACCATAGGCAAACCAATTATTTGGGACCTTGAAAAGCGTCCTTTGTAGAGAGGTTTATTATATTGTGTCCCTATCTCGGAGGGTCCACTATCGGAGGTTTGACTGTATATCTCCACAGGAAGGAAATATGCCAGATGCGCTAAATTTCGACTGACATTCCTTGAATAGGAAGTGCGCTTGATTTTGAATTATGGCTCATTCCACTCCGTAGGATAAAAAAAATCAAGTTTCTGGAAGAAGACTGACAAAGAGTAGATGAGACGAGAGTCAAATCTGCGCCTAACACAGTGACACAGGTTTGACTACTCAATAATCAAGGCTCTAGACTACAGGTCTGGCATGTCAACTAGTAGAGAGAATGTTCGGGAGGGAATGTTCGTGAGGGTACTTTCGCGAGGGGCGACCTTCAGGGCCACCGTAAGAGAGAGCTAGCCATACTCCGTGGCATGTAGAGAAGCTGGAACAAACTACAAGTATATTTGGATGACAGTGAAGTGATTTATCCTCTGTACTAGTCCACTAGGGAAACTCCCTAGTCATTCAAACCCTCCTACTCACCTCTGTGCCTGGGTGAGTAGGTCAGCTTTGTTCACCAGTAGCATGTTCACCTTGCCGGAATTACCCTCCTTCACATACTTCTCCTGAAGAGCAAGCAAAGATAGAAGATTCGATTCCATACTGGACGACAATATTCAGGATCCATGCTGGAATGTGATTCCGGAGCTCACCAGGTCCTCACACCTGAAGAGAAGTGGATTCCTCCCATCCACTATTTGAACTACTATGTCACTGCAGAGGTGGTGATATATAATGACATCACAAGCTGAGCATATCTTTGCACAAGTTGTGCTAACAGGCTCCCACCATCCCACCCTCCTCCATCCTTTCTTTCCATTCCCCCTCCCTCCCTCCCTCCCTCCCTCCCTCCCTCCCTCCCTCCCTCCCTCCCTCCCTCCCTCCCTCCCTCCCTTCCACCCTCCCTCCTTCCCTCTCTCCCTCCTTCCCTCTCTCCCTCCCTCCCTCCCTCCCTTCCCTCCCTCCTTCCCTCTCTCCCTCCCTCCCTCCCTCCCTACCCTCCCTCCTTCCCTCTCTCCCTCCTTTTCTCTCCCACTAGAACTCTCTTCCCCGCTTTCCCTTTCTCCCTCCTTCCTCTTCACTCCCTCTCTTCCTTCCTTCTCACCTTCGTTCCTTCCCCTTCCCTCCCTCACTCCTCTCCCTCCCTTTCACCCACCCACCCACCCACCCACCTTCCCTCCTCCTTCCCTTCCTTCCTCCCTCCTTTCCTCCCCTCCCTTCCTTCCTTCCTTCCTTCCTTCCTTCCTTCCTTCCTCCCTCCCTTGCTTTCCTCTTTCCCTAACTCACTCCTCTCCCCCCTCCCTATCACCTCCTCTCCACAACTCTCCACAGTTGCCTCCAGAACTGCAAGTTCTTCTCAAATGGGGTGATGACCAATTTTTCATTTCCCTCCTCAAGTTGGGCCAGCCCCCTCCTCCATTCGAGGAACGACTCACGCTCACACAAGTCAAGCTGTTCAGCGGTCATACTTGAGTCCCATGGAGGCCTGAGGAAGGGGAGGTTAAGAATGGACACCAAGAGTGCATGATAACATCATCTTCATTGTGGCTGCAATGACATCATCCACAATGACAATGATGTCATCATGCACTCTTGGTGAACACTTATCAGAAATAATTAGTTTACTGAAAATGAGAGGCACTTGTAAACTGTTGTCATCCTAGGTATGAAACCCCACAATCTTATGTAACTTCACTCGCTCAGCTACTTCCCCCTCATTATTTGACTAGTATGTTAGCAGTCCGGCGCCGGGCAGCTGTTCCCCGATATGAAACCCCACAATCTTATGTAACTTCACTCGCTCAGCTACTTCCCCCTCATTATTTGACTAGTATGTTAGCAGTCCGGCGCCGGGCAGCTGTTCCCCGATTGAGTGTCGCCCATCCCTATGCCATTCTCTACACATACCTCCTTGGGATGGCAAGACGTTGTCTGTTCTCCTTCTGGGCCCTCTCGATCTCTCCCCTCTCCTCGGAGGAAGGCAGACCAGAGTGGACCGCCGGGTCCACTACTTGGATGTTCAACTTCTCTGAGGAGTCAGACAATGGAAGCATTTCCATCACAACCTTTCTCTCACCACCTTGAACAGGTGTCACTATATACACCATGCCTACTTCTGTCACTGTCAATCGCACTTGCATGTTGCGTGTTCTAGTCGCAATCAGTTTGCCAAATTTGGGCATCTAGATACATGTACAACTAGAGGTGCTCAGGTGCTCAGCAGAGCTACTCTGACGTGATGCAGGTAGGCCTACCGGCGACATATAATACAGCAGCTAGGGCGTACCGATTTTCATACAGCATGTACATGTAGAATGAGGTTCCGTAAGTTGTGGCAGTAATGTAATCCTTAGTGTCATGTTACCGTGCTCCGCAATATTCTATAGATTGATTCTTGGACTTGGAAGAGTATGCCTGAAGAAGATCACAAGACGGTGATCGAAACGTTGCAAAATAAAATCTGTTTGCCAACTACCGTTCCAAATCCAAGAATCAATCTATAGAATATTGTGGCAGTAATGTTAGAAACAGGGTGTGGTCAAGTTGTATAAAATAGAAACAAGACTATCACACAGCTTTTCTCAGCCTCTCGAATGGACCTCTGGTCTGTGAGTTATGTACAGTGTAGATGCTGAATTCTGACACTTCTATTCTGAACTAAGCCTTCAACAAGGCCTTCACTGCTCAAACTGCTGAGTATTGTGAACTCCACAGACACCAAACCCATCACTCTACCCCTGCTGCGCACATGTGCACGAGGTAATAACTCATGACTTGAGCTGAATGTATCTTGTTTGGTTAGTTTGCGATTGCGTTGTGACCAACCAGCAGTGAACTCAGTGCCAGCCAGCTCAGCAGTGTGAAGGAAATCATCCAATCTGCTCTCTTCCGTCACTGAGCGAAGGTTGAGGCGACCCCAGTCATAGCCATCCCCAATATCACTGCTATGGAGCTGTGAGCGAGAGGGTTGTGTGTGTGTGTGTGGATGTAATGTGTTTGTGGGTGCAATTGTGTTTGTGATTGGGGGATGATTTGTTAGTCTCGTTCCCAGACATTATTGTCTGGGAATGAGACAAGGGGGGTGACACTCCCATAGACGTCGTAGTCACAGCTACGACCGGGGTCAAGAAATCTTGGCATTTTTGCTGCTTGACCACTTGACCGCATTGAATCATTTGACAGCGTTGTATTTCAGCCATTGACCGTGCGCACATTTCGCCCCTTGATCCAATAGTAAACAGAGGAATGCATAGTGACTCCACCCCTTCCTTAGTATACGGGGCCGGGTCAAGATTCGCTGATAACCCCAGTCGCAGCTGTGACTACAGCGTCTATGGGAGTGTCACCCCTTTGGATTGCAAGACAGAATTGTCTGGGAAGGAGACAGGGGAGTGAACGTAGGCAGGTGAAAAGTTGAATACCAGCAGTCGACAGCCTTCTCCATGCAAACGTTGAAATGCAGCCAGTTGTACAAACTGAACATATCCTTGGTTACATACCCAGCTATGACCCTTCGTCTTCTTCCCGGCTCTCTCCTTCAGAATGGTCTTCCCCAGACCCGAGTTCTTACCTCCACCTCTCTTCTTCCCCATCTCAAGCACACCTACACAAAATGAAGTTGCACAAAGCGCTGCTTGCGTTGCACAGAGACTCGATGGAGAGCTTTATTTAGAGGTACACGTGGTTACGACATTGCCACTCCCCCTCATTCTCGTTCCGATTCCCGGTCCCAGGGCGGATGCCAAGGTACCGGAAATTGAAATCTGTACATGTACATGTGAATGTCCTCTAGGTACATGATTACGGACAGGAAATTCGATCGTTAATATTTCCTAAGAAATAGGAAATTCGGTGCATATTTCACATGAAGTGGAAACCACTGGCAGGTGACTGGGTGAACCTAACCATAGATAATATAGTAGTGACTATATTATCTATGGCCTAACAGCATGGGGATTTTTCGAGTTCTCATACACCCTAGTACAAGTAGCTACATGAAGTACTGTATGTACTTCCCGCTCATTAGCAATTGCAACCATACAAAACTCCTAATCTGCCACTAGTTCTAATTAGTGCAGGAGTTAGTTGGTAGTAGCCTCTCCTTGGCAGGTTTGAGTGTGTGTTACGGTTAGGGAGGGGATTTCCGGACACGGACCCAGCTTTTGCCCTCTAGGAGCAATTTTTGGTAACAACTGTTACGCTGTCAGAAAGTTCGAAGGTAGGGTATTGGTGTGCACTTCGGAAGAATCGCTAAAGGAGCGAATACAAGGACCATGAAGTGCCATGTCCAGTTTCTTTACAATTAAGCTACTTCTGCAATTCATGATCAAGAAATCTGACAAAACGTGAGACTGCATGTATCAGTAATTTTATACTCAATGATCACTATCACTTGCTAAATAATGGAATAAGTCTCCTTTCCCAGGGGCACACTCCTGGTAGTCCTTGCTTTCCAAGAAGCAAACAAGATACAGGAATGTAACACCTGCTAATCAGGAAGTTTACTATACGGAAGCCGAGAGCGACATTTCCGTTTAGCTATATCCATGCACTGCATGTCCTTTGCAATGAACTGTACAGTAGCTATATTGCACAAACTCTTTGTAGGAAAAAAAAACATGCAGATGTTGATAGCTACACAGATTATAATAGCTATAGGAGCTAATTATAAAAGTAAAAAGAACACATGACACAAGCTTTAATAACAACAACACAGTGCGCACAACTGAAAGTTTGGAGCAGGTAAACATTATAGTGCAGCTGACATTGCTAGCTCATGATGAGTTGACCAAGTGTAGCTATAGTGATCAGCACTTATACATGACTGTGGTTTACGCTCTGTAGACAGTTAACTTGCAGAGCGCTAGCTCAGTCTAATGATTTTGTATTTGCCTTGCTCAAATGGGATCACTTGATATCTTTTCTGGATGAGCAGAGGCTTGGCCACCCATTCCAATTCCTCGTGTCGAGTTTGATTACGATCAAGCTGTATGATCTCGTGATTTGCTAACCGCAGAGTTTCAAATGACTGTATCTTTGTCTTACAGAATACATGGCGACCACCATCAGTTCCATTGTATACGTATACTTGTGATACCATCCCCATGGTCTGGGAGACTGTCTGTCCTGTAGTAAGAGTTTTCCAATAGTTATAACTACTCTAGCTATATTATGTTAGCTACATATGGTACATGGTACATCCTGGTACACTCGTTCCCAGACTCCCCCCCCCCCCCCAACCTTTTGCCATATAGCTGGGGAGGAGCCTGGGAACGAGGCTAGTACATGTAGCTAATAGCTATAAGTTCATATTATTCCTCACTTGAGATTGATGTCCAAGCTTGTTGTGGTTGTTGCTGTTTCTCCACATGTGCTGTGTGTCTTTCACTTTAGCTTGCTTTAAATATACTGGAATAAGTCTCCTTCTTTCCAAGAAGCAAACAATATAGCTACAGGAAGCTCAAGGAATGTAAGGTGATCAGGAAGCAAGTTTACTGTACCCATGCACTGCATGTGCTTCTACTGAAACCATACTACTACAGTAGCTAGTGCTGACATAACAACAATTAGTGTGTTTACAAGTTTGGCTACGCTCCGTCCCACTGCCTTTGACACTCCTGTTGCATGACACACAAATATTTTCCCATCTATCCATCCCTTGTGGTGCTGTAAAACTGGTTGTTTACTTGCATCATGAATACCTTGATTCAAGTTCAAAGGTACTGCTATGCCAACATATGGCACTGACCACAATGAGCTATATTGGCACCTCCTCATGAGGCAACAACTAGCAATGTTAGCCCTTGCACTCATGCAATAACAGTAGCTATGGCTACTAGCATGCAACAAAAAGAATACAATGGTACAATGATAGGGAGTCCGAGTGCTTGAAATAATGTGATACTGGAGATTACAGAATTACTTATTCCACAACAAAGAAATCGTACGGGGGAAAAAAGGAGTAGCTAGCTACATGATTGAATCCAGCAGTATTATAATTATGTCATCCATGACTTTACTTCGAGCTCATTGTTGAAGCTCATTAAAATTATATGCACGTGACCTTTGACCTTGAGGAAATGATGCCGCAACAGGCAACTTGAGATAGAGCGGGAGACATCCCTTCATAGCTTTGGTGACGTTTGCCGTCTGTGTACAGCTGTTTTGGTCAATCCAGTCCAGTCCATAGTCCTGTCCAGAGTCCAGAGTCCTGGAGGTTTTACAGCTACCCGTACTTTCCTCAGTTCACCACAATGCACTCACATGGATATAGATCTACATGCTATATCCCGATTTGGTAGCTAACCCATGGAGCATGATACAAAAGTTTGTTGTACCTTAGCAACCAACTCATAGCATATATCTCAATACCAGATTCTAATGTTATTCAAGCACTCTGCGTACAGTACATTCGTGCAAGTAGCTACAGAGGCAGTTTCAGTACATTTTGTTGCTATGCAGTGATCGATCACGATATACTTATTCAATGCAATTTGCAGGGCGCACATGCATACTCAATATGTTCAAACAGCACCAGGACCTCAGTAAACATCATGACTGTGGCATTTCTACTAAGTACTGTAGCTACTCAGTTCATTTAATTTCGTTGGTGGTTTTGTTATCAGAGATAACCCAGTTTGTTGCTTACCAAGGCTTTGATGTAGTTCACTGTTGCTTGAGCACCTGGTTAGCTTTGTATGCAAAACATGGTTAGCTCACTGTTGCTTCTGACATCATACTGGGAAAGCTAGCCATGGGTGCTAAACTACACTGAAGCCATAATGAAAGGAAGCAGCCTCTGATGCCGTTCTTGCACACACAGTAATAGCAGCAGTAGCACACAGAAAGAGTATGCAATTGCATATAGCTAGAGGTGGAGATTACTACAGATTGCTGCATGGACATTTCTAGAGAGTAGCTACTGCATTCTTGCAGCAGGATAGGGAGCGGCCTCCAATGCCATTCTTGCACATGAAGCAGTAGCAGAGTAGCACACAGGTAGAGTATGCGATTGCACCGGGTGGAAATTACTACAGAATAGAACAGATTACTAGAGAGTACTGCATTCTTGCAGCAGGATAGGGAGCAGCCTCCAATGCCATTCTTGCAGCAGGATAGGGAGCGGCCTCCAATGCCATTCTTGCAGCAGGATAGGGAGCGGCCTCCAATGTCATTCTTGCACATGAAGCAGTATAGCACACAGGTAGAGTATGCGATTGCACCGGGTGGAAATTACTACAGAATAGAACAGTTTACTAGAGAGTAGCTACTGCATTCTTGCAGCAGAATAGGGAGCGGCCTCCAATGCCATTCTTGCACTTGAAGCAGTAGCACACGGGTTACGACCACAGGCCCAGGGACCGGAGTGGTATGCACTGTGCATGCCGTGGTTGCTAGGAAGGCATGAACTTATATAGAATACCAGGCATAATTGCTTACTTGCAAGGTAGCTATATATAGTCTTCACTATGAAGAAAAGTTTCATATCAGAGGACGGAGGACTGTCAGATAGCTACCTTATAACATGACTGTACATGACACTTTCTACGGTATATAGTACATACTAATGTATATAGTACGTACTAATGTATATAGTACGTACTAATGTATATAGTACGTACTAATGTATATAGTACGTACTAATGTATATAGTACGTACTAATGTATATAGTACGTACTAATGTATATAGTACGTACTAATGTATAAAGTACAAACTACTGTCACATGCATGCACACATGACAGACATCTACCGGTAGTATTAATAACCGGTCAAACTGTTTGAGAGAAAAGTTGGTCAGTATTAGCTACCTGGATGCACACCTGGGACCAGCGAGAAGAAATCATCAACAGTTTACTCAGACCTATACGTTATCAGCCACACCCGCAACTCATTCAACTTCACCTCTGGCCAAATCACTCAGAGGCTATATATACATCTATTCACATTACCTCTCCGGATCGTCTCAGTACTGATGTTCTCATGTACCCAGCATGACACAAATTCTGTCCTTTTTCATTGCTTAGCTAGCTACATAGCTCCAATACCAGAGATAATCACCACTACAGAAATACCTGGTTTCCAGTGCAAAGACTCACTATAGAGGGTTCCCCATCGCATGGGACCCTCGGAGGTGTACATTGCAGATACATCCGTTACTAGCTTTCCAACCCCAATCCTGCATGCATACATGCCTGGCCAGTAGGATGTCAAACTGACTGATTTGGGAAACACAATTATAGCTAGCAGGAAATTCATGAGTTGTAAACAGTAAAAGCATACTAACGGTGCAACTTTCAATCAATAACACTAACCTTATATATACTGTAAAATTGAACTTGTTGGCGATCAATCAATAACCAAATCAGCTAATCAGTTTGCAAGTGTAAGCTACAACTCAGTTAATGGAACCGTAAGTGGACACAGTGATTAGCCTTCTCCGATCTTCATTACCCACTCCTTTGGGCTCGGCAACTCTGTGTTCTCGTGAAGTGTATGATAATATTTCATACCCGTTTGGGTTAATCAGC
The DNA here is from genome assembly GCA_963931865.1 of Axinella damicornis. NCBI lineage: Eukaryota > Metazoa > Porifera > Demospongiae > Axinellida > Axinellidae > Axinella > Axinella damicornis. The sequence continues at coordinate 3,125,746 of OZ007514.1, read as the reverse complement.
CGGTCCGGAAGGGAGTCAGTATCAGACTCAGACTCCACTTCTGCTGCAGCTTGACCTAGATGTCTGTTTTCCATTCTGTGTCCTTTCAAGTTTCCGTATTTCCTTTTGAGGCATTGAGCGAGGCCAGTCACATCTGCCAGCTGAAAGGCAACGATGCCTATGAATGTTACGAGTGCTATGGTGACAGAGGTGTATCCAACAGCAAGCTGATTCCCTCCAGAGTGATTGAAATACATGGTGGAACCAGCCAGGACGATCAGGTTCAGAGCAAACAAACCTTCTAGAGCATCTAGATACCTGTTCTTGTAAACCCCACCGCTAGTCCAGGCCCACAGTTGCAGAGTCCCAGTTCCTACTAGAATTGCTAGGAGGTTGATGCTAGGGTCTTGCTGAGGATTGAAAGCGAAGACTAGAAGGAGAATAAAGCGAACCACAAGCAGCAGTCCAGGCCAGTAGCGATGTCTTGCCTTATAAGGAGCATGGTATGAATCCATGAAAAATTTCAGCCTAGCACTGTTGACCCATGCAAAGAGCCTCAGGTGTGATATAGCCTGCAGCCACTGACCAAAGAGGAGAAGGAGAGTGTAAGGAATAAAAAGGAAGACGAAGACAAGTATTGCCAACACGAAGAGTGGAATGTGTTTTGTACAGAGGTAGTCAATGTTTGCATCGTACAGCCACACCCCTCTGTTCCATGTTGGATACTCCAGGTAGGTGATGTAAAGTGCAGCAATCAAGTTGCGGAGGATCTTCGTATATGAGAGGAGGATGAGTGTTGCCAAGACAGAAACTGGGTTGTTGCCCAGCAATTTTGTAAATCTGTGTGAGAAATGGCTAGCAAGTATTATGAGTCCCACTATCACCCAAAGATAAGCAGGGAACACAAACTGAAGCCACGTTTTGCTGTAAGCATCCATCCCTTTGAAGAAACATGTTTCAACTCCGAAGTCAAGGTCTAGCCATGCAATGAAGATGGATAAAATATCAGTAGATTCCACAGGTATAAAAAGAGTGCGGTTTACTCCAACAATATTAGCATAGAACACTAGCCCACTGAGTGTTCCTGTTGCCACAGTGAGTTTGCTGACAAGGAGAGAGAAGACTAGAGCTAGTCCCATCAGCGCAAAAGGGATGAGCAAGGTAAGATGGATATTGGTGCACTGTTTGCATTGAGAAGTGCCCAGTACAAGACTGTAACCTTTCTTGCAAGCTCCACACAAGAGACCTGACCTGTTGTATGCACACTGCAAGTCTGTATTGTTAAGAGGAAAGTCCACTGTATGAGAGACACAATAGTCAAAAGGGCAGTGTGGGTGGAGAATTAGTGAATTAGATTCATGGTCAAACCCAACCCAAAATTGGTCGTGTGAGCTGCGTGTTATTCGTCCCAATCCATTGGTTATCTCACATTGGTTTGTGTATTCAGCCAGTCGTTGGTTGCAGACACATGATCTTTCAATCTCTGAAAGGCTAAAGCCAGGTGGGCAGGTGTTCTTTAGTCTGAGATTTAGATTCAGTTTATTGCTAAATGTTGAACACGGGCCATCTGCATACAACTCTAGCACTACCCTGTCTCGCAGTGAAAACACGCTGTAGTTGAGAATGGTGCAAGTATTAAATGTTGCTTGGAGATACTGGAGAGGATGAAGGTTACCTATGGGTGTGGTTGAATACAATTGCAATTGATTCGAAGAAGCAAAATGACCTCTGACGGTTGCAGGAACTGTTCCATTTCTCTGTCCAACTGCAACCATAGAAATCTGGAATGTTTCACCAGGATACAACGTGTATGACTTGTCCGACTTACTACAGTCAGGGAGGTTGTTTTCACATGGGCATATACGAAATGGGTCAGAGGAAATACTTGAATTTGTATTGTCATTTTCAATGTGGACTAACATGTCAAACACTTCACCAGAACTATGTGATTCCAGGCCAGGAAGTTTGCAGTTATCTATTGCACCACCATATAGCACACTGCCTGCAACATTAGCAGAGTTGTCCTTGAAAACAAATTGGGCATCAATACCATTCGACAGATTCTGGCCTGGGAGTTGAAAGAAGCATTTATCTTTTGTTGCATGTGAGACTGATTGAGTACAGTAAACCAAGTTATATCCATCGTCAACGTAGATTGCTCCTCCCAACCTTGCATGATTGCTCTCCCAGTATACAGTTGTGTTCGATGAAATGAAGAAAGTGGAATTCAATGCCAGCAACACTCCCCCACCCGTGTTTTTTGCTGAGCTGTTGATGAAGTTGCTAGTTCCAGTGAAACTCAGTGATGTGTTGTAATCTGCATAAATTGCACCACCACCCTCTGCTGAGCTGTTGATGAAGTTGCTAGTCTCAGTGAAAATCAATGATGTGTTGTAACCAGCATAAATTGCACCACCACCATCTGCTGAGCTGCAGTTGATGAAGTTGCTAGTTCCAGTGAAACTCAGTGATGTGTTTTGCCATGCAAAAATTGCACCACCAGCGTGTGCTGAGTTGCTGATGAAGTTGCTAGTTCCAGTGAAACTCAGTGATGTGTCGAAACCTTCATAAATTGCACCACCATAGTTGGCTGAGTTGTTGATGAAGTTGCTAGTTCCAGTGAAATTCAGTAATGTGTTGTAACCTGCAGCAATTGCACCACCATAGTAGCCTGAGTTGTTGATGAAGTTGCTAGTTCCAGTGAAATTCAGTAATGTGTTGTAACCTGCAGCAATTGCACCAATAAAGTTGGCTGAGTTGTTGATGAAGTTGCTAGTTCCAGCGAAACTCAGTGATGCGTTGTAACCTGCAGCAATTGCACCATAAAGGTTGGCTGAGTTGTTGATGAAGTTGCTAGTTCCAGTGAAACTCAGTGATGTGTTGTATTCTGCAGCAATTGCACCACCATAGCCAGCTGAGTTAATGTTGTTGATGAAGTTGCTAGTTCCAGTGAAACTCAGTGATGTGTTGTAACCTGCAGTAATTGCACTACCAAGGTATGCTGAGTTGTTGATGAAGTTGCTAATTCCAGTGAATCTCAGTGATGTGTTGAAACCTGCAAAAACGATACCTTCACAGAGCCACTCATGATCGCAGCGGTTATGTGTGAACTCATTGTTTTCTGCTAGAGCAATACTGGTGTTATATACCGCAAGTGCAGTGCCAAGGTTGTCATGGAAGGAACAGTTAGCCAGTTCAACATACTCTATGGATTCTAAAAGCAGGGTGTATTTATAAAGACTCAGCTTCAGGACATTTTTATCAGAACTCCTTCCACAAGAGAGAAAAGTCAAAGATTGGATTTTGAAGTCATCCATACTCGTGAAGCTGAGGCCAACTGACCCATTGCAAACAACTGTTGCTACATAACCTGAAGAAGACTCTCCACACATGGTCAAACTGGATATGTTGGCAACAGTGATATTCATATCAAGAGTGTGGTCACCTGGCAAGAACACCATAGTGGTGTTGGAAGTGAAATATGATTTAGCTTGTTGTGCATAGTCAGAGAGTGTGGCACAGTGAGTTGAATTGTGAGGGCAGGATGAGCATGAAGTGCCAGTGGTTTGGGTCGGTGTGACACAGTACACATTCTCAGCAGAGCAGCAGGAGAGGGTACTGAGTAGCAGTGCTGCCACACGAACAATGAATGGTGTGACCTGAACCATCATCCCTTCATAAAGCAAACTGTAGGGAAACCAAAGTTAGTATTTTCAACCATGACATTCGCTCATCTAAGACAATTAGTGTGAATTTGCTGAAACTGGAGTAACATGTTCAGTGGCGAACAAAATCAGATTATGTTTTTCCCTGACACAACAATATGGGAAGCCTGAGAGAGGCTAGCTGTAGCTGAGCAAGAGCGCTAGCTAGTGGATGCAATCAGTCTGTTCAGGCATCACGAGGTGAGAGCCAGACCTGAGGCATGATTCTGAGAGGTGAGCGTGCCCTACCACGCAATTGCCACTTTCGTTTTGTTTTTCAACTTGCTCAACTAAGTTTGAGATATAACCTTTAACGCCTTTCAATTAAAACCAGTACATATAATTTTAAAACATGGCCTTCATGAAAAGCAGTACTTCCACAACGTTAACCTCGATTAGCTACCACCATGCATAGTTATGAGACTGCATCTGATTTCAAACTATTGGGTTGACTGTTAACTACATTATTTGAATGACTAATTGCACGTTCCTGTGCATGCTTTTTGTAAGAATTTCTGACGTCACCAGAAATAGCGAGCCTATAAACTGACTTTAAATGGTTTCAATTGACTCCGGAAGTGCCATGGTCTAAATCAGTTATTAACCTTGCTCTCATGGTCTAATGCACTTAGATCCCTCGCTGCGTTTGAGATCCGTAGCCCCGTAGGCCACTCAAGAACTTACATGAGATGTAGACCATGTACGTACGTACTGCAAAAACGGTGGTTGTTTTGATTGCTTGGTGGTTAATACTACTGTTACAGTATAGTAACCAGCAAGCAATCAAAACAACTACTCCGATTTGTCCTGGTCTGCTCATATTGAGACAATAATTGCTTCTAAGCAGGGGCGGCGGCACGTATTTACAATTGGGGGGCAAGATATATTACATGCTGCCGGAGGCAGTGCATAGAGGCGCGTAGGGCCGATCAGTCCGCGCGAAGCGCGGAAATTTTTTTTGCCTTCATTTTTCAGCTATCAGGATGGGCTCTCGTGGCACCTTCGTGCTTTTGTACTGCAACTTCCAGATGTGATTGCAGGTCCCGGGGCCGCCATGTGCTTCTTTCTTGCTCAAATTTCGCTCACGAACGTAATACCACGTACACGGGTATACTAGATTGCGGTCTCGTTCCCAAGCCGTTCGGTTTTAGCTAGCCAGCCGCTGGCTACGTCGATAGCTGGACTTGCGCCAGATCAGCAACTCGATTCGCGTACATCGTATACGTACACAAGGTTAGCCGAGTCAGCTTAGTACTAAGTATAGGGCAGCCGTTAACTGAGTTAGGGGGGGGGGGCTTGCCCCCCCTGCCCCCCCTGTGCCGCCGCCCCTGCTAAGGCTAGAAAACTCTGCATGCACTGCAAAAACGAAGTGGTTATTACTATAGCTGCACCGTGTTTGGACATATGCAGGAGGAAATACTATATACAATGTGGAGGACGATAGCATTCCAGTAGTACCCTACATAAACCATGCAGGATACTACTGGAATGGCCACTCTATATAGGAAGCTACTGAAATGCAGACAACTTGGCTCTTGCATGTTTAAACGTGGCATGGTGCAACTGTAACAGTTGCACCATGCCACGTTTAAACAGGCAAGAGCCAAGTTGTCTGCTTTTCAGTAGCTTCCTACACTGTAAAAACTGATGTAGTGAACGTCACTACCTGGAGTGATATCTGTGGCATATTGGTGGTGATCGTCACTCCGTTCTGCCACAGATATCACTACCAAGTGGTGACGTTCACTAGTCAGTTTTTATATAGAGTGGCCATTCCAGTAGTATCCTGGTTTATGTAGGGTACTACTGGAATGCTATCGTCCTCCACATTGTAGTATTTCCTCCTGCATATGTCCAAACACGGTGCAGCTATAGTAATAACCACTTCGTTTTTGCAGTGTGCATGCAGAGTTTTCTAGCCTTAGAAACATTGTCTCAATACGAGCAGACCAGGACAAATCGGAGGATACCAGAGAACTCCCGGATATTATATACAGGAGACTCTCCTCATTAGTAGAGGAGGACCTGGGGCAGAATGGGAGCTACGCTGGACCATTTCCTACTGATTACAATATACTTACACTTTGCAGTGTTTAGAGCTATGGAGCACTGGACAAGGCAGTTGGTATATTGCATTTAATGAAAGTGGTCAGTCTATATACGAATATTAATATAAATATCCGATCTGCATACAAAACTAAGTTTACCTGCAGACAAGGGAGAGGGGATATTTCCTCTAATCCATTTATGTAGGAGCAGTACAATTATATACTAATGGCCCATTATCTATGGCACTAGTATTATTCATGAGCACGTCTGCACATGTGGTCTATTACGCAATCTCTGAACTAAGCTGCCACTGTCACTAAGTAAGATTAGACCTGTAGCTACCTGAAGTAGACATTGACAGTCAGGCTAGTTCTAGCTATACTATCATAGATAAACGAAAAGCGCCATCTAAGTCAGTTGCAATAATTATTATGCTCATAACAGCTCTGAGGTACGTGTATCCTGCTATTAGATGACATGCCAAGGGGGCTCACTCCTATAGCTCTGGAGACACTTTCTGTGGTGGCAGTTCGGCAGTGACTATATGCGCAAGCCACTTCAAGGTCATGAGTCGAGTCGAGTAAGACTACTAGTTTACTTTCAATGCATGTAACCTGTCTACGTTTAATGCTTAATAACATTCTTTCGTGACACAGGGAAGCTGGTGTCAAGAGGAATTTGGTACCCCCAGTTTAAGGCGCCCCTGCACTAGTGCTGCTGTCATAAAATTACCTGCGCAATGAGGTTGTAATTATTAACCGCTTGCGACAAGGCTGGAAGTTTCACTTAGACCACAAATGTAAGTGTAGTTATAAGGAAAAGTTACAACTTCATGCTAATTCGAGTAATTGAGTAAGTAAATTTCCTATCCACCCCACAATATCATAGTGCAAGGTGAGCCTGAGGAAGTGCAACGTTGACTCATACTAATGATCTCAAAATACGGCCGGACTATACAACATGCATGCAGGCTGCACAGACAACACTGTATATAATTATATGGCATCCACTCTGACCATGGACTCGCACGGAGCCAGACATCATTAATTGAGAATAAACTCTGGTTTGCACTCGCTTGCGCAGTAATTGGCATGCACGAGCACTACTTGCTGTCTCACTGATTATAGGGATGATAGTTCAGTATACAACTCTCATAGCTACAATGCATTATAGAAGAAGAAAAAAAAGTAGTCTAGAAGTCTGTCCTCACAGCATAACCCCCTTTTGTTCTGCAGCTCTCTTCTACTATTAGCTTAGTACTAGTGCATACGTGGTTGACCACGCAGAGATGCCTCGCGGGAAGCTTTGATATAATTTGGCAGTTGCAGAACATAATCACGAGCGATGGCGAGTCTCTGTGAACGGCGAACGTCAACTTCATTCTGCCCGCCAAGTCCCTTTCCCTTGCGGTCAGCCGCTCTGACAGTCTCCCTCCTCGCCTCATCAGTTGTCGCTGCACTCTTTGCCTTGTCAATGATCGTCGTCTCCTGTCAGAAACCGACTCATACTCTGTACAGCAGCGACAAACGACAAACGTGAGATCACATGGTGCGGGTTGTATACGCGCGCGCGCGGGGCCACAATAATTGCGCGTTACAGGACAAATATAGATTTATAGTCGCACTAGCCCAGATTCGACCTCCACACTGCACGATTAGTTGCCTCGATTCCCGCTCGGCAATAATTTCTTTTTTAGGCAAAATGATAGCAGTCATAAAGACTGTAGTTTGCAAACACAGTCACAAGCACAGTCACTTGGCAATTGGTGCACATTTGAGGCAAGGTTATTTCATCTTAAATTTATGTCTAAATTCTAGTTTCAGGTACATGTACATTTACTCACCTACAGTCAACTGCAGTTTTCCACTTACAGCTGCAGCACTTGCTCCCCCCGACAGCAAAAGGGGCACTTTGAAATAATCAGTGGACAGTGTATAGTGAGGCCGTATACACAATATACAGCAGCAGCTTTGAAGGTTGACGCTTCGGTTAAATCTGATCTAGCAATTCTGACGAGAATTCTGAATGTCAAGTCTATATAATCATATCACTGCAAAAACCAGTTTTACAACTCACTATACTTGCTTACAGTTGACTGTCCTTCCCATGCTAATTCAAAGATTGTAAAATATTTTGTGGGAGGCTATAATGAGGTTTATTCAAGTTACTGCATGTGCACTTCAGTCAGAGCCATTAATTGACCAGACATACCATGTTTAACAGGCCATTATAATTAATTGACCAGACATACCATGCAGGTGTGGTTTTCAGACAGACAGGCTGGTGCTTTCTGTAGGTACTCTCCCAGTATACTGATCATACTTTATGTGGGTTATCGACTGTAGTTTAGCCTGTGGAAACCCTGTTTTCAGGCCTTGAGCAAGCTATTGTTTGGCGTGGTACGGCCACTGCCGAAGGCAGTGCATAGAGGCGCGATGTGTGAAAAAAAAAAGAAAATCACCGTCGCTTTTCAGCTATACATAGATTGGCTCTCGTAGCACCTACGTGCTTTGCACTGCACTGCTCGTCTCTAGCCCAGCCCTGAATATCGACGCGATTCGAAACCAGGTGAAAAGATGGAGTGCTATCGTCGCGGGTTTTGGCATTACACAAGTACAGTGTATACACTAGGCCGGCGTGTTGTGAGCCCGCGCGCGCACTTTGAAGTCTCGAACTCAGCGAGTCGCCGCGCGCGTTAGTACTGTACTTCTCTGCCATGATGTAAAGCCGCGGCTGATGGAAGGCTACAAGGAACTTTTTAAGGGGTTGACTGAAAAAAGTAGTCCGGCCAATACCGGCCGGACCGCTTCCGCCGGCCCTGGTTGTTGAGATTGCCAACCGTGACAGATTGCAAGCAGGAAAGTAAATTTCCTATCCACCCCAGACTATATTGCCAGGTGAGCCTGAGGGAGTGCAACGTCGACGATCTCAGAATACGGCCGGACTATTATAAGGTATACACAACATGCATGCAGGCTGCACAGACTATACGGCATCCACTCTGACCATGGACTCGCACGGAGCCAGACATCGTTGAGAATAAAAATAAACTCTGGATTGCATGCACTCGCTTGCGCAGTAATTGCATGCACGAGCTCTACTTGCTGTCTCACTGATTATAATTATATATTATGGATGATAGTTCAGTATACAACTCTCAAGGCATGCATTATGTGAAGACAGTATAGAAAAGTCTGTCCTCACAGCATAAGTTTGTTCAGCAGCTCTCTTGGAAAGAGAGCATGGAAGCTACTATTAGCTTAGTATAATAATTATTTCTTTTAGGCAAAATAGAAGTCATAAAAGCATTAGTAACTGCAAACACAGTCACTTGCACAATTGGTGCACATTTGTTTCAAGGTTATTTTCATCTTAAATTTTTCGGTCCCCTATATTTATGTCTAAATTCTAGTTTCAGGTATACATGCTACATTTTACTCACCTACAGTCAAATGCAGTTTTCCGTTTACAGCACTTGCTCCCCCAACAGCAAAAGGGGCACTTTGAAATAATCAGTGGACAGTGTATAGTGAGGCCGTATACACAATATATAGCAGCAGCTTTCGGAAGGTTGATGCGTCAGTTAAATCTGATCTAGCAATTCTGACAAAGATTCTGAATGTCAAGTCTATATAATTATATCACTGCAAAAACCAGTTTTACAGCTAGCTATACTTGCTTACTACGGTTAACGTTGACTGTCCTTCCCATGCCAATTCAAAGAATGCATGTGATTGTAAAATATTTAGTGGGAGGCTATAGTGAGATTTACTCAAGTTACTGTGCACTTTAGTCAGAGCTAATACTTTTAACAGGCCATTAATTGACCAGTACCATGCAGGTTTGGTTTCAGACAGACAGGCTGGTGCTTTTCTGTAGGTACTCTCCCAGTGTACTGAGCATGCTGTTATCGAGTAGTTTAGCCTGTGGAAACCCTGTTTTCAAGCCAGGAGAAAGGTATAGTTTGGAGTGGTAGCTACGGCCACTGCCGCAGTGCATAGAGGCGCGATGCGTGGAAAAGGGGGGGGGGGGGGGAATCATCTTCGCTTTTCAGGTACCTAGATTGGCTCTCGTAGCACCTAGCTACGTGCTTTGCACTGCACCAGGGGGGGTAGGACAAGATCACGTGCACTGTCATTTCGTATGACGTGTTGCAAAGTCGTTCTACTGCTTTTCTCCGTGAAAGAAGGCTACATTGCGCTTTCAATGCATCCTGAAGAGTAACCTCCATGCAAAGACTGTGACTGAACTGGGTATAAGCCACTACACACTACTACGTGCCTGTACTGAGCAGTTATGTAAGTGACCATGCAGACTCACCGAGAATATCAGCGAATGCAGACTTGTCGACCGCACTCAAGTGTTTAGCATCAGGTAGGAAGTCAATAAAGCGATCGAACCCCATCGAACCCCAGCGATAAGTCAGCGCTAGAGCTGTTACTAGTCTGCTAGTTCCGCATACTTCTTGTATATTATTGTGCACTATACCTATGGAATGTTAATTGTACCACGTGCGCACGGACCTTGTCCCACCCCCCCTTGGCACTGCACTGCCTGTTACAACCCGCACGCGCACCACGTGATCTCACCTTTCATAGGCGTCGGAACCGGGGGGGGGGGGGGGGGGGGGGGGGGCACGGGGGGCACTTCACCCCCCCCCCCCCCCCCCCCCCCCCAATTTGATCTATCGGTACGCAATACGCAGTGCAACTGCTATACGGTGAATTCCACGTGGTTGTAATCCGTCGACGATGATCAGAAGAAGGAAGCTGACAGCCCCACACATCGATACTTACTAGTTACTTGGCCAATCTTCTTTGCGTCTGGGAACATGTCCAGAGATGCTGCGAGAGCGCTTCCTAGAAGTGAATATACCATATGTACAGCAGCAACAGGGGAAGCGAGACTGTTTTTTAACAGTCCAAAAATAATACACTCCTGGTGCATATATACAAGTGTACAAGTACATGGAAGAGGAAAAAGTATTATACAAAATATGAAATTATGCAGAATAGGCAAAAATAAGGAACAAGAATAATTTTATGAGACAAGATTGTCAGTCACTGTTCAGGACAGGCGACTCTCACATCGAACAAGGTCGATGGAGACTTCACTGCTTTTGATGACACGGTGGAGGTCTAAAAAGAAAACGTAAAAAAATTTACGCGGACTTATCGTCGCTTCGCGGCTCTGCGCACACGCCTTGAGCTTGCGCACACGCCTTCGGCGGTGCGCTGTGCGCTGTGTGCCCCTCCAATGACAACCATGTTCCTACACCTATGCCTTTGTCCTGTACAAAATGGATGCGGTTTCTGACAGGAGACGACGATTGCCAAGGCAAAGAGTGCAGCGACATCGAGGGAGAACTGATGAGGCGAGGAGGGAGACTGCCAGAGCGACTGACTGCAAGAGACTTGGCAGGCAGAATGAAGTTGACGTTCGCCGTTCACAGAGACTCGCTATCACTCGTGGTTATATGTTCTGAAACTGCCAAATTGCTTCCCGCGAGGCATCTCTGCGTGGTCAACCACGTATGCACTATAAATTATGTGGGTCAGGAGCTGAAGTCATCATCACTTCTTTATTACTGTGCACATGTATATAGAGTAAGCAACTGATTATCGGACGACATGTAAAATCGGACGCGCTAGCGCCGAACGAGTATATTACCGGAAGTGGGCGGGACCTTCAGTCGATACTACAGACCCATCGCACTTTGAGTTGAAAGTTTGGTGGTTCTCTGTTGCTTGGTTCTGGAGCTACAGCCAGCCAAAGTTAGATCCGAAACAATGTATGATCGGACAAAATTGATGTATTATCGGATGGCGCTCCCTGCCTTTTCTCTGAAGGAACTTTCTCTGAGATTTTTACATTTTCGGGAAGCCTCATGATCCCTCTGCCGCAGGCTCACTTTTTGTCACCGTGGCTGATTCGAGTGCTAGAGAATATCACCGAATGTTGACCATGGTCTCCGTGTCTAATATCGGACGCTGAAATTTCGTCGTATTTTGGCGTAGACACTCACAAGTACACTCTAGTGTTGCAGTACGGATACCATTGGAAAGTGCAGGTCCTCAGCAACGTAATGGCGCAAATCCCGTGTTTATACGTTGCACCGTACCTGAGATACAGCTGCTTTCCCCAGTTTGCTCCTGTATGGGCGGTCCAAGATAGCAACGACAGTATTCCTGGAGAGTTTTGGGGTAAACGACTATATCTCAGGAACGGTGCAACGTATAAACGCGGGACTTATACCATTTTGTTGCTGAGGACCTGCACATTCCAATGATATCCGTATTGCAGCACTATAGTGTACCTGAGAGTGTCATCGCTAAACTACGACGAAATTTCAGCGTCCGATATTAGACACGGAGACCATGGTCAACATTCGGTGATATTCTCCAGCACTCGAATCAGCCACGGTGACAAAAAGTGAGCCTGCGGCAGAGGGATCATGAGGCTTCCCGAAAATGTAAAAATCTCAGAGAAAGTTCCTTCAGAGAAAAAGCAGGGAGCGTCATCCGATAATACATCAATTTTGTCCGATCATACATTGTTTCGGATCTAACTTTGGCTGGCTGTAGTTCCAGAACCAAGCAACAGAGAACCACCCAACTTTCAACTCAGTGTGCGATGGGTCTGTAGTATCGACTGAAGGTCCCGCCCACTTCCGGTAATATACTCGTTCGGCGCTAGCGCGTCCGATTTTACATGTCGTCCGATAATCAGTCGCTTACTCTATAGCTAAGGTGAGAGTAATTTGTGCTGAAATATGTTCTGAATTATGTAAGGTGACTCAGAGCTAACTTTAAAGGTGAGAGTACTTTGTGCTGAATTATGTTCTGAATTATGTAGCATTATTTAGAATGAACCACAGTACAGAAACTGAATTTAGTGTTATCTTTCCTTGTATTGCCGGCTGCAATTTGGTGGCCATGCATCTCCCTTCAACAGTTGTTGCTGTAAATATGAAACATGTCTACACCCCTGAGGTAATCCATGCATATGGTCGAGACATTTCTTTCACTCTTCCAGGTTAATTATGATGTAATCTCCCTACACTAGAACACAATGCTTGACAGGACACAGTCAGCGGTTTCAGTTAGGAAACTGGCCCATGCAGATCATCATAACAAACTATCAATGGTTGGAATTTCCGGTTCTGCACATCAAAGTCATGGTAATGATCTCATCATGGCAGCTGGTGATCCCTCACAGGTGCAGCAGTGGGGAGGTGCTCAGCTGCCTTAAGATCTGCAGGATGTGGTTGCAAGATACTCTGCACCAGCTTCCTCAAGTGACTCCTGAGAGTCTGTAACCAAGGTAACCATTGCACCAGAGCCCAACTTTAAGAGCTGGAGATGCTACCTTCTTATCACAGTGGCATAGGAAGTAGTCTACAATAGGGGGTGCACCATGCATGCATGGGGCATCAACTGATATGCCATGGGACCTTGTAATACATAACAAACTGTAAGTTGCAAGCTAGTCACTGGGGCCGAAATCTGAAAAGTTGTGGGTGCACCAGCGCCTGGAGCACCCGTGGTTCCTACACCACTGTGTCATTTTAACGCCAAACCATGCAGCATTTCAACTACAATAGACAAGCCATTCAATACGGTTCTCTAAGTCCAAGTCAGATCACACGATTTTATTAAAAAAAACCCATGAAATATAGCTAGCTAGCTAGCTAGCTAGCACTTAATTAAAGTATACAAGTATATGTGTCTATGCACAGCGGTCCCATAACCTTAGGTTGCTGGACAGAATGGGTCGGATGGAGGGAACACAAGAGTGGTCACAGAGGAGTATTGGAGAGCAGAGGAAGAAGGAAAGACCATGTCAAGTGACTTGTATGAAACGACCCGGCCAAATATTCAATTGCGTTGTAAGATACACACCAGCTGAGATTCAAGGTCCTCTAGCTAGCTAGCTACAAGGCACAGGCCGACAGCTAGCTAGCTAGCTAGCTACTACAAGGCACAGGCTGACAGCTGCTATTCAGTTTTGGATTGTTTTTGTGTAGAGAGATTCAGCAGGGTAGCTATTGGTATTTAGGCCACATTCAAACATAGATAATATAGGTTCAAAATACTAATGGTATTTTAATCCATCGGTCAATGACCAGGTCAGGGTGGAAAGGATGTGACAAAGCATCATAGTTGGTGGGGAGTTCTCCTTCGTTAGCTACAAAGTCACGAGGTGAAAACAGTAATTGTTAGCTACAGAAATTGGGTTCTAAGATCAAAGTATACGACGGTGCCGATTTAACCACAGACTTCCACTACAGTTGCGATGTCAGCGATGCCGTGCCTCGACTTAGTTATCAGCCGCCGCAGTATGATAACTGTAGCTAGATATACAGCTGAATCACCAACGTGCTGCTATACTGTTGCTGCTGGGAATTCGAAGGTGTTGTAAGCGAAGGAAAACTGACTGCAGCTGACTCGACTGCACGGTGAGTGAAAGTCAGAGTAGCTAGCTACACTGGTGTGTATAGCTACGCATGCGTTGTAAAAGCGTTTTATTCTGTAGCTACGTAGCTAGGCCAGGGACATGGACACGCACAATATCCGAAAAGCTCGACTGAGGTGAACGTACCGTATAGCCCAAAGTGCATGACAGAATGTCTGGCTAGGAGATTACCTCATCAGATCAGGGGTGCCGGAAGCGGATGGTCAGGCCAGTACATTGGTTGAGGCGGCCATGCATGATTGTCGTTTGGTGCGGGCGGCGTCTATAAGCGTGCGAAGCGCGCCAGCTCGCTCGGGGGGGGGGGGGGGGGGGGGGGGGGGGGGGGGGGGGGGGTGTCCAACACCTTCTGGGATCGTTTCTGGTACAATCTTCAGTAAAATTGCAAGAATTTTGGATATGGATAAAACACTACCTTTGTCTACCCGAAGGCCCTTTTTGGGAACGAGAACGAGAGTGGCCATGGAGGATGGTGGAAGGTTCACTTAAAACTGCATGCAGCGCTGGGCGCACGCGGTGCGCATGGATATGCGGCGCGGTGCTGATCGTGATTCGTGATCATGTCTGGTGTGCATGGTGTACTGGATCTCAATCTGGGAACGAAACCGGCCAAGGATCATGGATAATACATCGCTGTGCGGTCAGATGAACTTTTTGCAACTTCAAACTATACGCAGGTAGTCTTGCTAACGAGCTCCTTTTGCATTTATGATCAGGCGATCACTTCGCCCTATAGCTACTTATTGTAAATGTGCAGTCATGTAGCTAGCTATGCTATTTGTTTTGTAAAAAATAAAAAAAAAAAAAAAATAAAACCTGCCCTAAAAATAGTCCAGCCATGGCCGGACCGACCGGACCGGATCACAGCAATTAGGGCAGTTAGAACACATGTCAAAAGCACTTAGCAGGTGCCTTTGATTTGTATGGTTGCCATGTTACAAGCCAGCTAACCACCCCCTATAGACGTATCTACCGCGTAATACACTCAACAGACGAGGACGTAGAGCGAACGGAATCCGTATTTCATCGCTTACTCTCATATTTTACTAAACACCAATAATTGGTAGGTCGGGTGCTGATGATAAAGTCATGCCGATAATTGGTGATTTATGCTAGGTGTGTTCTTGAAGGCATTTCACCTGAAATAGTTCACACTGCATCCTTCGAAAGGGATATAAAGCCATTGGTCCTGGGGACCTGGTTCACAATAGGCTCTGCCTTCTCCATGCAGGGTAGTTCAAATTCAATTCTACACAAGTTTCACTATGGCACTGAAGAAATAATTATCACACCCTTCAGGCCCGTAGGCAGCCACTAGTCTAGGGGGGTTCTAATGCCTAATATTGGGGTTCTAAAAATAAGTGGAAAAAACTCCCACTGTTATATCTATTTATATTATAGTCCCAGAATCTGCTATGGGCCCGCCCTTCGAAGATCTAGTAGATCTATTGTGTTAATGTCATGGTTGAATGTAAATATTTAATACTAGCTAACTGTTTTTCCTACAGTCTGCCTTAAGAATTGATGATGGTTCAGTTCACACCATTCATTGTTTGTGCGGCAGCACTGCTACTCAGTACCCTCTCCTGCTGCTCTGCTGAGAATGTGTACTGTGTTACACCAACCCAACCCACTGGCACTTCATGCTCTCCCTGCCCTCACAATTCAATTCAATGTGCCACACTCTCTGACTATGCACAACAAGCCAAATTATATTTCACTTCCAACACCACTATGGTGTTCTTGCCAGGTGACCACACTCTTGATATGAATATCACTGTTGCCAACATATCCAGTTTGACCGTATGTGGAGAGTCTTCTTCAGGTTATGTAGCAACAGTTGTTTGCAATGGGTCAGTTGGCCTCAGCTTCACGAGTATGGATGACTTCAAAATTTATTCTTTGACTATTACATCTTGTGGCAGGAGTTTTGATAGACTAAGTCCTAATGGTAGCAAATATGCCATCCTTTTGGAATCCACAGAGTATGCTGAACTAGTTAACTGTTCCTTCCATGACAACCTCGGCACTGCACTTGCAGTACATCACACCAGTATTACTCTAGCAGGGAACAATGAGTTCACACATAACCGCTGCGATCATGAGGAGCTCATACCTAACACCTGTTTTGGAGGACGAGGCATCACTGCTCTTCACAGCAAACTGACACTCATTGGCAACACAACCTTCCTAAGAAATCATGCAACTTTTGGATCAGCAGGAATACATGTGACCAATTGTAGTCTCAGTTCCACTGGAAGTATCCACTTCATAAACAATTCAATCACCAGTCTTCCTTTCAGTAGACTTTGCTATTCTGCAGCAATCTGGGCATCAGCAAGCTCCTTGAACATTACTGGAACCTCTAACTTCATCAGTTCTAATGGTAAAACAATTTGTGCAAGAAACAACACATCACTGAGTTTCACTGGAACTAGCAACTTCATCAACAATTCAGACGTCTACAATGCTGGTGGTGCAATTTATGGAGATTACAACACATCACTAAGTTTCACTGGAACTAGCAACTTCATCAATAACTCAGCATACAATGGCGGTGCCATTTTTGTAGCGTACAACATATCATTGAACTTCACTGGAACTAGCAACTTCATCAACAACTCGGCAGTCTATGACTCTGGTGGTGCAATTTTTGCAGGTGCCAATGCATCACTAAGTTTCACTGGAAGATGTAACTTCACCAACAACTCGGCAGATGCCTGGGGTGGGGGAGTGTCTCTGGGAAACTCCACTTTCTCCGTTTTGTCTAACACAGTGGTATACTGGGAGAGCAATCATGCATTATTAGGAGGTGCAATCTATGTTGGTGAGGATCATAACCCCTTCATTTACTGTTCTACAA
Source organism: Axinella damicornis (assembly GCA_963931865.1). Taxonomy (NCBI): domain Eukaryota; kingdom Metazoa; phylum Porifera; class Demospongiae; order Axinellida; family Axinellidae; genus Axinella; species Axinella damicornis. Next base: position 3,108,679 of record OZ007514.1, on the reverse strand, counting down.
TTGGCACATATACTGCAAACGACTGCTTCTTTCAACTCCCAGGTCAAAATCTATCCAACATTGATGCCCAATTTGTTTTCAAGGATAACTCTGCTGAAGCTGGCAGTGTGCTATATGGTGGTGCAATAGATTATTGCAAACTTACTGACCTGGAATCGCATAGTTCAGGTGAAGTGTTTGACAAGTTAGTCCACATTGAAAATCACAATACAAATTCAAGAATTTCTTCTCGTCCATTTCGTGTATGCCCATGTGAAAACAAACGGCCGAACTGCAGTAAGTCAGACAAGTCGTACACAGTGCATCCTGGTGAAACATTCCATGTTTCTGTGGTTGCAGTTGGACAGAGAAATGGAACAGTTCCTATAACAGTCAGAGGTCATTTGAATTATGAGTATTATTCATCCACACCCATAGGCAACCTTCATCCCCTCCAGTATGCCCAAGCAACATTTAATACTTGCACCACTCTCAACTACACTGTGTTTTCGCTGCTTGGCAATGTTGAGCTGAAGTTGTATGCAGACGGTCCATGTTCAACACTTGGCAATGAACTGCATCTTACCCTGGATGTCAATCAAACCTGTCCACCAGGGTTTAACCTTTCAGAGATAGAACGATCATGTGTGTGTAACCAAAGACTTGCCAAATACACAAACAACTGCGACATAACTGATGGATTGGGACGAATATCTCGTCATTCACGTGACCACTTTTGGGTTGGGTATGACAATGAATCTGATGCACTCATTCTCCATCCACACTGCCCCTTTGACTATTGTGTCTCTCATACAGTGGACTTTCCTCTTAACAATACAGACTTGCAGTGTGCATACAACAGGTCAGGTCTCTTGTGTGGAGCTTGCAAGAAAGGTTACAGTCTTGTACTGGGCACTTCTCAATGCAAGCAGTGCACCAATATCCATCTTGTCTTGATCATCCCTTTTGCACTGATGGGACTAGCTCTAGTCTTCTTTCTCCTTGTCAGCAAACTGACTGTAGCAACAGGAACACTCAGTGGGCTAGTGTTCTATGCTAATATTGTTGGAGTAAACCGCACTCTATTTATACCTGTGGAATCTACTGACGTTTTATCAGTCTTCATTGCTTGGCTAAACCTTGACTTTGGTTTTGAAACATGTTTCTACAAAGGGATGAATGCTTACAGCAAAACATGGCTTCAATTTGTGTTCCCTGTTTATATCTGGGTGATAGTAGGACTCATAATACTTGCTAGCCATTTCTCACACAGGTTTACAAAATTGCTGGGCAACAACCCAGTTTCTGTCTTGGCAACACTCATCCTCCTCTCATATACGAAGATCCTTCGCAACTTGATCGCTGCACTTTATGTCACCTACCTGGAATATCCAACATACAACAGAGGGGTGTGGCTGTATGATGCAAACATTGACTACCTCAGTACAATACACATTCCACTTTTCGTGTTTGCGACACTTGTCTTCCTCTTAATTTTTGTTCCTTACACTCTCCTTCTCCTCTTTGGTCAATGGCTGCAGGCTGTATCACACCTCAGGCTCTTTGCATGGGTCAACAGTGCTAGGCTGAAGTTTTTCATGGATTCATACCATGCTCCTTACAAAGCAAGACACCGCTACTGGCCTGGACTGCTGCTTGTGCTTCGCTTTATTCTTCTTCTAGTCTTTGCCCTCAATCATCAGCAAGACCCTAGCATCAACCTCCTAGCAATTCTATTAGGAACTGGGACTCTGCAACTGTGGGCCTGGACTAGTGGTGGGGTTTACAAGAACAGTTACCTAGATGCTCTAGAAGGTTCATTTGCTCTGAACCTAATCGTCCTTGTTGGTTTCACCTACCATGCAAATCACTCAGGAGGGAATCAGCTTGCTGTTGGATACACCTGTGTCACTATAGCACTCGTAACATTCATTGGTATCGTTGCCTTTCAGCTGGCAGATGTGACTGGCCTCACTCAATGCCTCAAAATGAAGTACAGGGACTTGAAAAAACACAGAATGGCAAATAGACATCTAGGTCAAACAGACGCAGAAGTGGAGTCTGAGTCTGATACTGACTCTCTTCCAGACCGGCTGATAAACCCAAATGGGTACGGACCATTATCACATTACCCTGACCAAGAACACACAGTTGCTGACCCCACAGAAAGCAAAGAAGCGGTTAATGAAAAACTGACATGGATAACCCCTGTGTACACTTATGGCTCCATTAACTAATTTGAAATTGTCACTTGCAAAACAAATTAAGTTAAGTGATTGTGTGCCCAATGAGTAGTGTTTTACAGTGTGTGGTTATTGATTGGAGGTTGCACTGTTGTGTGTGAGTTCAACAATGAGTGTTAGTAATTTCTAATGTGTAAGTAATGTGTAAGTAATTAGCTATTGCTGTTATGCAACCGACTTTATTGTGATGAAGGATTGCACTCATTCACAAGACAGATTGGCAACCTAGGGATACATTTTGTTGTATTGACATTAAATACGGCCTTGAGTCAACCATCAAACCAAGGAACACATACTAGTATATCACAACATGTTGAATGAACGACAGAATGGCATGCAGAGAATCACATTTACCATACGAGTACCCTTAAACTGAGAAAATGTGCTAGTATTGTAGGGTACTACTAATAGAGGGAGAGTACAAATTACACTGATTCACATTCCCCAGATCAGTACAATTAAACAGATGTAGGGATTCCAAACACCAGATGGCAGGCAAAACAATAGTTAACTTAAGCATGGAACTCCCCTTACAAGCATCAAGTAACGTAGGGAAACCACAGTGCATGCTCGGCAAGTCCACAGGCTTCTCTGGAGGGGTAAACCATAGATACCAAATTCTCAGAAACAAAAGTGTGGTATGTTGGACTTGCAGGCTCAGTTCTAGAGATTTGTGGTTTCCCACTGGTTTATACGTAGCTATAAGGATTTCCCCCTCAAAAAAGGAATTGGTCGACAGAGGTTGATCCTACAGCATTCTGTGCATGCTTGTGCATGCTCATGCTTGTAATAGCTAGATCTGCAGCAGAAATGGACTGAATCAATGCTATTCCTGGGTAAATGGCAGAAACAGATCCCAATGTTGACCATTCCTGGGTAAATCTTTAATGGATTGCATCACTGGAACTATGAAAGTGTTTTATGACTGCCAAGGGTCAACAACAGACAACATCCCAAAGTCTGGCATTCGTATCTGAAGGAAATCTCATCCAAATACATGAAATATTACATTCTGTCCATGTATTTATTACTTGAGTTTTGCATGTCCCTTTCCTATGTCTGCACATTTATATGAGATAAGCACTACACCCTTCCAGCATGTTTGCATGAGTCGAATTCTGCTCCCATATGTTTGCTTTCTGTACGTCCCTTATACACACTGGTATGAGTTGTGTACTTTCCCTGCACGTTTATGTGAGTTAAGTACTACCTACTTCCAGCATGGTTGCATGAGTCGAATTCTGCTCCCATACGTTTGCTTTCTGTCCCTTATACACACTGGTATGAGTTGTGTACTTTCCCTGCACGTTTATGTGAGTTAAGTACTACCTACTTCCAGCATGGTTGCATGAGTCGAATTCTTTTCATATTTGCATTCTGTCCCTAATACACACTTGTATGAGTTGTGTACTTTCCCTGCACGTTTATGTGAGTTAAGTACTACCCCCTTCCAGCATGGTTGCATGAGTCGAATTCTTTTCATATTTGCATTCTGTCCCTAATACACACTTGTATGAGTTGTGTATTTTCCCTGCACGTTTATGTGAGTTAAGTACTACCCCCTTCCAGCATGGTTGCATGAGTCGAATTCTTTTCATATTTGCATTCTGTCCCTAATACACACTTGTATGAGTTGTGTATTTTCCCTGCACGTTTATGTGAGTTAAGTACTACCCCCTTCCAGCATGGTTGCATGAGTCGAATTCTTTTCATATTTGCATTCTGTCCCTAATACACACTTGTATGAGTTGTGTATTTTCCCTGCACGTTTATGTGAGTTAAGTACTACCCCCTTCCAGCATGGTTGCATGAGTCGAATTCTTTTCATATTTGCATTCTGTCCCTAATACACACTTGTATGAGTTGTGTACTGTCCCTCATACATACCACACATGCATTGTTATTGATACACTATCTGTTTTGCTATTTAAAAATGAATTCTGCATGCGGAATGAAAAATAAAACATTCTTATACCAAGAATTCTGCACTTCTACAAGGAGTTATTGGTCTAGTCAGACACTCTGGGGTCAGGCATCGGAGGGTGAACTCAGAATGTGAGCAGAACTGAGTTATACATGTGGTTCAGGGCATTTGGTACCCCCTGTGGGTCAGGTATACAAGTATGGCCAGGCTATCTACAGTACAAACTGTCAGACTCTCACAAACCTCTTCGAAGACCATGCACCTGTGTTTCTCCAGAGACTGGCCAGGAACTATGTAGCTATGTCACATAGCTACATAGGTTCCTGGCCAGTCTAGCTCAGGTGCATGGCCTTGTCCGGAGACGGTTTTCAAATCTTTGTAATGGACTTGAGACACACTGTTGGTTCAGAGTTGGCTATGTATGAGTCTCAGTGTGTTACCATGCACATGCACAAAAATTACCATATTATGGCATTGAAGCCTATAGTACCTAGCTATATAGATTCATGAAACAAACACCATGTGATATGATTGGTCAACACATCCAGAAAATTCTGGAATAGGCTTCAGTGTACATTGGGTTTTAATCACATCCATGCATATGGCTGCAAAAAATGCCCCTCAAAGTAACAATAGCTGCTATGGTTTAAATTTGTCAGCACAAGCACAGCGTCCAGTTCTGCATGTATGGTACACATGTTGAGGATCTCCAAATGAGCTGTGACAGCTGGTAAGTGCATAGCTAGTGTACATGCATGCATGCATGTCTCTAAATGCACTGTGAGGTAGCTACTTCTTTACTAGCTACAAATCTTTTACTTTTGTTCAGCTCTTGAAACCAGTGCATGTGTAGTTAGTGTATGCACTGAAATTGTGCTGTCATGATCATGCACATTGTTCCATCCACCAAAGGTATAACTGGAAAGCTTAGTGGGCCAAACATCTGTCCTTTCAGCAACCTACGCAAGTTGGACATACGTATACGTATTGCAATAGCTAGTCACTGTGTGGTGAGTTCATATACTGTTGCAGCTACTTGACTTTAAATATTATGCCAAAATACAAACCTACGGAATGTTATGATGTAATGCCAAAATACAAACCTATGGACGTACGGTTGTACAATGCCACCTCTGTCTCGGTGCTCTGGGGCTAAAGCAAAGCTTCAGTAATGGGGAAATCCTGAATTTTGGGAGGCCATAACTCCACATCTGATTTATTTCAAATTTGGGATGCAGCCTACAGTGGTGTATCTGCATGGTGACCAATGGGTACACTGTACAAGGGGTTGTTGTTGTAATAGTAACAGAAATCTGAAATTTCACTTTGAGGTTACTGAACTGTTTTATACGATCATCCTTAGCTACCTTGCTAAGCTGTTAATGTGACATGCTTACTTATTGGCCAAAGTGAGGTGGGCGGTAGTCGTTCCTCATTGTTAAAGTCATTGAAATAGAGAACTGGCTCATTAGTTTTCAAGTCGTTTGAAGGGTCACTGCAGGCCATTCTACCTGCAACTGCTCTAGTACCTCTTCTTCTTCCTCTCTGAGTACAAACCAGATCACTCGATGCGTGTTTCTTTGCACTGTTTTACACTTTCTGCTACTATGTCTTTACTGGAACTTTGTGAGTGCACTATAGGCACTCTCAACAGCAGCAATAGTATGTGTGCGGTAGGTGGTGGCTAGTTACGCATCCATTTGCTAACAGTTTGACTATTTTGGAATGATGAAATATGATCACTGGTATCTTGTTTCTGGATACCACTGTGTCTTCAGTGTTGCTAGGAACACAGGGGCAGGCATCTCTTGGGGGTCACAGTTCTTGTTAGGAAGAGCGAACACTCCATTTGTTCTTACCAGCTAGTTAGACATCCACCTGCTAGTTAGCTATAATGTGTAGCCATTCTTAATATAGGCAGATGCTTAATGTTGTAGCCTTATCTACAGTCAAGTACTTGCATACAACATGTGCATGCACACCAGCAGCTTCTAGCTGAGAGGGCCTTTGTAATCCACCAATTGATTATGCCAACTTTGCTTTTCCTACAGTCTGCTTTAGGAAGCGATGATTGTTCAGTCCATTGTTTGTGTGGCAGCACTGCTACTCAGTATCCTCTCCTGCTGCTCTGCTGAGATTGTGTATTGTGTCACACCGACCCAACCCACCGACACTTCATGCTCTCCCTGCCCTCACAATTCAATTCACTGTGCTACACTCTCCGACTATGCACAAAAAGCCAAATCATATTTCACTTCCAACAGCACTGTAGTGTTTTTGCCAGGTGACCACATCCTTGATATGAATATCACTGTTGCCAACATATCCAGTTTGACCATGTGTGGAAAGTCTTCTTCGGGTTATGTAGCAACAGTTGTTTGCAGTGGGTCAGTTGGCCTCAGCTTCATAGATATGGTTGACTTCAAAATCCAATCTTTGACTTTTACCTCTTGTGGCAGAAGTTTTGATATTTTTAAATACGCCCTGCTTTTGGAATCCATAGAGTATGCTGAATTAGTTAACTGTTCCTTCCACGACAACCTCGGCACTGCACTCGCAGTATATCACACCAGTATTATTCTAGCAGAGAACAATAAGTTCACACATAACCACTGCGATCATGAGGGAATCATCGTATCTAACTCCTGTGTAGGAGGAGGTGGCATCACTGCTCTTCATAGCAACCTAAAAATTACTGGAAATACAACTTTCCTTAGAAATCATGCAAATTTTGGCTCAGCAGGAATCTATGTACTCAACTGTAGTCTGAGTTCCACTGGAAGTATCCACTTCATAAACAACTCACTCACTGCTCCTTTTAGTAAACCTTCTGGTCATCACTGGAACCACCAACGTCATAAGCAACTCAAAGTCTGCTGAAATCAGTGGCAAGTCAGCAGCTCAATATATATCTTGTGGTGTGATTTATGCAAGTTACAATACATCAGTGAATTTCACTGGAACCAACAACTTCATCAACAACTCAGCATATGAGGGTGGTGCAATTTATGCAAGTCACAACACATCACTGAGTTTCACTGGAACTAGCAACTTCATCAACAACTCAGCAGTCAGTGGCGGTGCAATTGCTGTACACTACATCACATCAGTGAGTTTCACTGGAATTAGCAACTTCATCAACAACTCAGCACATTTTGGTGGTGCAATTTTTATTGGTGACGTCACATCGCTGAGTTTCACTGGAACTGGCAATTTCATCAACAACTCAGCAAAGTATTGGGGTGGGGGAGTATGTGTGTCAAATTCCACCTTTTTCATTCCATCTAACACAATGGTATACTGGGAGAGCAATCATGCACAGTTTGGAGGAGCATTCTATGTTGGTGATTTTTACAATATCTTCATTTTCTGTACTACAATTGCCACATATGCTGCAAAAGATGAATGCTTCTTTCAAATTCCAAGTCAGAATCTGTCCAATGGTATTGATGCCCAACTTGTTTTCAAGGATAACTCTGCTGATGCAGGCAGTGTGCTATATGGTGGTGCAATAGATAGCTGTAAGCTTACTGGCCAGGAATCATACAGTTCTGGTGAAGTGTTTGACATGTTAGTCCACATTGACAATGGAAATGCAAATTCAAGTATTTCTTCTTATCCATTTCGTGTATGCCCATGTGAAAACAACCGCCCTGACTGTAGTAGGTCATACAAGTCATACACTGTGCATCCTGGTGAAACATTTCATGTTTCTGTGGTTGCAGTTGGACAGAGAAATGGAACATTTCCTACAACAGTCAGAGGTCATTTGAATTATAAGTATTATTCATCCACACCCAGAGGTAACCTTCATCCTCTCCAGTATGCGCAAGCAACATTTAATGCTTGCACAATTCTCAACTACACTGTGTTTTCGCTGCTTGACAATGTTGAGCTAAAGTTGTATGCAGACGGTCCATGTTCAACACTTGGCAATGAACTGCATCTTACCCTGGATGTCAATCAGACCTGTCCACCTGGTTTTAACCTTTCAGAGATAGAACGATCATGTGTCTGTAACCAAAGACTTGCCAAATACACAAACCACTGTGACATAACTGACGGATTGGGACGAATAACACGCAGTTCCTTTGACCAATTTTGGATTGGGTATGACAATGAATCTAATGCACCAATTCTCCATCCATACTGCCCCTTTGACTATTGTGTCTCTCATACAGTGGACTTTCCTCTTAACAATACAGACTTGCAGTGTGCATACAACAGGTCAGGTCTCTTGTGTGGAGCTTGCAAGAATGGCTACAGTCTTGTACTGGGCACTTCTCAATGCAAGCAATGCACCAACATCCATCTTGTCTTGCTCATCCCTTTTGCACTGATGGGACTAGCTCTAGTCTTCTTTCTCCTTGCCAGCAAACTGACCGTGGCAACAGGAACACTCAGTGGACTAGTGTTCTATGCTAATATTGTTGGAGTAAACCGCACTCTTTTTATACCTGTGGAATCTACTGACGTTTTATCAGTCTTCATTGCATGGCTAAACCTTGACTTCGGTGTTGAAACATGTTTCTACAAAGGGATGGATGCTTACAGCAAAACATGGCTTCAATTTGTGTTCCCTGTTTATATTTGGGTGATAGTAGGACTCATAATACTTGCTAGCCATTTCTCACCCAGATTTACAAAATTGCTGGGCAACAACCCCGTTTCTATCTTGGCAACACTCATCCTGATCTCATATACAAAGATCCTCCGCAACTTGATTGCTGCACTTTACGTCACCTACCTGGAGTATCCAACATACAACAGAGGGGTGTGGCTGTATGATGCAAACATTAACTACCTCAGTACAAAACACATTCCACTCTTCGTGTTGGCAGTACTTGTCTTCCTCTTCCTCTTTGTTCCTAACACTCTCCTTCTCCTCTTTGGTCAGTGGCTGCAGGCTGTATCACACCTGAGGCTCTTTGCATGGGTCAACAGTGCTAGGCTGAAGTTTTTCATGGATTCATATAATGCTCCTTACAAGGCAAGACATCGTTATTGGCCTGGACTGCTGCTTGTGGTTCGCTTTATTCTTCTTCTAGTCTTTGCCCTCAATCCTCAACAAGACCCTGATGTTAACCTCCTAGCAATTATAGTAGGAACTGGAATTCTGCAACTGTGGGCCTGGTCTAGTGGTGGGGTTTACAAAAACACTTACCTAGATGCTCTAGAATGTTCATTTGCTTTGAACCTGATCATCCTGGCTGGTTCCACCATGTATGTCAATCACTCTGGAGGGAATCAGCTTGCTTTTGGATACACCTCTGTCACCTTAGCACTCGTAACATTCATTGGCATCCTTGCCTTTCAACTAGCAGACGTGACTGGCCTCACTCAATGCCTCAAAAGGAAATATACGTGCTTCAGAAGACACATGAAGGCAAGCAGACGTCTAGGTCAAACCGAAGCGGAAGTGGAGTCGGAGTCTGATGCTGACACTCTTCCAGACCGGCTGATAAACCCAAATGGGTACGAACCATTATCACAAGAGTACAGAGTTGCTGAGCCCACAGAAAGCAAAGAGGTGGTTAATGAAGAGCCGAGATGGCTAACCCCTGTGTACACGTATGGCTCAATTAATTGAAATTGCCACTTGCAAAACTAATTATTAGCCGAGCGATGAGCAATTTTTACATTGTGCAGTTATTGATTAAAGGTTTCACAATTGTGTGTTTGCTGTAAGCTTGACAATATTTAATGTGTAAGTACATTTTCTGTTGTGCAACCGACTTTAATGTGATAAAGGATTGCACTCATTGAGAAGGCAGATTGACATGCTGGGGACATAGTTTGTTGTATTGACATCTAACACAGCAGAAAATAGCTTAAGTCTTGATTAACACATACTAGTGATTTAGAAATTCTACAAATTGTAACTACAATCCTATTGTATGCCGAGAATATATCATTTACCACACAAGTACCCTTAGGTGAATGCATTAGATATTACTGATAGAGGGAAAGTACAAATTACACAGATACATATTTCCCCAGATCAGAACATATTAAAGCCAGATCAGAACATACTAAAGAGGTGTAGCTATAGGGATACGAAAACACAAGAGTATGGAAACAAGGTGGGGATCAATGATAACAGGAACTCTCTACAAGCATCAGGTAACCTATAGCCTCATTCCCAGGCCCCATCCGAAAATCTGACCCTTTTCAATTTTTCGTATGGGCCTTGGGAATGAGGCTAGGTAACCTAGGGAAACCGCATGCAGTGATGGCAAGTCCACAAAGTTCTCTGAAGGGGAGTATGGAAAACATACCCCCCTCCTCCAAATTGGTTTGTGTGTTGACAAGGGATACCAGCATCATTTTCATGCACTAGTCATTACAACAGCTTGCCGTCCCCCTTCATGAAGTTGACCAAGCTGGGTTAATGTAGCCCTTTTGAATAGGGACAGACTGTCTGTCCCGTAACAATTTCATTACTCCTTCATACATCTAATCATGATTACATTATGGGGTTAAATGGCTATATATCAACTGCTTTATCATCAAAGGGTTAAGCATGATATGTATAGCTTGAAGTGATGGTCTCATGCACCTTGTAACTCACCACATTCCAAGCAATGTACAACAAAGATTGAGAGGTTTGAAGGATTTTAGAAAGAGTTTGTTGGGTATCTGTAAACTGGAACATGCTCACATGCTATAGAAAAAGACGCCTATACAGTAATAGGATGTGCATAGCTACTTCTTGTGACCTATGCGGGTGCGGAAGGAGAAGATTATGAATTGAGGTTTCCAAAACATTGTAAGTGACTTGTGGCACAAACACATTGTTGGTTCAGATTTGCCAGCTGTCATGGTTTACTCCAGTCAGTTCAGTGCTACCATGTACACTCATAATCGTGACCATATATGGCATTGTAAAACCTATTCGTGATCATGCAACAAGCATGATTGGTCAACAATATGAAGGTGAAGATACCCATTGCTTCAAAGTTTGTAACCCATCCTTTGTACCCCATCCGTGGGTACAAAAAAAGGTCATGAAATGCGAAAATGTCCCACTCAACTTGAGAGTAACGACACTGTTATGGTTAGTCAACACTAGCCTCGTAGCTGCAGCAAAGTCAACACATGCACAGACTCCGGTTCTGCCATATATATGGTATGTTGAAGGTCTCCGAATTGAAGTGAGCTGCAGCAACACTCTTTTATCCAAGACTGACACACTGTGGACACAGCTAGTACGTATTGTTTTGTGAGGTAAGCTGATGACTAACTGAATGCACAATAAAGGTGTTATAAATATACTGCATCAATACAAAATCTTATCCTTTTGTGATCATCAACTGAAATTGTGCTCCATGATCATGCATATTGTCTTATATCCACCTAAGGTATATCTAACTGGAGGATTTTGTGGGCCAATCACTTGTCCTTTCAACGACCTGCAAAAGTGGGAACCACACACAGTTGAGTCGCTGCATGCATCCAGGTGAGTTCATAGGCTGTGACAGGCTGACAGCTATGTATACTCTATACTGCAAACCACATGGTGTAGCTCATTGCCAGCTCATTCTTTCATAGGTACTAGAATGTTCTTCCGTACACCCCTGCTGCTACTGACTAGAGCAGTCATTCTTCTGCTGTGCTGTCTCGGCAATGTCCATGGTGTCACTGAGTACTATGTTAAACCCACAGAGTTTGACAATACATCTTGCCCTGGAGAACCCTGCCATACTCTCAACCACTTCGCCAGCAGTATGCATAACACATGGTCTGGTGTAGTTGTGAGATTCCTGCCTGGCAACCATAGCCTGAACCAGTCACTCTACATACGCAGCAGCAGTAACCTACATCTCACCTCTTTCAAACCAGTTACAAGCATACAACACCTTAGTGTGATCATCCACTGTCCCAGTATGGGCAACTTCCACTTCAACAATGTCTCAAACATCAAAATAGATGGCCTGGGTTTCTATTATTATGGAGTACGACGCACTCTATGTTTTCAAGATGTAACAAATTTCTGCATTCAGTACATCAAGATACAAAGTTGGTTTGAATCTAAAAGCTCAAGCATACGCATCACTAATGGATTTGGAAGGTCAGTAATTTCATATTCAGAATTCTCTCATGTAGATTGCCGTGTTTCTGCGCACGCAATTGACAATCACCTGACTATCAGTAAATCAACATTTAAGGGATCAGGTCTGTTCATAAATTTCAAAAATGCAACGTCAAACATTCAAATCTCAGACAGCATTTTCACATCAAGTAGATGGATGGCAATCTTTGTATATGCTTCTCAAAGTACTGTAGTGGCACATATTAGAAACTGTCTGGTGACAGGTGGTATGCGTTGTGCGCTCTACTTTAGGTTATTTCAAAATCTGCCAGGGTCGCAACTCACAATTAAAAATTCAGTCATAAGCAATAACATTGTGTCACAGAACTTTGAAGGAGGAGCAGGGATGACAGTATACAGAGCAGCAGTGGAGCAAGATCCAATAATTATCATAACGAATGTTTCCTTTCTCAGTAATGAGAAGTATGGAATATTGCGATCAGCTATTATAGCACTCGATTATGCAAACCATGTGACCTTTACAGACTGTAAATTTCATGGCAATAGAGGTACTGCTATTGCCGCATACATGAGCACTTTCAATATGAATGGGTATAACAGTTTCATCAATAATAGTGCAACTGAAGGAGGAGCAATTGCACTTATAGAACGCAGCTCTATGCGCATTCAGAACAACGCTGAAATCTTGTTTCTGAACAACTATGCAGACATTGTGGGTGGTGCAATCTTTGTGCACACTATCTCAACATTTGAGATGCTTTCATTGCAGAAATGCCCGGTCATATTATCAGCAAATATCACTCTGACTTTTACCAACAACACCGGTAGGGATGGTGGTGATGTAATATACACAAGGAACGCTTACATTTGCCGATTACATGAATTTTCACTCTGGTACACGGTGGCCAACTATAAGCAGGTCCATGATGGAATGAATATACGTGTTGATCGAAATGATCCATTCTCAATACTCTCTTCTGACCCAATGCAAGCATGCTTTTGCACAAATGGAACACCAAATTGTACAGCTGTGTTTATGAATATGACCAAGTATCCTGGTGAAGCCTTTAACATTCCTGCAGTTGTCGTTGGGAAGAACTTTGGAACTGTGACTGGTTCAGTGCGCAGTAAATTCTTACCTCTTGATGAGAACAGGACAGTGCCAAATCTTGAAGTATTTCAACACTTCCAAAAGATTTCTCGTAGTGCTGGATGCTCAGAGCTTCAATACACTGTGCTATCGGAGAATGAGAAAGAAGTTATGGTACTCACTGCTCAGGATAATGTACGGTATGGCCCACTTAGCCGCTCACAATCGAATACTGCAACAGAGCTCCTGACTTACCCAGTTTACATTAACATCACACTTCTTCCTTGCCCACTGGGATTCATGCTACACAATTCTCAACACAGGTGTGTGTGCAACTCACACCTTGAAGAACATAATATTGCATGCAACATTAGTGACCAAACAGTTCACAGAAGTGGATACATGTGGTTTAATGCTAGTCTTGTTGGGAATACAACCAATAGAGCTATCATTCACAGCTACTGCCCATTTGACTACTGCAAACGTGGAGAAATCAGCATCAAACTGGAAGATCCAGATTCCCAATGTGCCTTCAGTCGTGCAGGTATTCTCTGTGGTGGGTGCAGGAAAGGTCTTAGCCTAGCACTTGGAAGCTCACAGTGTCTCTCATGCTCCAACACATACCTCACACTCCTCATTCCGTTTGCAATGGCTGGTTTTGCACTTGTGTTCTTCTTGACATTCCTAAACCTAACCGTCTCTCAGGGAACCATCAACGGACTCATTTTCTATGCAAATATAGTTAAGGCCAATGAAGCAGTGTTCTTCCCACCTGGAGATACAAACATCCTGACGGTTTTCATCTCATGGATAAACCTGGACCTGGGCATTGAGACATGTTTTATTGATGGCTTGAATGGCTACTGGAAAACATGGTTGCAGTTTGTGTTCCCTCTCTACATTTGGGGCATTACTGCCACTGTAATCATTGCTTCTCACTACAGTTCAAGAGCAGCTAAAATGTTTGGAAACAGTTCAGTCCCTGTACTGGCCACCCTGTTCCTGCTATCCTATACTAAATTCCTTCGTACTATCATCACAACATTTACATTAACGTTCTTGAATTATCATGATGGTTCCAGGAAAGCTGTGTGGTCTTACGATGGCAATGTATCTTACTTCAGTGTCTCACATGCCCTTCTGTTTCTTGTAGCCATAGCATTCCTCCTCTTCCTATGGTTACCATACACAGGAATCTTCCTGCTCAAACAATTCCTCCAGAAGTATACAAACCACAAGTGGCTACGCTGGATTACAAAGATGAAACCATTAATTCTTTGATGCCTAATTTTGGTCCTTTTAAGGACAAACACGGATATTGGTTTGGAATTATGTTGCTGGTCCGGGTGAAATTATTCCTTGTGTACGCTATAACCCAAACTAACCCCAACATTGGTCTTTTAATCACTGCAATTGTTGGCGTGTTGGTGTTACTTAGTAGCACTGTGATAAGGAACGTTCACAAGAAACATTTCCTCTCGATTCTTGAAAACTCATTCATCCTGAATCTAACATTGCTGTCACTAACAACTATGTACATTCGAGCAAATGGGGGCAACCAGGCAGCTCTTGTGTACACAGCAGTGGGAACTGCATTTGTCCAGTTCGTTGCCATAGTGCTCTACCATGTCCTGATGAAGAGACAGCTGAGGCAGCTCATACAAAGGTGGTATTCGAAGCTTGGTCCTAACAGAACAGCTGACACAAGAGACACTGAAAGTGAAACTCTCAATCAACAAGAAGTGATCAGACAACCGACTCACAGTGATATTGCACTACATGAACTGCGTGAACCCTTGCTAACAAACTAGCCATTCCTTGGATTGCGTTCTTCCCAAATATTGCTGCATTCATTGTAGCTATATATATAAAGTAATTAAAAATGTAACAGGATGTAGGGATACCAGAACGGCAAAAAGTAAGGAAACAAGGTAGGGATGATCACACAAAACAGTGAAGTATACAACCCCCCTACAGAGATCTTTTTCCATATACGTGTATAATGAAGAAAGATATGTAGGGGAATTGTATACTTCACTGTTTTGTGTGATCATCCCTACCTTGTTTCCTTACTTTTTGCCGTTCTGGTATCCCTACATCCTGTTACATTTTTAATTACTTGTTTATGTCATTTTTTTAGCAGCAGGCGCATGTTTGAGGTGAAATTTGCTGTCACAGAGCAGCTCACAGGCAGTAGGTGCCCTTGCTTTGGTATACTGACTCGGGTATTTACACTGCCATCATTGGCTGAAGAATCAGACCCAAGCATCTCAAGTCAACCCTTTTCTGGATGGATAGCTACGTAGCTACTAAGCCAGCGCTACCTGCTAGCTACCTGTCTGAAGACCATAATATAATCGAGTCTTTAGATAGGCATTCACCCCTCTCACAGAACACAGTAGGTAGTAACATACATTAATTATATGCACAGAAAATTTACCTCACTCTTCTCAGTGTCGATGTCAGCGCAAGGGACTTCTAATTCAGCGATCTTGAGTAATAATTACGTATCGTTGCTAAGTGATCGTTTAAATGCGCATGCGTACGAACGTGAAAATGGCGTGACAAACGAAGCCATAGTTATTGAGTGGGCAGCTGCAGCCGCCTGGTGAAGACTTCAGAGATGCCAACTACTTAGCAAAGAAATGAGTGAAATGTGCTGTGAAAATGCGTGAGATTGTGCTAGAATGCGTGATGCATGCTACTGTAACAGCTCAAGAGTGCGCGTGACAGCAGTTCATTCCAGTTCATCAATTGCTTTTGTCCTTAGCAGAAGGCTCCACTAATCAACATGTTGCAGTTTGGCAAGGTGGTAGCACCTGCGTTTATCCTCTTCGTGGATCGACACAGGAAAGGAGTCCATTTATGTCGCTCGAATTGCGGTCGTCCTTGTCTCAAACAACCACGTGTTATGTATACGCGGGCCGTATTCCTAGGCCCCACCCACAAAATAACCTGAACGGCTAGCTACTAATGCGTGAGATTTGCTGTAGTAAGCGTGAGAGCGTGAGATTGCGGACGAATGCGTGAGTCTCACGCGCAATGCGTGAGAGTTGGCATGTCTGAGACTTTGAGGTTGTGAAAAAGCGATGGGACGTTGCACTGCTCGGTTGAAAATGCTGCTGTTTCGTGCGAAAACCGTTATCGTGACAGATTGAGGCAACGTTGAGCTAAGTTGTCTGAAGAAAGAAAGAAGAAGAAAGAAAGCCCGTTTTGCGAGTACCTGGTGTGGTACTTTCGCGACGGGTTTTCGCGACGCGAGGGGTCTTGTTGGTCATGAAAACACTCGAAGATGAACGGTATGTGGTTATAAAGGCTTATAAGTGTACCGTTTCTGAGATTTGGAGAGATTTTTTGTGTTGGCATGTATTGCGTGTACGTCGTATCCCTACATATAGAGTCTACCGACTCTATGATACGATGTGGATACCGTAGTCGCGCGTTATTAGGCGCATCCCACTTATAGGCGCATATTCGCTGTTATGCGCAGGTTCAACTCTCGTCCCAGGTACTCGCTGTTAAGCGCTGCAGTCTTCTTCCAGAAACTCTGCCATTTTCGATCATACGGAGTGGAAAACAGCTATAATTCGAATTGAAGCGCACTTCCTATTCGAGGAATGTCAATTATTTATATTCGTTATTAGGCGCATCTCGCTTATAGGCGCATATTTCCTTCCTGTGGAGTTATAGGCGCATGCGCCTAATAACGCGCGACTACGGTATTGGTCTGAGAGTTTATTAATAATGGCACAGAATGGGAAAGTTAGCTTGGATGACAGGAAGTTGCCAGATTGTTGGATGGAATGCACTGATTGATTTTGGAGAAGTTGAGTTGCTTAATCGATTTCTCGATTAAGCTATCATTTGTTCACACATCTAGATCTGAATCAAAAGATGCAAGGACACCAGAATACCAAAGAGTATGGAAACAAGGTGGGGATCACCAACGTTGACAGATAAAGTATATAATTATATGCAACTTCCTTACAAGCATCAGGTAACTTAGGGAAGCCGTAGCAGTGCTTGCATTGGCACGTCCACAAGGTTCTCTGAAGGGGTGTATGGAAAATATTGTACCTTTAGGCCCATAGCAACATCTTATATAAGCCTTAGCAACAGGTTATTAATTGCTCTCTCCAATAATTAATAAACAAATTGTGGTTTATGGGACTTTCAGGGGCATGCAGCTGAGATTCCCCCCCCCCCCCCCCCCCCCCCCCCCCCCCCCCAAATTGGTTTGTGCATGTGATGACTCAGTATACCAGACTCATTTCATGCAGCAGTCATTCGGTGTTGGGAGCATACTATCTTCTTCACTGAGCTCTTGGTGAATAAACCATTGAAATACATCCTTGTTGTTGTTTAACCTTAGAATTTTGCATGGACCAACCTGCCCCTCCCCCTTAGGTCAGAAAATTGAGCTCCACCCAACATGACGTAAGCCAAGCTGTGACAAAATTAATGTGTGCGTACCTCCTTTACTGTGTGCGTGTAAGGCATTAGGTTTAAGTGACCATCTCTTGCTCTGAAGCATTTTCAATTGCACACAGTAAAAGGAAGTCATCATTATTTTGCACTGGAGGTAATATAAATTGTGTAGTGTTATTTAGAATGAACCACATACAGAAACTGATAGATTTCCTTGTATTGCCGGCTGCAATTTGGTGGCCATGCATCTCCCTTCAACAGTTGTGGCTGTAAATATGTCCTTGTGTGTCTATATACACCCCTGAGGTAATCCATGCATGGTTTCACTCTTCCAGGTAATCTCCCTACACTAGAACACAATGCTTGACAGGACACAGTCAGGGGTTTCAGTTCAGTGTTAGGAAACTGGCCCATGCGGATCATCTTACAACCATAACAAACTATCAATGGTTGGAGCTTCCTTAAGGTGTCTGCACATCAAAGTCATGGTAATGATCTCATCATGGCAGCTGGTGATCCCTCACAGGTGCTCAACAGTTAAGATCTGCAGGATGTGGTTGCAAGATACTCTGCACCAGCTTCCTCAAGTGACTCCTGAGAGTCTGTAACCAATGTAACCATTGCACCAGAGTATCCTGCCCCCAACTTTAACCAACAAAGAGCTGGAGATGCTACCTTCTTATCACAGTGGCATAGGAAGTAGTCTACAATAGTGGGTGCACCATGCGGCATCAACTGATATGCCATGGGACCTTGTAATACATAACAAACCGTAAGTTGCAAACTGGGGCCGAAATCTGAAAAGTTGTGGGTGCACCAGCACCAGGAGCACCCGTGGTTCTTATACGCCACTGTGTCATTTTAACGTCAAACCATGCAGCATTTCAACTAGCTACCATAGACAAGCTATTCAGATTTGGACAATACGGTTCTCTAACAGATCACACGATTTTAATTTGCCAATAAAAAAGCCATGAAATATAGCTAGCACTTAATTAAAGTATACAGTGCGTGTATCTATGCAAAGGGGTCCCATAACCTTAACGGTTGCTGGACAGAATGGGTCGGATGGAGGGAACACAAGAGTGGTCAGAGGAGTATTGGAGAGCAGAGGAAAAAGGAAAGATCATGTCAAGTGACTTGTATGAAACGACCCGGCCAAATATTCAATTGCGTTGTAAGATACATATACACACCAGTTGAGAGATTCAAGGTCCTCTAGCTAGCTAGCTAGCTAGCTACAAGGCACAGGCTGACAGCTGCTATTCAGTTCTGGATTGTTTTGTGTAGAGAAATTCAGCAGGGTAGCTATTGGTATTTAGGCCACGTTCATAATAATGATTAATGGTTTATTAATATTAATGGTATACTAGCTATATAGCTAGGCCATCGGTCAATGACCAGGTCAGAGTGGAAAGGATGTGACAAAGCATGGTAGTTGGTGGGGAGTTTTCCTTCGTTACAAAGTAGGTGAAAGCATTAATAACGACTTATGAATCAGCCGCTGCAGAATAACTGTATATAAAGCTATAGTTACAGGTGAATCACCAACGTGCTGCTATACTGTTGCTGGGAATTCGAAGGTGTTGTAAGCGAAGGAAAAACTGACTGCAGCTGACTGCAGGTGAGTGAGTCAGAGTATAGCTACACCAGTGTGTATCATGCGTTGTAAAAGCATTTTAGTACGATGAGGTTTTGTATGTAGCATTGTAGTTAGCTAGCTAGGCTAGGGACATGGACCGTCACGCACAATACAGAGAAATCTCCGAAAAGCTCGACTGAGGTGAACGTACCATGCAGTAGTCTGAATCCCAAAGTGTTCAGTTTATATGTCACAATGGCTGGCTAGGAGATTATACCTCATCAGATCAGGGGCGTCGGAAGCGGATGGTCAGGCATGGTTGAGGCGGCCATGATTGCCGTTTGGTGCGGCGGCGATAAGCGCGCGAAGCGCGCCAGCTCGGAGGTGTCTTGGGGCCGGTGTTACAGTAAATCCGATCGCTCGGAAATATGATCGCGGCGTTGAAATTTCCTAGGAAATGTTAACGCCGGGCGTGCATATTTCCTAGGAAATATCATCGCGGACAGGAAATTCGATCGCTCACGGTACGGTTGTTCTGTAAATGGAAGAAAGGTGCTTAAAAGTGCAGATCAATGCATGTCTCCGCACTCTGACACCTTTACAGTCATGCAAATATATTCGGGAGAGCAGCACAACAATTATTATCATACAGAAGAACAGAAATGCTACAACAAAGTTGACTCCTAGACTATACATGTTCTACAGTGCCATGGATCAGTATCTGGAGGTGGGGCTTTCAGTCCAATGCAACTCAGGTGGAACCACTCTTCACACCCATCACACATGATCATATTGTCCAGGCATTCTGGCATATCACACGTGCAAAACACCTCTATTTCTCTGTAGGGAAACATTGGATATGCTTGCCTCTGGTCAGGTCGCCTCTTTGAATGAGGAAAGGAAGTTAGCTTCTGCCTTCTGAAGCATGTTGCCAAGTGATCCCTCATCTTCCCTTGCTCAAATATCATTTCTTCCAGGTTATCTCCCCTAGCTGCATGCCATGCATATGCAATGGCATAGACTCCACAGTCTGCAACGCCCTCTTGCTGTGGGATGTTTGGAACAGAAATGCTACAACAAAGTTGACTCCTAGACTATACATGTTCTACAGTGCCATGGATCAGTATCTGGAGGTGGATTTGCATGCCTTCATTCACATTCGGAATGTAATGATTGCCATCTCCTAACACGGGGTCCTGTAGCCCATCGATGTTAGGGAATTCCCTCCTGATCAGGACTTGTGCAGCCTGAATGTGGATGTCTGTCAGCTGTGCTCCTCTTTGTATGGTTTGAAGCTCATCCTTAGTGAAATTCTTGGTTAACTGTACAGAGCAGAGAAGATAGCATGTGCAGGTCAACTCACTGCCGATTTCAATGCTATATATCAGACTAACCTTGTGGCGACCCATCATTCTTGGCCTCTTCTGTGGTGGCTCCTCCTGATCCTTCTGGGGTGGCTCCTTCTCCTTTGTACCTGGCTCTTTCTCCTCGTGCTCTGGCTTCTTCTCATCAGGACTAAATAGTATATAAGTGTGCATCAACAACATGTGAAAACAAAACCTATACGCCATGCCTATATCTATAAGGGTGTTTCAACCATACTGATTGCATGCACCTTTAGTTAAATATACCCTTACCTATTGTACAGTTTCAGACGCTGTACATTGTACTTCTGGGCCAGGGTTTTACTGCAGTCATCCATGTGACATAACCTGAAGCAACCCTTTCCTAGGTCCTCATGGATTCTGTGAGGACCATACCAGAGAGGTTCCATCTTGCCTCCCTTTCGTGAGAGCTTCTTGGAATTCAACACTAGAACTAGTGATCCAATTTTGAAGTCTGATGTGAAGGGATTGTGTCTGGCATCTGCTCGTTTCTTCATTTTTTCTTTTGATTGGTTCACATTCTCCAAGGCTTTCTTACGCAGCTCAATCAACCGTGTGGATTTCTCCTCGATTTCTTCATCTGTCATTTTCACACTGGCAGATCCTGTCTTCTCTGGGTCGCTGGTTACTATGTCAATCGGGAGGGTTGCTTGCCTTCCGTACATGAGGTAGAAAGGTGTGTACTTTGAAGAATCCTGCTTGGAGGTGCGGTAAGCGAAGAGTACTGAGTCAATGTACTTGTCCCAGTCATTTTGGTCTTCATTGACCATCTTCCGAAGGCTCCTTTGCAGGGTCTGATTAAACCTCTCATCCTGCCCGTTTGTCTGTGGGTGGTAGGCTGAGCCAATGCGGTGGTCAACCCCTGTCAACTTGCACAGTTCAGTGTCCATTGCATTCACAAATTCTCGGCCCTGGTCTGAAATGCGAATGGTAGGGCAACCATGTCTGCAAATCAGTTTGAACACAAACTCTGCTACCGAAGCTGCAGTTTTGTTTTGGAGGGCTTCCGCTTCTGGCCATTTACTAAAGAGGCAAGTACAAGTAGCTATGTACTCATTCCCTCTTTCTGTTTTCGGAAGGGGACCAACCAGATCAATCCCTACTGTATGCCACACCTGGTCAGTCACTGGGATGGGATGGATAGGAGCTGGGGTCTTGTTGAATTTGGGGTTAGCACGTTGGCATTTGTCACAGGTTCTTGTTACATGCAAGACATCCTTGATGATACCCACCCAGTAGTATCGCTCCTCAATTTTCTCCACCACTTTGTCTCTACCAAAGTGAGCTCCACTGACTGGGTCATCATGGCAAGCTTGGAGGATTTGTCGCTTCTGGTCAGATTTGATAACCTATAAAGTATAGAAAAAAAGAGAGTGTCTGTGTTCAAGTACATATAGATCTAGTATACTGTAAGTGTGATGAAGGCTAGATTGTAGTAAAATGCGCTGTACTTAGCTTCAAAGCAACAATGTCCGCGATGATATTTCCTAGGAAATATGCACGCCCGGCGTTAACATTTCCTAGGAAATTTCAACGCCGCGATCATATTTCCGAGCGATCATATTTCCGAGCGATCGGATTTACTGTAACACCGGTGTCAAGTGAAAATAGGCACCCCCGAAAATGGGCATCCCCGGATGCCCGTTTTCACGCAAATATAGGCATCCCGATGCCCATATTTACGTGAATACAGGCATCCCGATGCCCATATTTACGGTGAATATGGGCATCCCGCCGTGAAAATAGGCATGCATCTGAGATTCTCATACAGATGCTCAATGTCACCCGATGCCCATATTCACCAACACCAAAGTTCAAATATATGGGCACCCCAAGCCAAAATCAAGCCAAGATCAGAGCCAACTGATGGGTCAGAGATGAACTAAGATCACCTCCGGAAAATTTGCTGTCGTACACAGTTACTTGTTGGCGGATGCTGCTAGACATCACCCAGTGGTTCTGATTGACATGGTGTATCTGGATGGCGTCATTCGTTTCGGTATTGGTGATGGGAGAGAACCCGTCATTCTCAGCTAACAGTGGTGACTGAAGCCCTCCAATTTGAGGAAATTGGCTCCTGAGTAACTCCTGGGACAGCATGATGTGTTCATCTGTGAGCCACTCTCCACTTTTCAGGATGTCTTTCATCTCTTGCGTTGCTCTCTTTCTCTTCCGATTCTTTGGCACATCACCTGGATTGTCTTTTGTTGTTTTTTTCTCTCCTGTTTGTTCATGGACCTGCATGATATGAACAGTGTAGCTGTCATAATATTGCATACGTATCTGAAAGATGCATTCAATATTACAATTAATGTCGTGTGTATGCAGTACTATTAGCAATCCTATGTGTACGTACCTTGCTCTTCTTGGTTGAAGGACCCATAGTCTGCGTGTCATCTTCACCAGCCCTCTTCATGTACAACTTCAGTCGAGCTACATTTGCTTTTTTCTTTACCACCTTTCCATCTCTGCTTAGCTCGTACAGCCCTTTCCCAATGCACCGGTGGATGACGTATGGCCCAAGCCATGCAGGCTCTAATTTGCCACCCTTCCTCTGCTTCTGTGCTGTGTTTTCCAATAGTACCTGTGTTCCCTCCGCTATTTCTTCTGGCTGATGCTTCCTGTCATATGTTTCTTTCTGTCTCTTTTGAGCTGAAGTGATGTTGCTGTCTGCCTTCTTGAACACTCTCTCCCTTGACTCGATCAGAGCTTTGACAGCAGTATCCATATCTAGTGCATCGTTGTCACTCTCATTGCCTGCACTTGATGGAGGCAGGACTTCTGCATCAATCGGCGGCCTCATGTGCTGCTGGAACAGCATGTAGTAAGGGGAGTGTTTTGTGGATGCCTGGCAGGAAGCTCGATAACCCATCAGCACAGTGTCAAGCTTTTCATCCCAGTTTGTGTGGTCATCATTACACACCTTGGCCAAGCACTGTGACAGCGTTTGATTGAAACGCTCAGTCAGCCCATTGGTCTGCAATGGATGTATGCCAATTGTGTAATATTAAATTAGCTATAGTAGCATAATTATGCTTTTAAGCTGCAAATAGACAAAATTTACCAGTGGGTGGTATGCACTTGTAATCCTGCACAATTGCACAGCTATTGCACAATGCAAGATGTAAGTAGCTACATTATCTGCATTTTTAAAAGTCACACAGCCTACCTCCGCCCATGTAGTATAGATCCTGATTCTCCAGTCGGAAATACTTTGATCGTCTGCGCAGAGAATTCTTCTGCAGTTTTGTCGATCCTTCTGGGTACTGCTGGTAGCGCAAGTAGCTGAATATTGCACCGAACGAGAATCGTCCGTCCATGCATTGCTCCTCCAAGTTCGGCTCTTTGTCTCGATCACCCATTCTCGCACAGTAGTCTACTTCGATTTATGATTTCTGCGCCTGATTTTGTCACTTTATACTCACCCATCTTGCACTTGAGAACTGAACCTGTACGGCCGTACCGCCAGCGCCGGACGCGTCATGAACTTTACTGAACTTTCAGGGGGTCCCTATAATCACGGAGGGGTCCCCAAAATCACGTGAATATCGGCATCCCGGGATGCCCATATTTACGGGGTGTGTAAATTTTTATGACACCGGCCCTCCCCCATGAAGATTTTTACGCTGACCTTCTGGGATCGTTCTGGTAGCTACAATCGGCTTGGGGATAAAATAGCAAGAATCTTGGATATGGAAAAACACTACCTTTGTCTGCCTGAAGGCCCTTTTTAGGAACGAGAACGAGAGTGGAGGATGGTGGAAGGTCCGGTAGAGTCAGTCGCGCAGATCGCGCAGCTGTGCCATCACTTAGAACTGCATGCAGCGTATGCGGCGCGGTGCGTATGGTATGTGGCGCGGTGTTGATCGTGATTCGTGATCATGTCTGGTGTGGTGTTACTGTACCGGATCTCAATCTGGGAACCAGACCGGCCAAGGATCATGAAGGATACTAGTATCGCTGTGCGGTTAGCTAATTAGGATGAACTTTTTGCAATCTCAAACTACGCAGGTAGTCTTGCTAACGAGCTCCATTTGCATTTATGATCAGGGCGATCACTTCGCCCTATACTTATTGTAAGTCTGCAGTCATGTAGCTAGCTAGCTAGCTATATACTACTTGTTTTGTAATAATAAAGAAAAACAACAAAAAACACTGCCTAAAAATAGTCTGGCCATGGCCGGACTGACCGGACCGGATCCGGCGCCTATGATCAGATTCTGAATGGTAGCTACCTTTGTGTGAAAGGTGATTTCCAGTATTCCATTCCACCATCCTATTAATTTTATTAGTATTTAACTGACTCTAGACAACTCTGTGCTCCTCAAAATTTACCTGGTGGAAAATTTCGCAGTTTAGATATAGTGCGGCATGTTCTAACTCCCAGGTGTGTTCTAACTTCCAGTTAGAACACGGCAATTAGGGCAGTTAGAAGAACACTCATGTCAAAAGCACTCTGGTGCCTTTGATTTGCCATGTTACAAGCCAGCTAAACCACCCCCTAGATGTGTTTACCGCTAATACACTCGACAGTTCCAGGTAAAGCCTCGGGCTTTGCCCTACGGGTAAACGCATCTAGGTAACTAGCTATAGCTAACTATGAGGGACTTTCTCCAAACTTTCAATGTCCAACAGCGATTCCAACGGGGTGGCTAGCTTGCGCCACGAGGACGTAGAGCGAATGGAATCCGTATTTCCACCGCTTACTCTCTATTTAGTAAACACCGATAATTGGTAGGTCGGGTGCCAATAATAAAGCCATGGTGATTTACGCTATAGGTGTGTTCTTGAAGGCGTTTCACCTGAAATAGTTCACACTGCATCCTTCGGAAGGGATATAAAGCCGTTGGTCCCGGGGGACCTGGTTCACAATATAGGCTCTGCCTTCTCCATGCAAGGTAGTTCAAATTCAAAATTCAAAATTCTACACAAGTTTCACTATGGCAATGAAGAATTATCACACCCTTCAGGCCTGTAGGCAGCCACTAGCCTAGGGGGGGGGGGGGGGGGGGTTCTAATGCCTAATATTGGGATTCTCAATAAGTGGAATGAAATAGCCACTCCCACTTTTATATCTATTCATATTGTAGTCCCAGAATCTGCTATGGGCCTGCCCTTCGATGATCTAGTAGATCTATTGTGTTAATGTCATGGTTGAATGTATACTTAATACTGTTTTTCCTACAGTCCGCCTTAAGAATTGACGATGGTTCAGTCCACACCGTTCATTGTTTGTGTGGCTGCACTGCTGCTCAGTACTCTCTCCTGCTGCTCTGCTGATAATGTGTACTGTGTCACACCGACCCAACCCACTGGCACTTCATGCTCTCCCTGCCCTCACAATTCAAAATGTGCCACACTCTCTGACTATGCACAACAAGCCAAATCATATTTCACTTCCAACACCACTATGGTGTTCTTGCCAGGTGACCACACTCTTGATATGAGTATTACTGTTGCCAACATATCCAGTTTGACCATGTGTGGAGAGTCTTCTTCAGGTTATGTAGCAACAGTTGTTTGCAATGGGTCATTTGGCCTCAGCTTCACGAGTATGGTTGACCTCGAAATCTATTCTTTGGCTTTTACCTCTTGTGGAAGGAGTTTTGATAAATACACCAAATTCGCTGTGCTTTTGGAATCCATAGAGTATGCTGAACTAGTTAACTGCTCCTTCCGCGACAACCTCGGCACTGCACTCGCAGTACATCACACCAGTATACTAGCAGAAAACAATGAGTTCACACATAACCACTGTGATCATGAGGGGTTCGCACCTAACTCCTATGTAGGAGGATGTGGCATCACTGCTTTTCATAGCAACCTGACATTCATCGGCAATACAACTTTCCTTAGGAATCATGCAACTATTTGCTCAGCGGGAATCTATATGACCAACTGTAGTCTGAGTTCCACTGGAAGTATCCACTTCATAAACAACTCACTCACAGCTACTCATGCGCTTGTCAGTAATTTAACTTCCGGTGTAGCAATCTGGGCATCAGCAAGCTCCTTGAACATCACTGGAACCTCCAACTTCATCAGAAACATAAACGAAGGAATCAACAAGTCAGTATGTTATTGTGGTGTAATTCATGCAGGTCACAACACATCACTGAGTTTCACTGAAACTAGCAACTTCATCAACAACTCAGCACACTGGGGTGGTGCAATTTTTGCAGGTCTCAACACATTACTGAGTTTCACTGGAACTTACAACTTCATCAATAACTCAGCAGACTGGGGTGGTGCAATTTTTGCAGATCACAACACATCACTGAGTTTTACGGGAACTGGCAACTTCATCAGCAACTCAGCATACTGGGGTGGGGGAGTGTTGCTGTTGAATTCCACTTTCTCCATTTCATCGAACACAACCGTGTACTGGGAGAGCAATCATGCAAGATTTGGAGGAGCAATCTTTGTTGATGATGAATATAACCCCTTACTTTATTGTACTCAATTGAACACACATACAACAAAAGATGAATGCTTCTTTCAACTCCCAGGCCAGAATCTGTTGAATGGTATTGATGCCCAATTTGTTTTCAACAATAATTCTGCTGATGGTGTTGGCAGTGTGCTATATGGTGGTGCAATAGATAAGTGGAAATTTACTGACTTGGAATCATATAGTTGTGGTGAAGTCTTTGACATGCTAGTCCACATTGAAAATGACAATACAAATCCAATCATTTCATCTGAACCATTTGGTGTATGTCCATGTGAAAACAACCGCCCTGACTGTAGTAAGTCACAGAAGTTATACACAGTGTATCCTGGTGAAACATTTCATGTTTCTGTGGTTGCAGTTGGACAGAGAAATGGAGTTGTTCCTGCAAAAGTCAGAAGTCGTTTGACTTCTGAGAACTATCATCCTCGTTCCACACCCATAGGTAACCTTGATCCTCTGCAGTATCTCCAAGCAACATTTAGCACTTGCACCATTCTCGACTACACTGTGTTTTCGCTGCTAGACGATGACTTCCTAAAAATCGAATTGTATGCAGACGGCCCATGTTCAACATTTGGGAATGAATTGAGGCTTATTCTGGATGTCAATCAGACCTGTCCACCTGGCTTTTACCTTTCAGAGATGGAACGATCATGTGTGTGCAACCAACGACTTGCCGAATATACAAGCCAGTGTGATATAACTAATGGATTGGGCCAAATAACACGCAGTTCACACGACCACTTTTGGGTTGGGTATGACAATGAATCTGATGCACTCATTCTCCATCCACACTGCCCTTTTGACTATTGTGTCTCTCATACAGTGGACTTTCCTCTTAACAATACAGACTTGCAGTGTGCATACAACAGGTCAGGTCTCTTGTGTGGAGCTTGCAAGAAAGGTTACAGTCTTGTACTGGGAACTTCTCAATGCAAGCAGTGTACCAATATCCATCTTGCCTTGATCATCCCTTTTGCACTGATGGGACTAGCTCTAGTCTTCTTTCTCCTTGTCAGCAAACTGACCGTGGCAACAGGAACACTCGGTGGGCTAGTGTTCTATGCTAACATTGTTGGAGTAAACCGCACTCTTTTTATACCTGTGGAATCTACTGACCTTTTATCAGTCTTCATTGCGTGGCTAAACCTTGACTTCGGTGTTGAAACATGTTTCTACAGAGGGATGGATGCTTACAGCAAAACATGGCTTCAATTTGTGTTCCCTATTTATATTTGGGTGATAATAGGACTCATAATACTTGCTAGCCATTTCTCACGCAGATTTACAAAATTGCTGGGCAGCAACCCAGTTTCTGTCTTGGCAACACTCATCCTCCTCTCATATACAAAGGTCCTCCGCAACTTGATTGCTGCACTTTATGTCACCTACCTGGAGTATCCAACACACAACAGAGGGGTGTGGCTGTATGATGCAAACATTGACTACCTCAGTATAAAACACATTCCACTCTTCGTGTTGGCAGTACTTGTCTTCCTCTTCCTCTTTGTTCCTTACACTCTCCTTCTCTTCTTTGGTCAGTGGCTTCAGGTTATATCTCACCTGAGGCTCTTTGCGTGGGTCAATAATACTAGGCTGAAGTTTTTCATGGATTCATACCACGCTCCTTACATACCACGACATCGCTACTGGCCTGGACTGCTGCTTGTGCTTCGCTTTATTCTTCTTCTAGTCTTTGCCCTCAATCCTCAGCAAGACCCTAGCATCAACCTCCTAGCAATTCTAGTGGGAACTGGGACTATGCAACTGTGGGCCTGGTCTATTGGTGGGGTTTACAAATACAGTTACCTAGATGCTCTAGAAGGTTCATTTGCTCTGAACCTGATCATCCTGGTTGGTTCCACCATGTATGTCAATCTTGCTGGAGGGAATCAGCTTGCTGTTGGATACACCTCAGTCACCATAGCACTCGTAACATTCATTGGCATCCTTGCCTTTCAGCTGGCAGATGTGACTGGTATCAATCAATGCCTCAAAAAGAAGTACATTGACTTGAAAAGACACAGAATGGCAAACAGACATCTAGGTCAAGCTGAAGCAGAAGTGGAGTCTGATTCTGATACTGACTCTCTTCCAGACCGGCTGATAAACCCAAATGAGTATGAAATATTACCACACACTGCACAAGAACACCGAGTTGATGAGCCTGCAGAGAACAATGAGGCGGTTAATGAAGAACCAAGAAGGCTAATCTCTGTGGACACATATAGCTCAATTAAATAATTGCCATGGATTAGCAAACCCAAGCATTTGAGTGATCTAACAGTTCCAACGAATAACATTTCTAATGATTTGAAGTGTACGTGTGCCAGGAAGTTATTTTACAGTAAGGTTATTGGTCACTCTGTGTAGCTACCAACAAACTGTATTACAGTAAGGTTATTGATTGCTCTGTGTAGCTACCAACAAACTGTATTACAGTAAGGTGATTGTTATTGATTGAAAGTTCCACTGTTATGTGTGTGGTTGCTGTTGTTTGGTGAATTAGTCAATTTGGGCTGTTTGTACATTCCAGTCACACCGACCATTCACTTATTTTTTTGCATACATACGATTTGTGTACTGCCAGTTTGGTGTCCTTACCGTAAATGTACTCTTCCGCATTTAGTGGGAAGGTACATACGTACTTTGTGCAATTCAGGATAGCTAGATGTATACCAGTACCACTGTTTATGATGCTTAATCTCTGTAGCTATTGTTATATCTTTTAATTTATTTTGATTACCATCTGAAGGTATAGTCTGAGAATCTTCCATGAATTCATGCTGCTGAATTATTGCATGTAGCGTTGTACACCAATAACCTCTGAATACAGAATGAATCACCAACGAATGTCACATTCCTTTTTGGAAATCTAATGTATGAAAGATTCATAGTTAACAGAAAAATAGTGAAGGGGCAGGTCTCTCCAGCTATACCGATGAAAGTGTTATCAGCGGCCACAATTGTTGAAGGGAGATAGGCCCCAAAGTGCAACAGGCACTAAAAAACATTGTGAATAGTGAATACTTGAATGCTTAATGATATATAATCCGAGCCAACTTGTAGATTTTTGGCCATCAGTGTAATAGGCTTAATTGAGAGGCATTAATGGAGTACCTTTAAAGTGCTTGAGAATTCCTATACTGGTGAAAGGGTTAATATGTCCTTGGGTGTGGGTGCTCGCCTGATGTAACCCCTATAGGGCTACTAACCCCTGGTTGAGACATTTGGTCTCACCTGTTCACTATTATAGGTGAAGATGTCATCTCCCTATAATAGCTAGCTCACAATGTTTTGCAAGAGACTACGGATCGACGAGGTGCACCTACACATTAGAGTGCTTATACCCAAGTAGCAAACAATCTCAGGAGACGGGGTTAATTCACTTAACTGGTGTTAGGCATAAAGCATCCAGAGAGGAAACTGGTCCAGATCATCTTACAACCACAACAAACTGGCAATGGTTGGCTGAGGACGTCACTATAACTGCACTTGAAAGTTGTGGTAAGCATGATGGAACACTTCATGCCGACAGGATGGCAGCTGCATGGTGACCCCTCACCACATTCACTTGCAGGATGTGGCTGTAGCTAAGCTAATTTGCACATGCTAAATCCTGGAGTCAAAGTAAACCTCTCCTGAGATCATCTGTAACCAAGGTAACCACCATGTGGTTTGTGCATGCTTTCCAGGGTTAACCAAAGTCAGTTACAACAACTCTGGTCTTATTGATTGGCCATAATTTTGTGTTAGCTACTAGGAAGTGCTCACACAGCTTCAAAGTATCCTGTGCAATCTTTAGGTATGATACTTATGAACTGGAATGCAACAGCATTGACTGTTTGTTGAGGCCTTAACTCCTAGCTGCATACAGTATGTAATGAAACATGGATAACCTAACATTTTTGCACTGAAACTCACTGAAATTGCACTAACCACTCCATCCTTGTGTTATTAGTCTTAGTATAACCAATGTCCGAACCAAGTTAACAGCTACATGGGCAGCATCAAAGTCAACAGACTGACTCTGCAACAAACTGCCTCCTCTAGTTGATAATGCCCCAACTTCAATTCTGAGACACTCTACCAAAGTGAAAATTTACCCTCTCCAAGGCTCCACCGACACTCTGACCCATCATCAATACACCTCAAATCCAGTCTACAGGCCAAGACGTGACTATATCATGGATTCTACAAAACTGGTGGGGTATATGCATTACAAGATTATTGTGAATTAATTAGCTACTCATTGTCATGCTCATAAACAAGGAATTGCTTGGTTATCTTGGCTTTCCGAAATAAATCCACATCTTTAGAAAGAGTTAACTTTGTTGGGTATCTGTAAACTGGAACATGCTCACATGCTATAGAAGAAGACGCCTATACAGTAATAGGATGTGCATAGCTACTTCTTGTGACCTATGCGTGTGCGGAAGGAGAAGATTATGAATTAAGGTTTCCAAAACATTGTAAGTGACTTGAGGCACAAACACACTGTTGGTTCAGAATTGCCAGCTGTCATGGTTTACTCCAGTCAGTGTACACTCATAATCATGACCATATATGGCATTGTGAAACCTATTCGAGATCATGCAACAAACATGATTGGTCAACACAATGAGCAATACGAAGGTGGAAATAGTTTTTGTATCCATTGCTTCAAAGTTTGTAACCCATCCTTTGTACCCCATCCATGGGCACAAAAAGGTCATGAAAAGCGAAAATGTCCCACTCCACTTGAGAGTAACAACACTGTTGTGGTTAGTCAACACTAGCCGTACCTGTGGCAAAGTCAACACATGCACAGACTCCAGTTCTGCTGTGTATGGTGTATTGAAGGTCTCCGAATTGAAGTGAGCCGCAGCAGCACTCTTTTGCCCAAGACTGACACTGTGGACACAGCTAGTACGTGTTGGTTTGTGAGGTATACGTTGATGGCTAACTGAATGCACAATGAAGGTGCTAGCTATATATACTGCATCAATGCAAAATCTTATCCTTTTGTGATCATCAACTGAAATTGTGCTTCATGATCATGCATGCATGTTGCCCTATCCACCTATAAGGTATAACTGGAAGGTTTTGTGGGCCAAACACCTGTCCTTTCAATGACCTGCAAAAGTGGAAACTACACACATTGAGTTGCTGCATGCATGGTGAGTTCATAGGCTGTGAGAGGCTGACAGCTATGTATACTGTATTGAATACCACATGGTGTAGCTCATTGACAGCTCATTCTTTCATAGGTACCAGAATGTTCTTCTGTATACCCCTGCTGCTACTGACTAAAGCAGTCATTCTTCTGCTGTGCGATCTCAGTGATGTCCATGGGATCACTGAGTACTACATTTGACAATACGTCTTGCCCTGGAGAGCCCTGCCATACTCTCAGCCATTTTGCCAGCAATACACATTATGCATGGTCTGGTGTAGTTGTGAAATTCCTGCCTGGCAACCACAGCCTGAACCAGTCACTCTACATAAGCAGCAGCAGTAACCTACATCTCACTTCCTTTTACCCAGTTACAAGTATACAAAACCTCAGTGTGATCATCCACTGTCCTGGTATTGGCAAATTCTATTTCTATAACGTCTCAAATGTAACAATACACGGTCTGAGTTTCTATTATTATGGAAAACCTCAATTGCAGTCTCCATTCATGACTCCAAGGGTTCTATATTTTGAAAATGTAACAAATTTCTGCATTGATTACATCAAAATACAAAGTTGGCTTAAAACTAAATCAGCCATATGCATCAGAAATGGATTTGGAAGGTCACTAATTTCACATTCAGAACTCTCTGATATAGATTGCCTCATTCGTGCATATGCAATTGACAATCACCTGACTGTCAGTAAATCAACTTTTAAGGGATCAGGTCTGTTCATATATTTGAGTAATGTCCCGTCAAGCATTCAAATCTCAGACAGCATTTTCACATCAAGTAGATGGATGGCAATCTATTTATATGCCTCTCAAAGTATTGTAGTGGTACATATTAGCAACTGTCTGCTGACAGGTGGTATGCGTTGTGCGCTCTACTTTAGGTTACTTCAAAATCTGCCAGGGTTGCAACTCACAATTAAAAATTCAGTCATAAGCAATAACATTGTGACAGACAATTTGGAAGGAGGAGCAGGGATGACAGTATACAGAGCATACAGAGCAGCAGTGGAGCAAGATCCAATAATTATCATAACGAATGTTTCTTTTCTCCATAACGAAAAGTTTGGAGTAATGCATTCAGCCATTATAGCACTCTATTGTGAAAACCACGTGACTTTTACTTATTGTAGATTTCATGGCAATAGAGGTACTGCTATCGGTGCATACCAGAGCACTTTCAATATGAATGGGTATAACAGTTTCATTAATAACAGTGCTACTGAAGGAGCACTTCTAAGCAACAGCTATATGTTCATTCAGAGGAATACTGAAATCTTGTTTCTCAACAACTATGCAGACAATGTGGGTGGTGCCATCTTTGTGCACACTATCCCAAAATTTGACACTGTGCGTTTATCGCAGACTGAATGCCCGGTCTTATTATCAGCAAAATTTAATATCACTCTGACTTTTACCAACAACACTGGAAGACATGGTGGTGATGTAATATACACAAGGAAAGCTTACACTTGCAGATTACAACAATTTTCACCCTGGCACATGGTGGCCAACTATCAGGTGGTCCATGATGGAATAAATATACGTGTTGATCGAATAGGAAATGATCCATTCTCAATACTGTCTTCTGACCCAATGCGAGCATGCTTTTGCACAAATGGAACACCAAATTGTACAGCTGCATTTATGAATATGACCAAGTATCCTGGTGAAGCCTTTAACATTCCTGCAGTTGTTGTTGGGGAGAACTTTGGAACTGTGACTGGTTCAGTGCGCAGTAAGTTCTTATCCCTTGATAAGAACAGAGCAGCACCAAATCTCGAAGTATTTCAACACTTCCAAAAGATTTCTCGTAGTGCTAGATGCTCAGAGCTTCAATACACTGTGCTATCGGAGAATGAGAAAGGTAAGTTATGGTACTCACTGCTCAGGATCATGTACCGTATGGCTCACTTAGCCGCTCACAATGGAGTACTGTAACAGAGCTCCAGACTTATCCAGTTTACATTAACATCACTCTTCTCCCTTGCCCACTTGGATTCATGCTACACAATTCTCAGCACAGGTGTGTGTGCAACTCACAGCTTGAAGAACATAATATTGCATGCAACATTAGTGACCAAACAGTTCACAGAAGTGGATACATGTGGTTTAATGCAAGTTTTGTTGAGAATACAACAAATAGAGTTATCCTTCACAGCTACTGTCCATTTGATTACTGCAAACGTGGAGAAATGAACATCAAACTGGAAGATCCGGATTCCCAATGTGCATTTAGTCATGGTGGTATTCTCTGTGGTGGGTGCCAGAAATTAAGGTCTTAGCCTTGCGCTTGGAAGCTCACAGTGTCTTTCATGTTATAACACATACCTCACACTCCTCATACCATTTGCAATGGCTGGTTTTGCACTTGTATTCTTCTTGACATTCCTAAACCT
Organism: Axinella damicornis; assembly: GCA_963931865.1. NCBI lineage: Eukaryota > Metazoa > Porifera > Demospongiae > Axinellida > Axinellidae > Axinella > Axinella damicornis. Next base: position 3,073,974 of record OZ007514.1, on the reverse strand, counting down.
AACCGTCTCTCAGGGAACTATCAATGGACTGATTTTCTATGCAAATATTGTTAAGGCCTATGAAGCAGTATTCTTCCCACCTGGAGATACAAACATCCTGACAGTTTTCATCTCATGGCTAAACCTGGACCTGGGCATTGGGACGTGTTTTATTGATGGTTTGAATGGCTACTGGAAAACATGGCTACAGTTTGTGTTCCCTCTCTACATTTGGGGCATTACTGCCACTGTAATCATTGCTTCTCACTACAGTTCAAGAGCAGCTAAAACGTTTGGGAACAATTCAGTCCCCGTACTGGCCACCCTGTTCCTGATATCCTATACTAAACTCCTTCGTACTATCATTACAACATTTACATTCACGTTCCTGAATTATCATGATGGTTCCAGGAAAGCTGTGTGGTCTTACGATGGCAATGTATCCTACTTTAGTGTCTCACACACCCTTCTGTTTCTTGTAGCCATAGCATTCCTCATCTTCCTGTGGTTACCATGCACAGGAATCCTCCTGCTCAAACAATTCCTCCAGAAGTATACAAACCACAAGTGGCTACACTGGATTACAAAGATGAAACCATTCTTTGATGCCTATTTTGGTCCTTTTAAGGACAAACACGGATATTGGTTTGGAATTATGTTGCTGGTCCGGGTGAAATTATTCCTTGTGTACGCTATAACCCAAACTAACCCCAACATTGGTCTTTTAATCACTGCAATTGTTGGCGTGTTGGTGTTACTTAGTAGCAATGTGATGAGGAATGTTTACAATAAACATTACCTTTCAATTCTTGAAAACTCATTTATCCTGAATCTAACATTGCTGTCACTAACAACTATGTACATTCGAGCAAATGGGGGCAACCAGGCAGCTCTTGTGTACACAGCAGTGGGCACTGCATTTGCCCAGTTCGTTGCCATAGTACTCTACCATGTCCTGATAAAGAGACAGCTGAGGCAGCTCATACAAAGGTGGTATTCGAAGCTGAGTTCCGACAGAACAGCTGACAAAAGAGACACTGAAAGTGAAACTCTCAATCAACAAGAAGTGATTAATCAACGAGAAGTGATCAGACAACCAACCCACAGTATCGTTGCACTTCATGAACTGCGTGAACCCTTGCTAACAAATTAGCCATTATTATTGCATTCTTCCCAAACTTGCATGATACCATGCGCATTTACTGTATGTATAGGGTAAGTACTTACTCACTCATTGCTGTGACGTCACTGTAACATGCATACATTATTAATTTTTGAAAGTGTGCTAAGAACAAGGTTTGTTGTGTATTTGCTTTGTGGATTTGAAGTTACATTGTACATAGCTCAATGCTGTATTCGATGTACACTATATAGAGCTATAACTTCAAATCAGTCTTTTGAGACATTCATATACCATGCTATTCCCAGTGGTTAGCAACATCTTTTGTTACCGATGAATGAAGCATCTCAGAAAATAAACAAGATGTGGCGCCTATTTAATGACAATGGTACAGCAAGACAGGAATTACAGCAACAAACCGTACATGCATGTTGAAATTACATCCACAAAACAGAATAGCCAGGAAAAGTAGCGTATTACTAAAAGGCAAATGAAACCAAGAAACTAATGGAAGTGGTGCTGAGAACTGCTGCAATGTTTCCACACTGGAATACGACAGCGTAGTGGTTTGAATGAACAAAAGATCGTATGTATTGTATGACCAGAGTCAAGCGAACGGATGTCAGGTGCAGCGTGAACCATGCACAGAAAGGTCTAGCACTCTTAGTCTTAGTCTGTAGTGTGTACAAAGTTATGGAGTGAGTGAAGAAATCCAAATTCATTCACGTCAGTTTTACACACATGACGTTCATGATTCCAGAGAGTCCCACATCAGAAAATGAAACATGTACCGCTCGCTATCTTGCATCTTGATACATGCATGTAGGATGTTGTTATCCAGAAAGTCCCAAATCATAAATTGAAACATGCACTGCTTTTCATTAGTGCATCACTGTTCAAGTGTTTTTCCCAGGTGCTGCTGTGAAGTGAAAAATTGAACAAAGAAAGCACAACCCTTATGCATGCCATCTCCTGTAGAAAATCTAATGGAGACTCCTAACCAGCTACTGTAACGTATGCACCCCCATCGACTACCGGATCATAGGTCTGTCCCTGAAAGGGATTTGTGAACTAGCTATCTGTAGACAGAAGATTATCAAATCTTTGTATAGAATTGACTTGGGACAAACACACTGTTGGTTCAGATTTAGCTATCTGGTTTCATTTCAGTGTCATCACAACCGTGGGGATAGCTAGCTATATCCCTTATCCCTTATCAGTGAAACTGTCCCTCTCAACCTGAAACCATAACAATACTATACAGTTGCTCAGTATACAAACAGGATTCCAGTTCTGATAATGCATGGTGAACTGAAGGTCTCCATTCAGACATCAGCACTCGCTTAGTTCCAAAACTGACAGTGGAACAACTCATATTGGTTCAAAGTAAGTTGATGGATCTAAGCATGTCTCTAAATGTGCAGTGATAGTAGCTAGCTATACTCTTTAGTACTACATCTCTGCTTATATTTCTTGAACCATCGATCATTGTGCAGTGGCACTGAAATTATGCTATCAAACATGTTGTTCTATGCACATGCAGAAGACACAACCTGAAGGTTTAGTGTCCTGTCACCCTTTGAGAAACCCAACGCAAGTGAGAGCTAGTATGTATTGCAGTATATGCATGGTCACTGCATATGGTGAGTTCATATATACACTGTAAACTTCTGGTACATGTACTTTATATATCAGTGAGTTTCTTCATAGGTAGCTACTACAATGGGCTACTGGTGTACTTTATATACTTCACAGGTACTAAAATGGGCTACTATGCTGCTCTGCTGCTACTGACTAGAGCAGTCATTCTTCTGCTGTGCTGTCTCGACAGTGTCCATGGGATCACTGAGTACTACGTTAAACCCACAGAGTTTGGAAATATGTCTTGCCCTGGAGAACCCTGCCATACTCTCAACCATTTTGCCAGCAGTATGCACAACACATGGTCTGGTGTAGTTGTGAGATTCCTGCCTGGCAACCATAGCTTGAGCCAGTCACTCTACATTAGCAGCAACAGTAACCTACATCTCACCTCTTTTGAACCAGCTACAGGCATGCAAAACCTTAGTGTGATCATCCACTGTCCCGGTATGGGCAACTTCCACTTCTACAATGTCTCAAACATCAAAATAGATGGCCTGGGTTTCTATAATTGTGGCATTAACACCTCGGGAACTCTATATTTTCAACATGTAACAAATTTCTGGGTTGATTATGTCAAGATACAAACTTGGACTACAACTGATGCTATACGAGTTAAAAACGGACTTGGAAGATCCGTCATTTCACGTTCGGAATTCTCTGACATAGACTCCTCACATGCTGGCATTGGCCGTGTTTCTGTAAATTATTATCAGAATGTATTTGACAATCACCTCACAATCAGCAAATCAATTTTTAAGGGATCAGCTCTGAATATAAATGTAGAATTTACCAAAAGTGTCATATCACACATTGACATCTCCGACAACATTTTCACATCAAGTAAATGGTAGCTTATTTGCTGATCAAAGCACTGCAAATGTACACATTAGGAACTGTCTGGTGACAGGTGGCAAGCTTAAGCTTACTGCACTCTACTTTGAGTTACCTCCAAATCCCTCATTGCAACTCACTATAGAAGATTCTGTCATAAGCGATAACATTGTGGGAGGGGAGTTTGAAGGAGGAGCAGGGATGACAGTGCTCAGAGCAACAGTGCAGCAAGATCCAATAATTATCATAAGGAATGTTTCCTTTCTCCATAATGAGAAATATGGAATAACACATTCATCTATTATAGCAATCTATTTTGTGAGCCATGTGACCTTTACTGACTGTAAATTTCATGGAAACATAGGTACTGCTATTGGCGCATACCAGAGCACTTTCCATATGAGTGGATATAACACTTTCATCAATAACAGTGCAGATAAAGGAGGAGCTATTGCACTTCTAGGCAACAGCTATATGTTTATTCAGAAGAATGCTGAAATCTTGTTTCTGAACAACTATGCACACATTGTGGGTGGTGCCATATATGTGAAGACTATCACAGCATTTGACTTTCTAATTTATGTCTTGATCGATTGTTCCATCATGTTGCCATCGAATGATCATCATTCTGGTTTACCAAATATCACTATTACATTTACCAACAACATAGGTAGGGATGGTGGTGATGTAATGTATGGTGAAAATCTTTACTTCTGTGCAACAAAGGATCGGTCACTCGGCAACATACTAGCAGGCCATGGTCAGGTCCTTGATGGAATTCACGTACATGTTGATCCAATAGGAACTGATCCATTGTCTCTACTGTCTTCTGACCCAAAGCGAGCATGTGTTTGCAGAAATGGAACACCAGACTGTACAATTGTATTCATGAATATGACTAAGTACCCTGGTGAAGCCATTGCTTTTCCTGCAGTTGTCGTTGGGGAGAACTTTGGAACTGTGACTGGTTCAGTTCACAGTAAATTCTTACCCCCTTATAAGAAAAGAACAACACCAAATCTGGAAGGATTTCAACAAATCCAGGAGGTCTCTAGACGCGCTGGATGCACACTGCTTCAATACAATGTACTGTCGGGGAATGAGAAAGATATTATGGTACTCACAGCTAAGGATGTTACCACATGGACCTATGGCTCACAATCTGAAGTCGAAGAATGGGTTACTTCTTATGAGAAATGGGGTGAAGTGCATGAAAGGTTCTTGACTTATCCAGTTTACATTGACATCACACTTCTTCCTTGCCCACTAGGATTCATGCTACACAATTCTCAACACAGGTGTGTGTGCCACTCACAGCTTGAAGAACACAACATTGAATGCAACATTAGTGACCAAACAGTTCACAGAAATGGATACATGTGGTTGAATGCAAGTTTTGTTGGGAATACAACCAATGGAGTTATTATTCACCGCTACTGTCCATTTGACTACTGCAAACGTGGAGAAATCAACATCAAACTAGAAAATCCGGATTCCCAATGTGCCTTCAATCGTGCAGGTATTCTCTGTGGTGGCTGCCAGAAAGGTCTTAGCCTAGCACTTGGGAGCTCACAGTGTCTTTCATGTTCCAACACATACCTCACACTCCTCATACCTTTTGCAATGGCTGGTTTCATACTTGTGTTCTTCTTGACATTCCTAAACCTAACCGTCTCTCAGGGAACCATCAACGGACTCATTTTCTATGCAAATATAATTAAGGCCAATGAAGCAGTGTTCTTCCCACCTGGAGATACAAACATCCTGACAGTTTTCATCTCATGGATAAACCTGGACCTGGGCATTGAGACATGTCTTGTTGATGGTTTGAATGGCTACTGGAAAACATGGCTGCAGTTTGTGTTCCCTCTCTACATTTGGGGCATTACTGCCACTGTAATCATTGCTTCTCACTACAGTTCAAGAGCAGCTAAAACGTTTGGGAACAATTCAGTCCCCGTACTGGCCACCCTGTTCCTGATATCCTATACTAAACTCCTTCGTACTATCATTACAACATTTACATTCACGTTCCTGAATTATCATGATGGTTCCAGGAAAGCTGTGTGGTCTTACGATGGCAATGTATCCTACTTTAGTGTCTCACACACCCTTCTGTTTCTTGTAGCCATAGCATTCCTCCTCTTCCTGTGGCTACCATACACAGGAATCTTCCTGCTCAAACAATACCTCCAGAAGATTACGAACTACAAGTGGCTACACTGGATTACAAAGATGAAGCCATTCTTTGATGCCCATTTTGGTCCTTTTAAGGACAAACGTGGATATTGGTTTGGAATTAGGTTGTTGGTCCGGGTGAAATTATTCCTTGTGTACGCTATAACCCAAACTAACCCCAACATTGGTCTTTTAATAACTGCAATTGTTGGTGTGTTGGTGTTGCTTAGTAGTACTGTGACAGGGAAAGTGTACAAGAAACATTTCCTCTCGATTCTTGAAAACACATTCATCCTGAATCTAACATTGCTATCACTAACAACTATGTACATTCGAGCAAATGGGGGCAACCAGGCAGCTCTTGTGTACACAGCAGTGGGAACTGCATTTGCCCAGTTCGTTGCCATAGTGCTCTACCATGTCCTGATAAAGAGAGAGCTGAAGCAGCTCATACAAAGGTGGTATTCGAAGCTGAGTTCCGACAGAACAGCTGACAAAAGAGACACTGAAAGTGAAACTCTCAATCAACAAGAAGTGATCAGACAACCAACTCACAGTGATATTGCACTACATGAACTGCGTGAACCCTTGCTAACAAATTAGCCATTCCTTGGATTGCCAAAGTTCTGCATTAAGGTTACTGTCACATGCACACATTATTTTTTGAGGATACATTAAGGACTTCGTTGAACTTTGTACAAATCCAAGTTTGTTTGAGAGCATGTACATCATGCTGTGCTGTGGTTTGAATTCCTAAGGATTGTACGTGTGTGTATTGTATGTTTTGTAGTCTAGACCTTTCTTCTTCATCAGCTGAAACACTGATCCTAAAGACAGTGGTGCATATACAAGCTGTAGCTAATACTCGCAGCAGTGGAGACTATTACAGCAAAAGCGATCGTAAAGTGGAAGGCAATTAGCTATATTTATCATACACTACGTTTGAATAATGTACAGCAGTCAATGGGAAAGCCTGGTACGCAAGCGCAGTTGATAAAAACCCGTATTTTGTACTGTAGGTCACGTGAAAAATCCGTATTAGTACTGTAGGTCACGCGAGAAATCCGTATTAGTACTGTAGCTAGGTCACGCGAGAAATCCGTATTATGTACTGTACGTCACGTGCGCTACAGCAAATCTGATAGTTTAGTACATGTATACAATCGTGGCAGAGCTATAGACTAGCTGGTACTCACTACAGTACATGTAGACTACCTTTTGGGCTCCTGAAGAGGGCACTTCATCTCGATACTTCCAGAAGTTGTTCGTATACTCGGGCATCCGTTTGGAATGGACCGTACAGCTGCCAGTTATCGTCGTGGCTCCGCCTTGGGCTTGGTACGCAGGCTTTCTCGCCCAAGCGTTTGTGGCTTGCCGTACTAACGCGAAGGGTTGGCAACCAGAAAAGTAAATATTGTCGCCAAGCAAGCTATGGTAACGCGCATTCGCTGCGTTCATTGGTAGAGGAACGTGCAATGAAATTCCAGGTTTGTATGATAAAATCAGTATCACCATAGTACCAAGCTATACCGGAAACATATCACTCGTTTGTCGCCTTCGGCATTGTTACTCGTGCTTCGCACTCGTAACAATACTACGGCAACAAATTCGTGATATTTTCCGGTATAGCTTTGTACTATGGTGATACTTATATAGTATCACAGAACTTGGATCTCAGATTTTACTCACAAGGAGTGCTACTAGAATTAGCTAGAGGGATTTGTATTGTGCTACTTCTGGAACTCATCCCTAGCTAGGCGCTAGGCATTCTCGACCCCGCTTCGCGCATGCGCGTGCGGGTAATAATCACGAGTCACGAAGCGCGCGCAGCCACTCAAGTCGTCACACTTTATTAAGTGGCTTCACATCCCATCAGAATCTGCGTATATTGGCGGACCTACTGTACAGCTATTAATGTGCTGCATGCTGTAGCTACTCAAGCTACTGTTGTTGCTGAGCAAGTGTTGTAAGCAAATTCACATTGACTGCAGGTGATTACTTAAGGTGATCAGTAGTAGAATACATGTAGCTACTCATGTAGGGATTGGATACCAAGATGACAGCTATATATACCCTGTGTACTATTAATCCATGTGGAAACATAATTATGCTGTCCGTCATGAATGGTGCATGGCAAAAAGACCTGAAAGTTGATGTGTTAAATCGTGTTGGGATCCGGAGACCTTGAAATTAACCTTGCTCCTGTCGTGGAAGACAGAGGAATCCACTGCCTTGTGAAAGGTGAAAGAGCTAGTGCTGGTTGTACAGACAAGTGTATAACAGTGGATACCATTGGAGTGAAAGCATTAAGTGAAACAGAAGGGGGAATAAAGAAGACTAGACCATTTTATGAGCGAGCATTGAAGAGCTACAAGGGGTGTGCACTATTAGTCCTCCAAAATCCAATTTTAATTTTAGATGTTCAAATGCTAGGAGGAAATGAAAATGGGCATAGTTATAGCTCTTCTTATCTCCTGAATCAAGAGCAAAATGGGGTTAGAGGTTCGTTTTTCCATATTAGCAGGTTTGCGTAATGAAATGTTGGCTGCACCCTACCTCTCAAGAAAATGATAAAAACACTCATGACAGGATGCTTAAATGAGTGGATATTATGGGGGGGGGGGGGGGGGGGGGGGGGGGGGGGGGGGGGGGAGGGAACTTACTTGAAGGGGGCATATTGCATGCTGCTTAGAGAAGTGTAAAGACTGCTCAGGATATATATTTTTTGCCATGGACATTACTACATTACTGAAACAGAATCTGTCTATTTCCAGCACTAGGCTGAAAATCACTTACCAATTGACATCTTCAACCCTTTCACCTCCGGTTTATATTATCTATGCTTTCACCAACCCTTCAGTATTTTCTGTTAAAAGTATATATTTACATGGAATCCTTCATGCTTCCAATTAGCTAATGTGAGGTTTTGGGCGAGGTTTTAGTAGCTAATTGTTTGATAGTTTGTTGGTTAGGCAAGTGATACATCTTGCCCTGGAGAGCCCTGCCATATATACTCTCAACCACTTACACGTAGCTAATTCATTGTCTGGTGTAGTTGTGAGATTCAGGATCTGCCTGGCAACCATATAACTTGAACCAGTCACTGTGCATAATTATGTCGAGTGACTGGTTCAAGCTATGGTTGCCAGGAGTAACAATACATCTCACCTCTTTTGACCCCATTACCAGCATACAAAACCTTAGTGTGATCGCGTCCACTGTCCCAGTTGGCCAAGCACTCCAAGGAATCTATAGTTTCAATGTATAGTACATTTCTGCATCAAGGTACGCACTCAACACTTTATTGGTTTGGAAGGTCATGCACTGATGCATCTCACATTCTGACGTAGACTGCATTCTCACATGTAAACGAAATTGCTTAGGGTAAACCTGAATTCACATATGGATCCGGACCCGATTTGTAACTAAAACAGAAAACAGGATAGTAAAATACAAATGTCATGTTATGGAAGAAGCATAGATCACTAATCCGAACTAGGATAGTTCCACGTAAAAAGAGTATGCATGGTTAACTATTTGTAAAGTGTGTTTGTACGTGGCTATTGACATAGCTATAAGCAAACTAGCTATGGTTTCCACCGTGTCTTGTAAATGGTACCTCTAGAGCAACGAATCAAAGTGAGATGAGATTCCATGATAGTGCTAAATCGTAGCTTCATGAGGAAGAGAACACTGGTTGAATGCAGCTACAGTTGTAAACACTAACTTTGCTTTTCCTACAGCCCATTTTCCATGGTTCAGTCCACGCCATTCACTGTTCGTGTGGCAGCACTGCTACTCAGTACCCTCTCCTGCTGCTCTGCTGAGGATGTGTACTGTGTCACACCGACGCAAACCTCACGGTCACCCTGCCCTCACAATTCAATTCACCGTGCCACACTCTCTGGGTATGCACAACAAGCCAAATCATATTTCACTTCCAACACCACTATGATGTTCTTGCCAGGTGACCACACTCTTGATATGAATATCACTGTTGTCAACATATCCAGTTTGACCCTGTGTGGAGAGTCTTCTTCAGGTTATGTAGCAACAGTTGTTTGCAATGGGTCAGTTGGCCTCAGCTTCACGAGTATGGATAACTTCAAAATCCATTCTTTGACTTTTACCTCTTGTGGCAGGAGTTTTGATAACCACACCCTGAATTTTGATAAACACACCCTTCTTTTGGATTCCATAAAGTATGCTGTGCTAGTTAACTGTTCCTTCCATGACAACCTCGGCACTGCACTTGCGGTATATCACTCCAGTATTACTCTAGCAGGGAACAATGAGTTCACACATAACCACTGTGATTATGAGGGACTCATACCTAACGCCTGTGTAGGAGGAGGTGGCATCACTGCTCTCCATAGCAACCTGACATTATTTGACAACACAACATTCCTTCAAAATCATGCAACTTTTGGCTCAGCAGGAATCCATGTGACCAACTGCAGTCTGAGTTCCACTGGAAGTATCCACTTCATAAACAACTCACTCACTGCTCCTTTTAGTAAACCTTCTGGTGTAGCAATCTGGGCATCAGCAAGCTCCTTGAACATCACCCGAACTAGCACCTTCATCAGCAACTCAGAGTCTGATAGGATCAGCAACGACTGTTACTGTGGTGTGATTTATTGCCACAACACATCACTGAGTTTCACTGGAACTACCAACTTCATCAATAATTCAGCAGCCTATGGTGGTGCAATTGTTGCAGAATGCAGCACATCACTGAGTCTCACTGGAACTAGTAACTTCATCAACAACTCAGCAGCAGTCAACGGTGGTGCAATTTTTGCAGGTCACAGCACATCACTGAGTCTCACTGGAGCTAGTAACTTCATCAACAACTCAGCAGTCCATGGTGGTGCAATTCTTGCAAGAGACAACACGTCACTGAGTTTCACTGGAACTACCAACTTCATCAACAACTCAGCAGGCTATGAATTTGGTGGTGCAATTTGCGCAGGCTACAACACATCACTGAGTTTCACTGGAACTAGCAACTTCATCAACAACTCGGCAGGTGTGGGTGGGGGAATCTTTCTTGTGAATTCCACTTTCTCCATTTCATCGAACACAACTGTATACTGGGAGAGCAATCATGCACAGTTAGGAGGAGCAATTTTTGCTAGTGATGAATATAACTCCTTGGTTTACTGTACTCAACTTGACACATGCACAACAAAAGGTGAATGCTTCTTTCAACTCCCAGGCCAGAATCTGTCCAATGGTATTGATGCCCAGTTTGTTTTCATAACTCTGCTGACACTGGCAGTGTGCTATATGGTGGTGCAATAGATAACTGCAAACTTACCGGCCTGGAATCGGCATCTCGTTCTGGTGAAGTGTTTGACATGTTAGTCCACATTGAAAATGACAATACAAATCCAACTATTTCCTCTGACCCATTTCGTGTATGCCCATGTGAAAACAACCGCCCTAACTGCAGTAAATCAGACAAGTCATACACAGTGCATCCTGGTGAAACATTTCATGTTTCTATGGTTGCAGTTGGACAGAGAAATGGAACAGTTCCTATAACAGTCAGAGGTCATTTGACTCATAGGTATTATTCATCCACACCCATAGGTAACCTTCATCCTCTCCAGTATGCCCAAGCAACATTTCATACTTGCACCATTCTCAACTACACTGTGTTTTCACCGCTGGACAATGTAATCCTAGAGTTGTATGCAGATAGCCCATGCTCAACACTTGGCAATGAATTGAATCTTAAGCTGGATGTCAATCAGACTTGTCCACTGGGCTTTTACCTTTCAGAGATAGAACGCTCATGTGTCTGTAACCAAAGACTCGCCGAATATACAAACCACTGTGATATAACTGATGGATTGGGACGAATAACACGCAGTTCACACAACCACTTTTGGGTTGGGGGATGACAATATATCTATGGCACTAATTCTCCACCCACGCTGCCCTTTTGACTATTGTGTCTCTCATACAGTGGACTTTCCTCTTGACAATACAGACTTGCAGTGTGCATACAACAGGTCAGGTCTCTTGTGTGGAGCTTGCAAGAAAGGCTACAGTCTTGTACTGGGTACTTCTCAATGCAAGCACTGTACCAATATCCACCTAACCTTGCTCATCCCTTTTGCACTGGTGGGACTAGCTCTAGTCTTCTTTCTCCTTGTCAGCAAACTGACCGTGGCAACAGGAACCCTCAGTGGGATAGTGTTCTACGCTAATATTGTTGGAGTAAACCGCACTCTATTTATACCTGTGGAAAATACTGACATTTTATCAGTCTTCGTTGCGTGGCTAAACCTTGACTTCGGTGTTGAAACATGTTTCTACAGAGGGATGGATGCTTACAGCAAAACATGGCTTCAATTTGTGTTCCCTGTTTATATCTGGGTGATAGTGGGACTCATAATACTTGTTAGCCATTTCTCACGCAGATTTACAAAATTGTTGGGCAACAACCCAGTTTCTGTCTTGGCAACCCTTATCCTCCTCTCATATACAAAGATTCTCCGCAACTTGATTGCTGCACTGTACGTCACCTACCTAGAGTATCCAACATACAACAGAGGGGTGTGGCTGTATGATGCAAACATTGACTACCTCCGTACAAAACATATTCCACTCTTCATATTGGCAGTACTTGTCTTCTTCTTCCTTTTTGTTCCTTACACTCTCCTTCTACTCTTTGGTCAGTGGCTGCGGGCTATATCACATCTGAGGCTCTTTGCGTGGATCAACAGTGCTAGGCTGACGTTTTTCATGGATTCATACCACGCTCCTTACAAGGCAAGACATCGCTACTGGCCTGGACTGCTGCTTGTGCTTCGCTTTATTCTTCTTCTAGTCTTTGCCCTCAATCCTCAACAAGACCCTAGCATTACCCTCCTTGCAATTCTAGAAGGAACTGGGATTCTGCAACTGTGGGCCTGGACTAGCGGTGGGGTTTACAATAACAGTTACCTAGATGCTCTAGAAGGTTCATTTGCTCTGAACCTGATCATCCTGGCTGGTTCCACCATGTATGTCAATCACTCTGGAAGGAATCAGCTTGCTATTGGATACACCTCTGTCATCATAGCACTTGTGACATTCATTGGCATCCTTGCCTTTCAGCTGGCAGACGTGACTGGCCTCACTCAATGCCTCAAAAGGAAATATACGTGCTTCAGAAGACACATGAAGGCAAGCAGAAGTCTAGGTCAAACCGAAGCGGAAGTGGAGTCGGAGTCTGATGGTGACACTCTTCCAGACCGGCTGATAAACCCAAATGGGTACGAACCATTATCACAAGAGCACAGAGTTGCTGAGCCCACAGAAAGCAAAGAGGCGGTTAATGAAGAGCCAAGATGGCTAACCCCTGTGTATGGCTCAATTAACTAGTTTGAAATTGCCACTTACAAAACTAATTAGTCGAGTGATTTGTGTTCCCAATGAACAATTTTTACATTGTGCAGTTATTGATTGAAGGTTTCACAATTTGAGAAGGCAGATTGACAAGCTAGGGAGATAGTTTGTTGTATTGACATCTAACACAGCAGAAAATAACTTAAGTCTTGTACTTACTAGTGATGTAATAATTCTACAAAATTTGTAACTACAATCCTATAAACGACAATAATTATTGTATGTAGAGAATATACCATTTACCACACGAGTACCTTAAGAGTATATATAATTGAAAAATTGCATAAGGGTGAATGCGTTATGTATTGTAGGATACTACTGATAGAGTACAAATTACACAGATCCATATTTCCCCAGATCAGAACATATTAAAACCAGATCAGAACATACTAAAGAGATGTAGCTATAGGGATACGAAAACACAAGAGAAGGAAACAAGGTGGGGATCAATGATAACAGGAACTCTCTACAAGCATCAGGTAACCTATAGTATAGGTTACCTGATGCTTGTAGAGAGTTCCTGTTATCATTGTTATCATTGATCCCCACCTTGCAGAGGCTATATAGCCTCATCCCCAGGCCCCATCCGAACATCTGACCCTTTTCAATTTTTCGTATGGGGCCTGGGAATGAGGCTAGGTAACTTAGGGAAACTGCATGCAGTGATGGCAAGTCCACAAAGTTCTCTGAAGGGGATATGGAAAACATACCCCCCTCCTCCAAATTGGTTTGTGTATTGACAAGGGGTACCAGCATCATTTTCATGCACTAGTCATGTTACAACAGCCTGCCATCCCCCCCTCATGAAGTTGACCAAGCTGGGTTAATGTAGCCCTTTTGTATAGGGACAGACTGTCTGTCCCCGTAACTATTTCTGTTAAACTATTAATCACTCCTTCATACATCTAATCATGATTACGTATAAATGATGTAATGGGGTTAATTGAGAGGCATTAATTATCAACTGCTTTATCATCAAAGGGTTAACTAGAACCAAAGAAATGTGTCCATACCCCTTTGGTGTAAGACATTAGTTAACCATCTCTTGCTCTGAAGCATTTTCAATTGGCACACAGTAAAAGGAATTACCATAAGTCAGCATTTGCACTGGAGGTTACTAAGCCATTAATAATGTGGGTCAGGAAATGTAGGAAGTCATGGATCAGTTATTTCTTACTGCGCACATTCATGTCCCAATCCATGACTACTCATTGTATTCGAAACATGCACAACAACACTAGTCCAGCAAATTACACTTGCCTCACTCTGGAGAGCACATTGAATGGTCACTGTCCACACTGGCATACATTCCACTAGAGCTTATAGCTTCCTGAACTAGTCTGCATGCGAGTGTATGTATCTTACCTAACTTAGTAATAGTTCATGTGCAGAGCACATAATCAAATACAAACCATGCACCTTATAATAGTCACAGTACAGACAATCAGGTAATCTTAGATCTTAACAGGTTCTTGCAGAAATTAGCTAGGCATCTAAGATCCTGCCCATGTGGCTTGGATTGATAGGCCTGGGGTTCCATCATGGGGTACCTGACATGTATACAAAGTAGGGATATTGAGGTCACTCTCCTCGATACCAGTGTGAGATGCAGAACTCCTTCGACGTTGCCTTTTAGCTACAACTGGTGTCCACCCTTGTTCATCCTTTTCAGTAGCCACATAAAAGACACCCTTGACTCCATCACACTCCTCATACTGACGTCAACACTTAGTATCATGTGTTTGTAGCTACCATGTGCTGTTCATCAGGTGTTGAAGAGGAATGAGCACTGCACGATATGTATAGCTTGAAGTGATGGTCTCATGCACCTTGTAGCTCACATTCCAAGCAATATACAACAAAGATTGAGAGGTTTGAAGGATTTTAGAAAGAGTTTGTTGGGTATCTGTAAACTGGAACATGCTCACATGCTACAGAAATAGAATGTGCATAGCTACTTCTTGTGACCTATGCGTGTGCGGAAGGAGAATTAAGGTTTCCAAAACATTGTAAGTGACTTGAGACACAAACACATCGTTGGTTCAGATTTGCCAGCTGTCATGGTTTACTCCAGTCAGTTCAGTACTACCGTGTACCATGACCATATATGGCATTATGAAACCTATTCGTGATCATGCAACAAACATGATTGGTCAACACAATGAGCAATATGAAGGTGGAAATGGTTTTTGTACCCATTGCTTCAAAGTTTGTAACCCATCCTTTGTACACCATCCGTGGGTACGAAAAAGGTCACGAAATGCGAAAATGTCCCACTCAACTTGAGAGTAACAACACTGTTATGGTTATTCAACACTAGCCTCGTACCTGCAGCAAAGTCAACACATGCACAGACTCTGGTTCTGCCATAATTATATGGTATGTTGAATGTCTCCAAATTGAACTGAGACAACAGCACTCATTTGTCCAAGATTGACACTGTGGACACAGCTAGTACATAGCTATTGGTTTGCATGAGGTAAGTTGATGGCTGACTGAATGCACAATGAAGGTAGCTACTTCCCTTAATATATTACATACTGCATCACGTCTTATCCTTTTTGTGAACATCAGTGTGCAATGTGTAGCTGAAATTGTGCTTCATGATGCTTCATGTTGCCCTATCCAACAAAGGTATAACTGGAAGGTTTTTTGGGCCAAACACCTGTCCCTTCAGTGACCTACAAAAGTGAGAGTTATACATAGCGAGTCACTGCATGCATGCATGGTGAGCTCATATAGGCTGTGACAGGCTGACAGCTATGTACACTCTACTGCAAACCACATGGTGTAGCTCTCATTGCCAGCTCATTCTTGTTCATGGGTACTAGAATGTGCTTCTGTACACCTCTGCTGCTACTGACTCATTATGAGTCATACCAGTAGCAAACCCATGTATGCAGACTCAGCAAGTTTCTTCACCAATAGGCAAAGAAACCAAGACACACCACCTTGTTGAAGTTCTCAAGCAATTGGAATTGAACTTCTCAAGAAATTGGAATTGACCTGGTTTGATGCATACACCACCAGGCCCTGGCTGTCTGTAGCACTGGTACTTCGGGTTGATTAGGTGTTGCCCTGTGGGGAGAGAGAGAGGGAGGGATGTCATTAATGAAGCGCCTTTGTCGAATGGTCAGGAGGTTCAGTTAACAGCTAGCTATAGGCACTGTTCTCTCTATTATGGAATGTTTGCCTATTGTTAGTATGGATGCTGATGGTATGTTGTGATGAACAGATTAGCTATACACCCAATTCACTAGAAGTTCATACATCTGTACATGTCCCTGAAAGGACCTATGTCAGTATGTGCAAAAGGAATACTGAAAACTTTGCTATTGACTTGAAACAAACACTTGCAGCAGTGACCATATATAGGTATAATCTCTCCACGAAACAACCACCTTGTGATATACACATGAAGGTTCTGGAAAACGTTTTGATGCACATTGCTTCAAAGTTTTGTAATAACATTGGCAGCTATACAGAAAGTTTTTGAAATGTGAAAATGTCCCCCCCCCCCCCCCCCCACCTGAAACTAGCACACCTATATATGGTTAGTCAACACATGCACTGACTCCAGTTCTGCTATATATGTGGTGTGTTGAAGGTCTCCAAATTGAATTCAGACAGCAGCACTCCAAGATTCTGATTTTCAGTTCATAGTGGCTTGAGGTAAGTTGATGGCCACATCCATGTCTCTTACAACACAGTGAAGTAGCTACTTCTTTTCATATGTATATTGTACATCGTTATGAACATGCATCAGTGTGCATGTATATAGTTAAAATATTTGTACGTGTGAGTATTAATTAATTAGGGTTTCTGTTTCTTTGAAGCAGAAGGGAATTCACAGTATAACGTAAGGACATCATATGGCAAGCATCATTGCATGATGTGTGTGGGATTCATTCAGGCTTGCCCCATAGAACACTACAATCTGTTTCAACTATCAATTTTGCAGTGCATTTAATTAAAATTATGCATGAGCAGAGAGTGTGCTTTGTGCAAGAAGTAGTGAGATGCGATGCTTGCAGGAGACAAGATCAAATGGCCAAAGAACAATGAGACTTCAAAGTGCCACACCTTAGGATGAGCTAGAATCATATAAATATTGATTGTAATATAATGTCATGTTTGAATGTAGTAGCTAACTTTATTTTTCCTACAGTCCAATTAAGCGATGATGGTTCAGTTCACACCAGTTGTTCTTTGTGTGGTAGTGCTGCTACATTGTACCATCTCCTGCTGCTCTGCTGAGAATGTGTACTGTGTCACACCGACCCAACCCACCGACACTTCATGCTCTCCCTGCCCTCACAATTCAAAATGTGCCACACTCTCTGACTATGCACAACAAGCCAAATCATTTTTCACTTCCAACACCTCTATGGTGTTCTTGCCAGGTGACCACACTCTTGATATGAGTATCACTGTTGCCAACATATCCAGTTTGACCATGTATGGAGAGTCATCTTCAGCAACACTTGTTTGCAATGGGTCAGTTGGCCTCAGCTTCATGGGTATGGCTGACTTCAAAATCCATTCTATGACTTTTACCTCTTGTGGAAGGAGTTTTGATAAATACACCAAATCCGCTGTGCTTTTGGAATCCATAGAGTATGCTGAACTAGTTAACTGCTCCTTCCGTGACAACCTCGGCACTGCACTGCTAGTACAGCACACCAATATACTAGCAGAGAACAATGAGTTCACACATAACCACTGTGATCCTGAGGGGTACATATCTACCTCCTGCATAGGAGGAGGTGGCATCACTGCTCTTCATAGCAACCTGACATTCATCGG
Organism: Axinella damicornis; assembly: GCA_963931865.1. NCBI lineage: Eukaryota > Metazoa > Porifera > Demospongiae > Axinellida > Axinellidae > Axinella > Axinella damicornis. Next base: position 3,056,012 of record OZ007514.1, on the reverse strand, counting down.
CAACACAACTTTCTTTAGAAATCGTGCAACTTTTGGCTCAGCAGGAATCTCTATTATCAACTCTAGTCTGAGTTCCACTGGAAGTACCCACTTCATAAACAACTCACTCACACCTCCTCAAGAACTTCTCAGTAATAGATCTGGTGTAGCAATTTTGGCATTAGCAAGCTCCTTGAACATCACTGGAACCTGCCACTTCATCAGCAACATAAACCGAGGAATCAGAAACCCACTGCACCTTTCTTTTTGTGGTGTAATTACTGTAGGTTACAACACATCACTGAGTTTCACTGGAACTAGCAACTTCATCAACAACTCAGCAGAGGGTGGACCAGGTGGTGCAATTGCTGCAGGTTACAACACATTGCTGAGTTTCACTGGAACTAGTAACTTCATCAACAACTCAGCAGGTGATGGTGGTAGTCAAGGTGGTGCAATTACTGCAGGTTACAACACATCACTGAGTTTCACTGGAACTAGTAACTTTGTCAACAACTCAGCAGACTTTGGTGGTGGTGCAATTTTTGCATATTACAACACAATGCTGAGTTTCACTGGAACTAGTAACTTCATCAACAACTCAGCAGGTGATGGTGGTAGTCATGGTGGTGCAATTACTGCACCTAACAACACATCACTAAGTTTCAATGGGACTAGCAACTTCATCAACAACTCAGCACCAGACTATGGTGGTGCAATTTTTGGCTACAAAACATCACTGAGTTTTACTGGAAGAAGTAACTTCATCAACAACTCAGCAACGGAAGTGGGTGGTGGAGTGTTTCTGCAGAATTCCACTTTCTCCATTTCATCTAACACAACCGTATACTGGGAGAGCAATCATGCAAGGTCTGGAGGAGCAATTTGTGTTCAGGGTGGATATAACTCTTTGTTTTACTGTACTCAATCTGTCTCACATACAACAAAAGATAAATGCTTCTTTCAACTCCCAGGCCAGAATCTGTCCAATGGTATTGATGCCCAATTTGTTTTCAAGGATAACTCCGCTGATGCAGGCAGTGTGCTATATGGTGGTGCAATAGATTACTGCAAACTTACTGGCCTGGAATCATACAATTCTGGTGAAGTGTTTGATATGTTAGTCCACATTGAAAATGACAGTACGAATTCAAGTATTTCTTCTTACCCATATCGTATATGTCCATGTGTAAACAACCACCCTGACTGTAGTAAGTCAAACAAGTCATACATGTTGTATCCTGGCGAAACATTCCATGTTTCTGTGGTTGCAGTTGGACAGAGAAATGGAACAACTCCTGCAACAGTCAGAGGTCGTTTGGCTTATAATTATTATTCATCAACACCCATAGGTAACCTTCATCCTCTCCAGTATCTCCAAGCAACACTTAGTACTTGCACCATTCTCAATTACACTGTGTTTACACTATCTTATGGTGTATACCTACAGTTGTATGCAGATGACCCATGTTCAACATTTAGCATGAATCTTTACCTGCATTTAAAGCAAACCTGCCCTCCTGGCTTTTACCTTTCAGAGACAGAACGATCATGTGTCTGTAACCAAAGACTTGCCAAATACACAAACAACTGTGATATAACTGATGGATTGGGACGAATAACACACAGTTCACACGACCACTTTTGGGTTGGCTATGACAATGAATCCAATGTGCCAATTCTCCACCCACACTGCCCTTTTGACTATTGTGTCTCTCATACAGTGGACTTTCCTCTTAACAATACAGACTTGCAGTGTGCATACAACAGGTCAGGTCTCTTGTGTGGAGCTTGCAAGAAAGGTTACAGTCTTGTACTGGGCACTTCTCAATGCAAGCAGTGCACCAATATCCATCTTGTCTTGCTCATCCCTTTTGCACTGATGGGACTAGCTCTAGTCTTCTTTCTCCTTGTCAGCAAACTGACTGTGGCAACAGGAACATTCAGTGGGCTAGTTTTTTATGCTAATATGGTTGGAGTAAACCGCACTCTTTTTATACCTGTGGAAAATATTGATGTTTTATCAGCCTTCATTGCGTGGCTAAACCTTGACTTCGGTGTTGAAACATGTTTCTACAAAGGGATGGATGCTTACAGCAAAACATGGCTTCAGTTTGTGTTCCCTGTTTATATTTGGGTGATAGTAGGACTCATAATACTTGCTAGCCATTTCTCACCCAGATTTACAAAATTGCTGGGCAACAACCCAGTTTCTGTCTTGGCAACACTCATCCTCCTCTCATATGCAAAGATCCTCCGCAACTTGATTGCTGCACTGTACGTCACCTACCTGGAATATCCAACATACAACAGAGGGGTGTGGCTGTATGATGCAAACATTGACTATCTCTGTACAAAACACATTCCACTCTTCGTGTTGGCAGTACTTGTCTTCCTCTTCCTTTTTGTCCCTTACACTCTCCTTCTCCTCTTTGGTCAATGGCTGCAGGCTGTATCACACCTGAGGATCTTTGCGTGGGTCAACAGTGCTAGGCTGAAGTTTTTCATGGATTCATACCATGCTCCTTACAAGGCAAGACACCGCTACTGGCCTGGACTGCTGCTTGTGCTTCGCTTTATTCTTCTTCTAGTCTTTGCCCTCAATCCTCAGCAAGACCCTAGCATCAACCTCCTAGCAATTCTAGTAGGAACTGGGTCTCTGCAACTGTGGGCCTGGTCTAGTGGTGGGGTTTACAAGAACAGTTACCTAGATGTTCTAGAAGGTTCATTTGCTCTGAACCTGATCATCCTGGTTGGTTCCACCATGTTTGTCAATCACTCTGGAGGGAATCAGCTTGCCATTGGATACACCTCTGTCACCATAGCACTTGTAACATTCATTGGCATCCTTGCCTTTCAGCTGGCAGGCGTGACTGGCATCGCTCAATGCCTCAAAAGGAAATACGGAAACTTGAAAAGACACTTAATTGCAAACAGACATCTAGGTCAAGCAGTGGAGTCTGAGTCTGATACCGACTCTCTTCCAGACCGACTGCTTAACCCAAATGGGTATGAACCATTATCACACTCTGAACAAGAGCACAGAGTTGCTGAGCCCACAGAAAGCAAAGAGATGGTTAATAAAGAACCAAGATGGCTAACCCCTGTGTACACGTATGGCTCCATTAACTAATTTGAAATTGTCACTTGCAAAACCAATTAGTTGAGTGATTTGTGTGTCAATGAGTAATGTTTTACAGTGTGATTGAAGGTTACACAATTGTGTGTTTGCTGTATGCTTGACAATATGTAATGTGTAAGTACATTTTCTGTTGTGCAACCGACTTTAATATGATAAAGGATGCACTCATTGAGAAGGCATGTATTTTGCCTACCTTAGCACATAAATATGACAAGTAATTAGAAATGTAACAGGATGTAAGGAAACAAGCTACGGATGATCACACAAAACAGTGAAGTATACAACCCCCCTACAGAGATCTTTTTCCATATACATGTATAATGAAGAAAGATATGTAGGGGGGATTGTATACTTCACTGTTTTGTGTGATCATCCGTAGCTTGTTTCCTTACTTTTTGCTGTTCTGGTATCCCTACATCCTGTTACATTTTTAAATGTTTTTGATTACTTGTTTATGTCATTTTTTAGTAGCAGGCGCATGTTTGAGGTGATCAGAAGAGAGTCTACCGACTCTATGATAGCATATATTGCGTGTCTGTCGTATCCCTACATATAGAGTCTACCGACTCTATGATACCAAGAGTTCATAACAATAAGAGTGTGCAACTGCCATATGGTATCAATTGCCACCATCTCGGCAGTATGCCGTAGATCAATTGGTGGTGAAGTAGTGGCAGCTGCAAGCTCCTAAGTGTGAAATCACAATTTCACACTTGGGAGCAAGTAGTAGCAGCTGCATGCTCCTAAGTGTGAAATCACAATTTCACACTTAGGAGCATGCAGCTGCTACCACTTCACCACCAATTGATCTACGTCATACTGCCGAGATGGTGGCAATTGATACCATATGGCAGTTGCACACTCTTATTGTTATGAACTCTTGATGATACACAAATACAAACCATGCACCTTATAGTAGTCACAGTACAGACAGTCAGGTAATCTTAGATCTTGAACGGGTTCTTGCAGAAAAAGGCTAGGCATCTAAGATCCTGCCTGTGTGGCTTGGATTGATAGGCCTGGTTCCATCATGGGGTACCTGACATGTATGCAAACGTAGGGATATTGAGGTCACTCTCCTCGATACCAGTGTGAGATGCAGAGCTCCTTCGACGTTGCCTTTTGGCCACAACTGGTGTCCACCCTTGTTCATCGTATTCAGTAGCCACATAAGAGGCACCCTTGACTCCATCACACTCCTCATACTGACGTCAACACTATATATCACGTGTTTGTACCATGACTGTGCTGTTAGGTAGGAATGAGCACTGCATGATATGTAGCTTGAAGTGATGATCTCATGCAACTGTAGCTCACCACATTCTGAGCAATATACAACAAAGATTGAGAGGTTTGAAGGATTTTAGAAAGAGTTTGTTGGGTATCTGTAAACTGGAACATGCTCACATGCTATAGAAAAAGACGCCTGTACAGTAATAGGATGTGCATAGCTACTTCTTGTGACATATGCATGTGCGGAAGGAGAATTAAGGTTTCCAAAACATTGTAAGTGACTTGAGACACAAACACATTGTTAGTTCAGATTTGCCAGCTGTCATGGTTTACTCCAGTTAGTTCAGTGCTACCGTGTACACTCATAATCATGACCATATATGGCATTGTGAAACCTATTCGCGATCATGCAACAAACATGATTGGTCAACACAATGAGCAATATGAAGGTGGAAATGGTTTTTGTACCCATTGCTTCAATGTTTTGTACGCCATCCCTTGTACCCCATCCGTGGGTACAAAAAAAGGTCATGAAATGCGAAAATGTCCCACTCAACTTGAGAGTAACAACACTGTTGTGGTTAGTCAACACTAGCCTTGTACCTGCAGCAAAATCAACACATGCACAGACTCCGGTTCTGCCATGTATGGTGTATTGAAGTCTCCAAATTGAAGTGAGCCGCAGCAGCACTCTTTTGTCCAAGACTGACGCTGTGGACACAGCTAGTACGTGTTGGTTTGTGAGGTAAGTTGATGACTGACTGAATGCACAATGAAGGTGCTAGCTACTTATATACTGCATCAATGCAAAATCTTATCCTTTTGTGATCATCAACTGAAATTGTGCTCCATGCTCATCCATGTTGCCCTATCCAACTAAGCTATAACTGGAGGATTTTGTGGGCCAAACACCTGTTCTTTCAATGACCTGCAAAAGTGGGAACTACACACATTGAGTTGCTGCATGCATTGTGAGCTCATAGGCTGTGAGAGGCTGACAGCTATGTATACTGTATTGAATACCACATGGTGTAGCTCATTGCCAGCTCATTCTTTTATAGGTACTACTAGAATGTTCTTCTGTATACCCCTGCTGCTACTGACTAAAGCAGTCATTCTTCTGCTGTACTGTCTCAGTGATGTCCATGGGGCCACTGAGTACTACGTTAAACCCACAGAGTTTGGCAATACGTCTTGCCCTGGAGAACCCTGCCATACTCTCAACCATTTTGCCAGCAGTATGCATAACACATGGTCTGGTGTAGTTGTGAGATTCCTGCCTGGCAACCATAGCTTGAACCAGTCACTCCACATTAGCAGCAGCAATAACCTACATCTCACCTCTTTTGAACCAGTTACAAGCATACAACACCTTAGTGTGATCATCCGCTGTGCCAGTGTCGCCAACTTCCATTTCAACGATGTCTCAAACATCAAAATAGATGGCCTGAGTTTCTATAATTGTGGCATTAACACCCAGGGGACTCAGAAATTTCTGGGTGGATTACATCAGGATACAAAGTCGGACTACAACTGATGCTATACGAGTCAAAAATGGACTTGGAAAGTCAGTCATTTCACATTCAAAATTCTCTGACTTACACTGCTCACATCCTTGTATTGGCCGTGTTTATGTACATTATCAGAATGCAATTGGCATTCATCTCACTATCAGCAAATCAACACTTCAGGGATCAGCTCTCCATATAACAATCAAAAATGTCACATCACACATTGAGATCACAGAAAACACAGTCACATCGAGTAGATGGAATGCAATTATCTTATTTGCTCAACAAAGCATTGCAAAAGTACGCATCAGAGACTGTCTGGTGACTGATAGCATGTGTAGTGCACTCTACTTTGAGTTCACTCCAAATCCATCATTGCAAGTCACTGTGGAAGATTTGGTCATAAGCAATAACATTGTGACAGATGATTATGAAGGAGGAGCTGGGATGACAGTATACAAAGCAGCAGTGGAGCAAGATCCAGTAATTACTATAAGGAATGTTTCATTTCTCAGTAACGAAAAGTATGGAAAAATGCACTCTGCCATTATAACACTCTACTATGCAAACAACGTGACCTTTACTGACTGTAAGTTTCATGGCAACAGAGGTACCGCTATCGGTGCATTCCAGAGCACTTTCTACATGAGTGGGTATAACAGTTTCATCAACAACAGTGTGACTAAAGGAGCAGCAATTGCACTTCTAGGCAGCAGCTCTATGTATATCCAGAACAACGCTGAAATCTTGTTTCTGAACAACTATGCAGACATTGTGGGTGGTGCCATCTTTGTAAACACTATCACGGCATTCGACTTTCTAATTTATGTGTTGATTGATTGTTCTGTCATGTTACCATTGAACGATCATCATTCTGGTTTACCAAATATCACAATAAATTTTACCAACAACACGGGTAGGGATGGTGGTGATTTAATATATGGCATCAGCCCTAACACCTGCTCACATCGGTCAATCGGGCACATAGTGACAGGCAGTTGGGTCATTGATGGAGTTCACATACATGTTGATCCACTAGCAAATGACTCTTTTTCGCTACTCTCTTCTGACCCAATGCGAACACGTGTTTGCACAAATGGTGCACCAGATTGTACAACTGTATTTATGAATACGACCAAGTATCCTGGTGAAGCTTTTAACATTCCTGCAGTTGTCGTAGGGGAAAACTTTGGAACTGTAACTGGTTCAGTGTACAGTAAATTCTTACCCCTTGATAAGAACAGAGCAGCACCAAATCTTGAAGGATTTCAAAATCTCCAGAAGGTTTCCCGTAGTGCTGGATGCTCAGAGCTTCAATACACTGTACTATCGGAGAATGAGAAAGAAGTTATGGTACTCACAGCTAAGGATGTTACCACAATACACTATGGCTCACAATCTGAAGTGGATAAAGTGGTCGCTTCTTATCAGAAACACGGTATTCCGAATTTGGAACTCATGACTTATCCAGTTTACATTAACCTCACACTTCTCCCTTGCCCACTAGGATTCATGCTACACAATTCTCAACACAGGTGTGTGTGCCACTCACAGCTTGAAGAACACAATATTGCATGCAACATTAGTGACCAAACAGTCCACAGAAATGAGTTTGTATGGTTAAATACTAGTTACGTTGGGAATACAACTGACAGAGTTATCATTCACAGCTACTGTCCATTTGACTACTGCAAGTGTGGTGAAATGAATATCAAATTAGAAGATCCGGATTCCCAATGTGCCTTCAGTCGTGCTGGTATTCTCTGCGGTGGGTGCCAGAAAGGTCTTAGCCTTGCACTTGGGAGCTCACAGTGTCTTTCATGTTCCAACACATACCTCACACTCCTCATACCTTTTGCAATGGCTGGTTTTGCACTTGTGATCTTCTTAACATTCCTAAACCTAACAGTCTCTCAAGGAACCATCAACGGACTGATTTTATATGCAAATATTGTTAAGGCCAATGAAGCAGTGTTCTTCCCACCTGGAGATACAAACATTCTTACGGTTTTCATCTCATGGATTAACCTGGACCTGGGCATTGAGACATGTTTTATTGATGGTTTGAATGGCTACTGGAAAACATGGCTACAGTTTGTGTTCCCTCTCTACATTTGGGGCATTACTGCCACTGTAATCATTTTCTCACTACAGTTTAAGAGCAGCTAAAACGTTTGGAAACAATTCAGTCCCTGTACTGGCCACCCTGTTCCTGCTATCCTATACTAAACTCCTTCGTACTATCATTACAACATTTTCATTCACATTCCTGAATTATCATGATGGTTCCAGGAAAGCTGTGTGGTCTTATGACGGCAATGTATCTTACTTCAGTGTCTCACATACCCTTCTGTTTCTTGTAGCCATAGCATTCCTCATCTTCCTGTGGCTACCATACACAGGAATCCTCCTGCTCACGCAACTCCTCCAGAAGTATACAAACTACAAGTGCCTACACTGGATTACAAAGATGAAACCTTTATTTGATGCCCATTGTGGTCCTTTTAAGGAAAAGCATGGGTATTGGTTTGGAATTATGTTGCTGGTCCGGGTCAAATTATTCCTTGTGTACGCTATAACCCAAACTAACCCCAACATTGGTCTTTTAGTCACTGCAATTGTTGGTGTGTTGGTGTTACTTCGTGGCACTGTGATAGGGAACGTTTACAAGAAACATTACCTTTCAATTCTTGAAAACTCATTTATCCTGAACCTAACATTGCTGTCACTAACAACTATGTACATTCGAGCAAATGGGGGCAACCAGGCAGCTCTTGTGTACACAGCAGTGGGCACTGCATTTGTCCAGTTCGTTGCCATAGTGCTCTACCATGTCCTGATGAAGAGAGAGCTGAGGCAGCTCATACAAAGGTGGTATTCGAGGCTTGGTCGGAGCAGAATGGCTAACAAAAGAGACACTAAAAGTGAAACTCTCAATCAGCAAGAAGTGATCAATCAACAAGAAGAGATCAGACAACCAACCCACAGTATCATTGCACTACATGAACTGCGTGAACCCTTGCTAACAAATTAGCCATTCCTTGGATTGCGTTCTTCCCCAAATATATAGTATGAAACTTACTTCCTCATCATACTAGAATATTTTGTTACTGTAACATGCATGCATTAATTTTTGAGGGTGCACTTGCCACTTAGCTAGGACAAGGCCTGTGTAAATATTTTATTTGCATTGAGTTTTGTAGAGACAGACCTTATTTTCATTGCATTCTTCCCGAACTTTAGCATGATACCATGCACATTTACTGTATGCATAGGGTATCTACTTACTCATTGCTATGACGTCACTGTAACATGCATACATTATTTTTGAGAGTGTGCTAAGAACAAGGTTTATTGTGTATTTGCTTTGTGGATTTGAAGTTACATTGTACAAAGCTCAATGCTGTATAATACTGCATTGATTTCGATGTACAGAATAGAGCTATATATAACTTCAAATCTGTCTTTTGAGACATTTATATACCATGCTATACACAGTGGTTACCTAAACCAACATTTTTTGTTACTGAAGAATGCAAGCATCTCAGACACGGATAAACAAGATGTGGCGCCTATTTAACGACAATGGTACAGCAAGGCAAGGAATTACATCCACAAAACAGAATAGCCAAGCTGAAACAGGAAAAGTAGCATAAAATGGCAACATGAAATCAAGAAACTAGTGCTGAGAACTGCTGCAATGTTTCCACACTGGAATACGACAGCGTAGTGGTTTGAATGAACAAAGGATCATATGTATTGTATGACCAGAGTCAAGGAACGGATGTCAGGTGCAACGTGAACCATGCACAGAAAGGTCTAGCGCTCTTAGTCTTAGTCTTAGTCTGAAGTGCGTACCAAGACTTAAGTTATGGGTGAGTGAAGAAATCCAAACTTTTTCACGTCAGCTTGTAGCTAGAACACATATGATACCTGTATCCAGAGAGTCCCACATCAGAAAATGAAACGTGTAGCTACCGCTCCCTGACCTGCATCTCGATACATGTAGGATGTTGTTATCCAGAAAATCCCAAACCATAAATTGAAACATGCACTGCTTTTCATTAGTGCATCACCGTTCAAGTGTTTTTCCCAGGTGCTGCTGTGAGCTAAAAAATTGAACAAAGAAAGCACAACCCTTATGCATGCCATCTCCTGTAGAAAATCTAATGGGGACTCCTAACCAGCTACTGTAACAGATCCCCATCGACTACTGGATCATAGGTCTGTCCCTGAAAGGGATTTGTGTACTAGCTATCTATAGACAGAAGATTATCAAATCTTTGTATAGAATTGACTTGGGACAAACACACTGTTGGTTCAGAATTAGCTATCTGGTTTCACTTCAGTGTCATCACAACCATGGGTATAGCTAGCTATATCCCTTATCATGAAACACAAAAAAATACTTGAAAACAGTGAAACTGTCCCTCTCAACCTGAAACTATAACAACACTATACAGTTGCTCAGTATACAAACAGGATTCCAGTTCTGACGATGCATGGTGCGCTGAAGGTCTCCATCCAGACATCAGCACTCGCTTACTTCCAAAACTGACCGTGGAACAACTCATATTGGTTCAAAGTAAGTTGATGGATCTAAGCATGTCTCTAAATGTGCAGTGATAGTAGCTACTCTTTAGTATATATACTACATCTCTGCTTATATTTCTTGAACCATCATTGTGCAGTGCACTGAATATTATGCTATCAAACATGTTGTTCTATGCACATGCAGAAGACACAACCTGAAGGTTTAGTGTCCTGTCACCCTTTGAGAAACCCAACGCAAGTGAGAGCTATATGTATTGCAGTATATGCATGGTCACTGCATATGGTGAGTTCATATATACACTGTAAACTTTTGGTGTACTTTATACATCAGTGAGTTTCTTCATAGGTACTAAAATGGGCTACTGGTGTACTTTATATACTTCACAGGTACTAAAATGGGCTACTATGATGCTCTTGTGCTACTGACTAAAGCAGTAATTCTTCTGCTGTGCTGTCTCGGCAATGTCCATGGGATCACTGAATACTACGTTAAACCCACAGAGTTCGGAAATATGTCTTGCCCCGGAGAACCCTGCCATACTCTCAACCATTTTGCCAGCAGTATGCACCACACATGGTCTGGTGTAGTTGTGAGATTCCTGCCTGGCAACCATAGCTTGAACCAGTCACTCTACATAAGCAGCAGCAGTAACCTACATCTCACCTCTTTTGAACCAGCTACAAGCATACAAAACCTTACTGTGATCATCCACTGTCCCAGTATGGGCAATTTCCACTTCTACAATGTCTCAAACATCAAAATAGATGGCCTGGGTTTCTATAATTGTGGCATTAACACCTCAGGAACTCTATATTTTCAACATGTAACAAATTTCTGGGTTGATTATGTCAAGATACAAACTCGGACTACAACTGATGCTATACAAGTTAAAAACGGACTTGGAAGATCCGTCATTTCACGTTCGGAATTCTCTGACATAGACTCCTCACATGCTGGCATTGGCCGTGTTTCTGTAAATTATTATCAGAATGTATTTGACAATCACCTCACAATCAGCAAATCAATTTTTAAGGGATCAGCTCTGAATATAAATGTAGAATTTACCAAAAGTGTCATATCACACATTGACATCTCCGACAACATTTTCACGTCAAGTAAATGGAATGCAATTAGCTTATTTGCTGATCAAAGCACTGCAAATGTACACATTAGGAACTGTCTGGTGACAGGTGGCAAGCTTAAGCTTACTGCACTCTACTTTGAGTTACCTCCAAATCCCTCATTGCAACTCACTATAGAAGATTCTGTCATAAGCGATAACATTGTGGGAGGGGAGTTTGAAGGAGGAGCAGGGATGACAGTGCTCAGAGCAACAGTGCAGCAAGATCCAATAATTATCATAAGGAATGTTTCCTTTCTCCATAATGAGAAATATGGAATAACACATTCATCTATTATAGCAATCTATTTTGTGAGCCATGTGACCTTTACTGACTGTAAATTTCATGGAAATTTAGGTACTGCTATTGGCGCATACCAGAGCACTTTCCATATGAGTGGATATAACACTTTCATCAATAACAGTGCAGATAAAGGAGGAGCTATTGCACTTCTAGGCAACAGCTATATGTTTATTCAGAAGAATGCTGAAATCTTGTTTCTGAACAACTATGCACACATTGTGGGTGGTGCCATATATGTGAAGACTATCACAGCATTTGACTTTCTAATTTATGTCTTGATCGATTGTTCCATCATGTTGCCATCGAATGATCATCATTCTGGTTTACCAAATATCACTATTACATTTACCAACAACATAGGTAGGGATGGTGGTGATGTAATGTATGGTGTAAATCTTTACTTCTGTGCAACAAAGGATCGGTCACTCGGCAACATACTAGCAGGCCATGGTCAGGTCCTTGATGGAATTCACGTACATGTTGATCCAATAGGAACTGATCCATTGTCTCTACTGTCTTCTGACCCAAAGCGAGCATGTGTTTGCAGAAATGGAACACCAGACTGTACAATTGTATTCATGAATATGACTAAGTACCCTGGTGAAGCCATTGCTTTTCCTGCAGTTGTCGTTGGGGAGAACTTTGGAACTGTGACTGGTTCAGTTCACAGTAAATTCTTACCCCCTTATAAGAAAAGAACAACACCAAATCTGGAAGGATTTCAACAAATCCAGGAGGTCTCTAGACGCGCTGGATGCACACTGCTTCAATACAATGTACTGTCGGGGAATGAGAAAGATATTATGGTACTCACAGCTAAGGATGTTACCACATGGACCTATGGCTCACAATCTGAAGTCGAAGAATGGGTTACTTCTTATGAGAAATGGGGTGAAGTGCATGAAAGGTTCTTGACTTATCCAGTTTACATTGACATCACACTTCTCCCTTGCCCACTAGGATTCATGCTACACAATTCTCAACACAGGTGTGTGTGCCACTCACAACTTGAAGAACACAATATTGGATGCAATATTAATGACCAAACGGTCCACAGAAATGGATACATGTGGTTGAATGCAAGTTTTGTTGGGAATACAACTAATGGAGTTATTATTCACCGTTACTGTCCATTTGACTACTGCAAGCGTGGAGAAATCAGCATCAAACTAGAAAATCCGGATTCCCAATGTGCCTTCAATCGTGCAGGTATTCTCTGTGGTGGCTGCCAGAAAGGTCTTAGCCTAGCACTTGGAAGCTCACAGTGTCTCTCATGTTCCAACACATACCTCACACTCCTCATTCCATTTGCAATGGCTGGTTTTGCACTTGTGTTCTTCTTGACATTCCTAAACCTAACTGTCTCTCAGGGAACCATCAACGGACTCATTTTCTATGCAAATATAGTTAAGGCCAATGAAGCAGTGTTCTTCCCACCTGGAGATACAAACATCCTGACGGTTTTCATCTCATGGATTAATCTGGACCTCGGCATTGAGACGTGTTTTATTGATGGTTTGAATGGCTATTGGAAAACATGGCTACAGTTTGTGTTCCCTCTCTACATTTGGGGCACTACTGCCACTGTAATCATTGCCTCTCACTACAGTTCAAGAGCAGCTAAAACGTTTGGAAACAAATCAGTTCCCGTACTGGCCACCCTGTTCCTGCTATCCTATACTAAACTCCTTCGTACTATCATTACAGCATTTACATTCACATTCCTCAATTATCATGATGGTTCCAGGAAGGCTGTGTGGTCTTATGATGGCAATGTATCTTACTTCAGTGTCTCACACACGCTTCTGTTTCTTGCAGCCATAGCATTCCTCCTCTTCCTGTGGCTACCATACACAGGAATCCTCCTGCTCAAACAATTCCTCCAGAAGTATACAAACCACAAGTGGCTACGCTGGATTACAAAGATGAAACCATTCTTTGATGCCCATTTTGGTCCTTTTAAGAACAAACATGGATATTGGTTTGGAATTATGTTGCTGTTCCGGGTCAAATTATTCCTTGTGTACGCTATTACCCAAACCAACCCCAACATTGGTCTTTTAGTCACTGCAATTGTTGGTGTGTTGGTGTTACTTCGTAGCACTGTGATAGGGAACGTTTACAAGAAACATTACCTCTCGATTCTTGAAATGTCATTTATCCTGAACCTAACATTGCTGTCCCTAACAACTTTGTACATTCGAGCAAATGGGGGCAACCAAGCAGCTCTTGTGTACACAGCAGTGGGCGCTGCATTTGCCCAGTTCATTGCGATAGTGCTCTACCATGTCCTGATGAAGAGAGAGCTGAGGCAGCTCATACAAAGGTGGTATTTGAAACTTGGTCCTAACAGAACAGCTGACAAAAAAGACACTGAAAGTGAAACTCTCAATCAACAAGAAGTGATCAGACAACCAACTCACAGTGATATTGCACTACATGAACTGCGTGAACCCTTGCTAACAAATTAGCCATTCCTTGGATTGTGTTCTTCCCCAAATATTGCACATTCACTGTATATATATCATTCGTACAGTATGGAACTTACTTCCTCATCATACTAGTTACTGTAACATGCATGCATTAATTTTTGAGGGTGCACTTAGGCCAAGGCCTGTGTTAGTACTCTTTTTGCATTGAGTTTTATAGAGACAGGCCTTTATACCACACTATGTACTATGTATAGTAGTTTGGTTCTCTGTGTTTCATGTATTGTAGGAATGGCTAATTTATTTCCAGGACCTGTATGAAAAGCTATAGTTAATGTAGATGCAGCATTCCTGTTGGCAAATTATCTATCTATCTATCTATCTATCTATCTATCTATCTATTTATCTATCTACCTACCTATCTATCTAGTCTAGACTGAATAAACTGATCCTAGAGACAGTGGTGCATATACAAGCTGCAATGCTTGCAGTAATGCAGCAAAAAGCGATTTGTGTTGTATAGTTGCAAACAGCAGCCCCACCCTAACCCCAGTCCCGGTCCCATCCCGTCCTGGTCCCATCCCATCCCGTTCCGGTCCCATCCCCATCCCGTCCCAGGGTTTGGTCTGCACGAGGGTTTGACTGATACATGTTGCAACTGTTTTGAGTGAAGATGCTGTCGTTCTGTTTGGCGGGAAGTAGGAGTGCATCTGTTTCCATCACAGATCTCTGTCTGCGCGTGTCTGCCCATACAGTTCCACCACCATGCCTCCCTCATTCTGCAGGTACCGGGCGCTGTGGGTTGGACAGCACTCAATTTCATTGTTGTGCATGTGATAAAGCCCGTCAGTACCGGCAGTTGAACTGGAAGAGTGGTATGCACCCGGCTACAATAAACTGGCCTCCATTCTGCTCCAAAGCAAATTGGTCTCTATTCCGTACTGTTGCACGGATGTACAAACCAACATACAAATCCCAAGTCACCAGAACATACCACCTCCCCTCTCCACTAGCACCAATCTCCCCTCGCAGGAATGTTTCTCATTCCCAAGTCTACCCATCCAAATCCAGATATCGGGATGATGATGATGATCTTGATCAAGTCTTGTCACAGTTTGGAAGTAGGGAAGGAGGAGAAACTGAAGGGAGAGTGAAACGTCGTCTGAACCCATCGAAGCTCAAGCAGCTGAGGTTCACGAGACACGTTGTGAATCTGATCAGAAAAGGAAAGGTGGGTAGTCCCCCCCCCCCCCCCCCCCCCCCCCCCCCCCCCCCCACACACACACACACACACACACGTAAAACCACCCAACACCATATCATATGATAGGTGCTACATGTAATTCTTCGTCTGTGACTGTTTTGTCAGGTTGCTGAGGCTCAGGACGTATTTGGGCACATGCAAGATCAGCGAGTGGTACCGGAAGTTCCAGTCTTCAACTCTCTCATTGCTGGCTATGGGAGACAGGGAGATGCTAAAGCTGCGTTCAAGCTATTCAATGATGTACGTTCATATTCACCTCTAGCCTCATTCCCAGGCCCGAGCTCTGAGGCTCATCTCGGGTCTGGGAACGAGGCTAATTCACCTCAAACTTAAGGTAGCACATACCCCTTTACGTTAGGTTACCTTTAACCGTCAGGGGCCCCCGACGGTTAAAGGTAACCTAACGTAAAGGGGTATGTGCTACCTTCCCCTTTACGTTAGGTTACGGTTAAAGGTAACCTAACGTACCCGACGGTTAATGGTAACCTAACGTAAAGGGGTATGTGCTACCTTAAGGTAGCACATACCCCTTTACGTTAACCTAACGTATGTGCTACCTTAAGTTTAAATCTCCTGGATCCTTGGTCTCGGAATCTAATTATCACAACTTGTCTCCCACTTCTTCCCCTCTCAGATGAAGAAGCGAGGACTGCTCCCGACTGATCGTACCTACACCAGTCTATTCAGTGCCTGTGCAGAGGCAGGACCTAAATCCCTCACCTACCTCGAGAAAATCCAAGCGGAAATAGAGCGTAGGAACATTCATCTTAACATCATTGGATCAAACGCTCTCATATCCGCTCTGGCTTCATGTGAGCAGCATGAAAGTGCCTTCCAAGTTTACCTCGACATGCTGAAGATGAATGTCAGCCCAGATATTCAGACGTTCGGGAGTCTACTGTCAGCTGCTTCGAAAGATCCGGAGCGAGGGTTGGAGAAAGCACAGAGGGTTTGGTCCGAAATGCTAGCTTCTAATTTCTCTCCTGACTTGTACAGCTACAACCTTTTGCTGCGATGTTTGCGGGATGCAGGCATCCCCGAGAGCATGAAAGAGCCTGCGATGGTGGAGAAGGGAATTCCGATGATAACGGAATCGAGACTGAGGAATGCTACAAGTAATTATTCGAAAGAGAGAGTGAAACGGTCGGTGGGGACGGATGTGAGTTTGACTGGTAGAGATAAAGGTGAAAATGGCTTTGTTGAAATAGTCGGAATAATTGAATCCACTGCAGTGGTCCACTTCACCCTCAGTCCAGGACACCAACTGACCCTCTACATCGATCCGAAGGGCTTGCGATGGGTGGACGAGGTTGAAACGATTGCTGCACTCAAGCAGGCCAAGACGAGGCTGGACATCCGTACGTTCCACTTGCTCGCCTCACTGGTGGTGGACAGTGGGTACCTGCTGCAGAAGATTGCGACGAGGAGAGGCGTGGAGCCGGATTCAAGGTTCATGGTGGCAGCCATCAGGATGCAGGCTCAGCTGAAGAACATTGAAGGAGCCAAGGTAGTAGCTTTTAGGAAGCATCAAGGAAATCCTGGTGTGGGCTGAGTGATATTTAATACTCAGCCGTGGTAGGGTTGTTAAGATACCAGTATCATGAGATAAGCCACCTGCTGTCATTACGAAGCTTCTCGCTCAAATTTCCTTAGTTGCGAGTGTGAGCAGCACTTGTACGCCTGTTCATTCTTGCCATTTCTGTTCAGGTGATTTGACAGCTGTTCTTTCGGCCACAGTTTACAGTTTTGTGAAGGGTAATGTTTATTCCCATTTCTCAATAGGAACTGCAAATCTCCTTGAAATAGCAGGTGTTCAGAGAATGCAGTCAGTGGCTAGAATCAGGGGCTGGGCATTATTAAGTGTATCATAATAATTATTGTGAAGACCAATTATCTATCACACGTAAAAAAGACCTCAGCAACAATGCATGTATACTCCCCCCCCCCCCCCCCCCCCTCCTCCCCCCAAACACAGCATTCATGCAGCACAGGATTACAAGAGCATGATTGGTTGGATGTCACATGACCTGATTAGAGGTGAAGGTCACATGATTGAATGAATGGTCACATGGTTAAACTCATCACTTGCAGGCCCTGGTAAGGTATGCGGAGGGAAGAGGGATAGCCCTAGACCAGCTGGGCTACCAGGCCATTGCGAGCAGCTGCACGAGGGACGAGGAGGGTCTGCAGTTACTGGGAGAAATGAAGGTGAGAGTCATAGCGTACATGTACTCTTCTAGTCTCGGTCCCAGACCAACCCAACCCCACCACGGATCGTTATATACTAGAAGCGATACGCACGCTGGATAAACAGTCTGGGAACGAGACTAGTACTCTTCATGAAGGCTCTCCTTGAGCAGCTTGAATTGACAAATGTGATGTTACTCCATATTGCCCACATTTTGTTGTTGAAATGCCATTCAATAAAATTTAATCAGCTTGTCGCTACTCACTGACCAGTGGACTGTCAGTTTTTCTGTGTGCTGGGGGGGAGGGGGGAGGGGGGGGGGGGGGGGGGGGGGGGGGCATGAGTTGCCTATAATAGTTAGTGACAAGGGGGATAGCTTCAGATTCAGTCAATTCTGTAGATCTACATCTACAATTCAAAATGGAAGTGATGATATTCTCCTTGGCTGCAGGTGGCGGGGGTCAGGCCCAATGAGTTTGTGTTCGGCACGCTGATTGGCAATGCAGCACGGTATAGGAAGTACGAGTACCTCACTGCACTACTGAAGGTGAATGCATGGTGATGCCCCCTCACATGACATCACATGTTGGTCATGTGATGCCATGAAACATAATCCCCTTTTCCCATCACCGATCCTCTCTCATTCACACATTAGTCATGCTCCCTCATCTGTATGCACGTATCCCCCCACACTATCTCCCTCCACAAACACCTCCCTTGACACACATCCCCTTCCACTCCCACACGCACATCTCCCCCTCCACCTCCCCTGGCCCTCACACACGCATCCCACATCACCCCCTCACACACGCATCCCACATCACCCCCTCACACACGCATCCCACATCACCCCCTCACACACGCATCCCACATCACCCCCTCACACACGCATCCCACATCACCCCCTCACACACGCATCCCACATCACCCCCTCACACACGCATCCCACATCACCCCCTCACACACGCATCCCACATCACCCCCTCACACACGCATCCCACATCACCCCCTCACACACGCATCCCACATCACCCCCTCACACACGCATCCCACATCACCCCCTCACACACGCATCCCACATCACCCCCTCACACACGCATCCCACATCACCCCCTCACACACGCATCCACATCACCCCCTCACACACGCATCCCATATCACCCCCTCACACACGCATCCCATATCACCCCCTCACACACGCATCCTAGTGTTGTTTCAGTATGGCTATCCGAGTATTAGTTTAGTTATAGTTAGTTTTTGGATTCAGTGGACAGATTTAGTTACAGTTATTGTTGTGCTCCTTCAGAAGCTTTTAGTTATAGTTTTAGTTAGTTAACTAAAATGGAAAAAGGCTAACTAAAAGGGTTTTAGTTTTAGTTAACTAAAAGAAAACTAGTGAAATCCATGTTTTCATTTTAGTTTTAGTTGTTTGAGGCAACCAAACATTATAGTTAGTTATAGTTTAGTTTTGGATTTTCAGTATTGATTTAGTTAGTTATAGTTTTGATTAACTAGAAGTCAAAACCCCATACTAAAAGGTATTTAGTTATTGTTATAGTTAACTAAAACAACGTCGCATCCCACATCTCCCCCCTCACACACGCATCCCACATCACTCTCCCCCCTCCCTCCCCACACTCACAGGAGATGAAGCACATGGAAGTTCTTCCCAATCAGACCATCCTCCAGATAGTGGAGAGTGTGATCAACAACGTACCCACGGTACAAGCACTGTCAAGTCATCCCGTAGCAACTATACTTTAGACTAACCTTGTTCCAACTTCCCGGGCCGTCCCCGCCACCACCAGCACTTCCCCACCACCACCAGCACTTCCCCACCACCACCAGCACTTCCCCACCACCACCAGCACTTCCCCACCACCACCTGCACTTCCCCATCACCACCAGCACTTCCCCACCACCACCAGCACTTCCCCACCACCACCAGCACTTCCCCACCACCACCAGCACTTCCCCACCACCACCAGCACTTCCCCACCACCACCAGCACTTCCCCACCACCACCAGCACTTCCCCACCACCACCAGCACTCCCCACCACCACCAGCACTTCCCCACCACCACCAGCACTTCCCCACCACCACCAGCACTTCCCCACCACCACCTGCACTTCCCCACCACCACCTGCACTTCCCCATCACCACCAGCACTTCCCCACCACCACCAGCACTTCCCCACCACCACCAGCACTTCCCCACCACCACCAGTACTTCCCCACCACCACCAGCACTTCCCCACCACCACCAGTACTTCCCCACCACCACCAGTACTTCCCCACCACCACCTGCACTTCCCCACCACCACCAGCACTTCCCCACCACCACCAGCACTTCCTCACCACCACCTGCACTTCCCCATCACCACCAGCACTTCCCCACCACCACCAGCACTTCCCCACCACCACTAGCACTTCCCCACCACCACCAGCACTTCCCCACTACCACCAGCACTTCCCCACCACCACCAGCACTTCCCCACCACCACCAGCACTTCCCCACCACCACCAGCACTTCCCCACCACCACCAGCACTTCCCCACCACCACCAGCACTTCCCCACCACCACCAGCACTTCCCCACCACCACCAGCACTTCCCCACCACCACCTGCACTTCCCCACCACCACCAGCACTTCCCCACCACCACCAGCACTTCCTCACCACCACCTGCACTTCCCCATCACCACCAGCACTTCCCCATCACCACCAGCACTTCCCCACCACCACCAGCACTTCCCCACCACCACCAGCACTTCCCCACCACCACCAGTACTTCCCCACCACCACCAGCACTTCCCCACCACCACCAGCACTTCCCCACCACCACCAGTACTTCCCCACCACCACCTGCACTTCCCCACCACCACCAGCACTTCCCCACCACCACCAGCACTTCCCCACCACCACCTGCACTTCCCCACCACCACCAGCACTTCCCCACCACCACCAGCACTTCCTCACCACCACCTGCACTTCCCCATCACCACCAGCACTTCCCCACCACCACCAGCACTTCCCCACCACCACCAGCACTTCCCCACCACCACCAGCACTTCCCCACCACCACCAGCACTTCCCCACCACCACCAGTACTTGCAGTATGCAAATACGGCGGGGGAAGGCCTGGGAGATCTGGTCACATGTGGTGCCATCAGGTAGACAGAGGGTAGACACAAGAAGGGCGGTGCCCAACCATTATAATACCTGTTTTGCGTTGATCCGTCTCCGCGGCATTGTGAACAACGAACGGTATTGATCGTCTGCCTTGCGAATGATCTGACTGGCAGCCATTGGACGGACAGTACAAGAAAGGGCATCAGGCAATGCCACTGCCCCCTGTCTCTACCCTCTGTCTACCTGATGGTACCACACACGTGACCAGATCTCCCAGGCCTCCCCCCATATCTCATACTGTAAGCCGATCAAATACTGGCACATGATTATGGTTTCCCTCTCCTCACCAGTCGCCCGTCCAGAAGAGGAGGCACAATGGATTCAAAGGCTACTACAACCTCTGGAAGAATACTATGACTGTGTGAATGAACGATATCGTGTGAATGAACGATATCGTGTAAGCTCACTGCTGTATTAGCACTCAAGTTCAGTAAACACAGACATCCATGGCATAAAATTTTTTGGCATGAAAAGTTTATACGTTTTAACTTGAAAACACGTTCCGGCACGAGTCTTCGAAAAAGGCTTTGTAGCCGAATTTATGCCATTACATCAATTTTAAGTGTACGCACAAAGCCTTTGATTCTTGCGATGTTGCAATCACCATAATAATTATTATGGGTTGGACATCACTTATATAGTAAACCATTCCACAGAGCAATAATTAATTATAACTTGCATGCAGATCTTGGATCAATCTCAAGGTCATGCAGTATATATTATACAGTGTATTTATATGCAAACCTAGTGGAGAGATGCACCGTGTATTATGTCATGCACCTGAGAGTCCATGCATCATGCAGGTCTCTTAGACTCTGTCAACAAACAGTCTTGCATGAAATGTTTAGCCTTATTCCCAGGCTATAGCCTGCACCACTGTTCGTGCAACTGAAAACAGCGCAGGCCTGCCATGCATTGATTGGGAACGAGTCGGGGCTATGAAATTAAGTGCTAGTGCATGCAATACACTCTTGCTACACATTGCTAGGCATGTAGATGAAGATACATAAATTATGGTCTACATTTGTATTTCTGCAAGGTTCTCATTGCAGGCATCCTGTTTGGAGCTAGGGCAAATAGGACCGGTTGATCACTCAACAGAGTCATCAGCAAATAACAGACTGGCCTTAATTGAATTGCTCTGGTCAAAAACGAGAGTAAAACACTTCTGGGTGGAAGTTGGGATTAGACTAGTAAACGACTGTACATTGACTTGATCATGTTCAGCGGCTGCAAGCAGAAATCACGCAGGTATCTTCGTACAAGCGTGTGTAAGTAAACATCGTATTTTAAATTCATGACTCTTCCTCAATCTATGCACCATGTTTAAGGTTACGATGTAGTATTCGATTAAAATTTTTGCTGCTTTATATCTCAGGAACTATAGTCTGCATTTTCCAACATTACAACACCAAATGAAACTCCTGGAACAGGAAAGTAAAATGCCCCAGGGTATTTGGACCTAGACAATTAGACTCACTGCTCAAGCACTTTTGCGTCAAATTACTGAGAGGCAGACTGGAGCCCAACCCTCAAAAATTCTGTGGCACTACTACGCAGTATTTGCTAGGTCGTGATTAAGAGATATTCAGTGATCTGTGTATATTTTTAGCTATGTGCACAAAAACTTACCAGATCATCCAAGAAGAGCGTGCTCTACATGTAGGCATGCATAATCTTCGTTTCGTGCCCAAATAATTTCTTTTCATGCCGCCCTGCAAAATACACCAGGCTACCTGTTCAACAAGTCAAAACACGTGAGAAGCAATTTCCCTTCGTAAAATTTGATGCAAAGTATAAGGCCTCATTAGTCTGTGGTTAATAGTAAACGTTTACATGTACCGCTTCTGCTATGAATAATGTTATCTCATTGTTTTATGTAAACAACCTGGCAGCTGCCCCCAACTTGTACATCGAAAATGTCTGTTTTATATACTATTTTCCACCTGGTAATTTTGTAGAGCGAACTCCCAGAATCACAAGGTCGCAGTCTTACCAATTATTTCTTTGTCCATATGCGCACACAAGTAGTTTCTATAACTCTTTCATACATAATTGGAATATGTTTACTGCACATGCATTAGCTACCTGCTTCTGTATCATCATTTAAATCTAAATTTTGGGCATACATGCTATTGTACAGCTATACTGCATGTCCATTGCATTTCTGCATAAATTTTCATAGAAAAACTTTCAATGATGTGTTGTAATCTGCAATAATTGCACCACCATAATGGGATGCTGAGTTGTTTATGAAGTTGCTAATTCTAGGTCATCGTAGCTACTATCCCACTGCTTTGCACACAGGAAACAGTGGTTTTCAGTTAGCTATAGACCAGAGAGGAAACTGGCTCACAACCACAACAAACTATCAAGGGTTGGAGCTTCCCTGAGGAGGCACACATCCAAGTCATATGGTAATGATCTCATCATGTCAGCTGGTGATCCCCGAGGCTAGACTTTACTCGTACTCACCTGCAGTTTTCCTTCGCTTACAACACCTTCCCGTTGACTCAGCTGTATACAGTGGGTCCGCGTATGTTATACGAAGTGGATATTGGTCCGATTGGATATTGGTCCGGCTAGAAGTACATGTACATATAGCTAGGTACCGGAAACGCGCGTGCATCTAGAACGCGTCGCGGCAAATTTTTGTAAGGAAGTCTGTGGTTAAAAAAACGGCACTACGACCATAGAACACGATTTCAATTTCCTGTACTTTAGTGGCGTGTACTGAAGGAAAACTCCCCACCATCCACCATCCTTTGTCACATCCATTTCACCCTGACCTGATCATTGACTCACTGATTATCTGACGACATGTAAGTATATAGCTAGCTAGCTCTATAATCTGACGCGCTAGTGCTGCAATACGTAGAAATTCTACTGATATCTGTATTGCAGGACTAGAATGTGTTTAGTCTGGATCCCAGACCCTAACCCAACGATGATTACCGGTAAAATTGTGTTGCCAGGCTGAGTGTAGTTACGTTAGGCACAGTTCAACACATTTAGGGAGTCATCATCAGTCATGCGCGCATGGGGTAATGAATTTTCCCCTTCAACAGTTTCTTTGCTTTTTTGAGAGATGCATTGTCCTCAGATGGAGTGTGGTAGGCCATCACTATAGCTAAATCCCTTATATTTTCGGAGAAAAGTGTTCTAGATCTTGTATTATTTAGACCACCACTTGTAGCTAGGTGTTTATGGGAAATACACGAGGTCAGTATACATGACCTTCCGAGGCGAAGCCGAGGAAGGTTATGTATACTGACCGAGTGGTTTCCCATGAACACCTACAAGTGGTGGTCTAAAATGGCTTGTATCCCTAGAACTGCTAATGCTAGTTTTGATTGATTTCTGACAGCTACTGAGCTGTTGCACTTGCATGGCTTGGGGTTTATCTAGATAAACCCCGGGAAGCTGGGGTTTATCTAGTATAAACCCACATGCGGCACCTTTGAACGCCTACGCAGTTGGGATACAAATAACATACCTCACTTACTGTTCTATATACCATAGAGTACGTATTAAGCGCCCATGGTTTGGGGATAGAAGAAACACTCGGCAGTGAAAGCACACCATAGTTCATACTCCACTGCAAATCGGCCTTTATTGAATGCAAAACCTATTAAGCTAACTGCTTTTGAACCCTGTGCAAGAACATTCGTGTGAAGAGGGGGTGGGTGCTTGACATATACTCTAAACTAGATTTCTGTTTGCCAGCAGTGCCGGATCTTAAAGGCTGAGATTCACTGAAGTTGCATTCCATAATTTGTGGATTTCATGCAGTGAACCTTGCTAGGTTAAGGTAGGATGCTCCTGTGTAGCGATCTCCGGACCATGCATGTCAACGAATAAATTGGCAACATCAAAGTCTCTCGTATCAAACTGCTCCCTCCACTTGAAAATGCACTAAAACTCAATTTTGAGGCCCTCTACTTAATGGATCTCACAGTAGTGAGCTAGCATTCAGTTTCTGTTAAGGAGAAATTTACTGTGCCACTGGGTTTTTACATATTCTGAGACAGTTTCACGGTCCTATTAGCTGTGGTGTCACAGACAGCTTCTTGGTTAATAGTTATGTCTTAGTTGCAAAGCAGTCGATGCATGTAGCTAGTACGTACATGACAGCTGTGTGAGGCTACACAACTCGTAAGACATGTATGTTCACTGGTGTAAGCTAATGCCCTACAGAAGTATACCCAAAGGCTACAGTTTGTTGTAGGGAGGGGGAATCCTACAAGACTACATGCCCCATGGGCACCATCACTTTCTGAGTCTTCCCTCAAAGCTCCGGGCAATATCTTGATGACAGTTAAGTTAGCTGTACTTAGCTAAATGTGACAATGTGCTATGTTATTAGCATGTGTGCTGCAAAAAATGGAAAGATTGTTCAATTTGGTTACCTCAGTTTCCTACCTCTTCTCTACATCACTGAATACAGTGAGTCCCACTGACTGCTTTTCATTCATTGTCATTTGCTAATGAAGTTGTTCAATGATGTGGAAAAAGTATGATGAAATTGAGGTAAACATAGTGGGTCAAAACAAGCCACTTTTACTTACAGTATACATGCATGTGTAGGTACTAACGTGTTACAGTGTTCTCACTTCTCGTGAAATATCTAATCTTGGGGTTTTGTTAGTCTCGGTTCCAGACCCAAACCAACCCCAGCGATCCGCGCTGGGGTTGGTTTGGGTCTGGGGTTGAGACTACTTTGTTGTAAGAGATGAGTTGTTCAATTAAAAGTTGCGAGCAGTAGCCCCGATCAAAGAATGGACCCACAACCACAAATGTTCATGAAGATTACAATAATAAACAGATGGAAATACGCACGTGTCCCATTGAGCAGCAACTGCTGTTGCCTCTGGTTTGGTTGATTGTTGTTGTTTTCGGGTAAGACTGATACTTTGCATTGCCTTCGTAAATACATTATAGGCATTCAAGTGTAGAAAAAGTTGGTCTTTAGAGTTGGATTGACTTGTTGTTAGCACCATTTTAAGTCCAGAGGTACGGTAGTCCGTACTGGGGCCAGGGTTTGACCAGTGCCAAGTCACTGCATCTTCTTAGAAGCACAGATGAAGAAAGAAGCTGGAGAGAAAGAGCAGCAGAAGCTAGAAATGAGTTGTATCACTGGATAGGTAGGCTAAGCTGTGTGGTTTTACATTTGCTCAAATGTACTTGAATTCACCTTGTTCTTGTTCCAAGAACTTTGTTTGAACATAAGAAGCTCAAGGTTTCCTCATATAGTGCCTTGAGCATCAACTGTGCGACAATTGGTATTAATAATATGTATTGGTGCACGACAAAAGGTGCTGGTGTGCGACAATTGGTGTGTAACCAACTCCACTGAATTGGTTCTGCTTGGGTAAAATGTTTACAAGGAATAGTAAAGTTGCAGACGCCTTGGCAGTAGAAGTTTGAAGTTTGTGCTCCATTCTATTCAGAAACTGTGGATCCAGGTACAAAATCTGCATGACAATTGGCCGCTTACGCTATGTATCTTAGCTTAATTGTTTGCCCATCTGTGCGTCTGTCAGAGGACCTACAGTTGTCAAGCAGTGTAAATAGTCATTGTTTGGAAGTGCAGCTGCATAACAGCATTCCTATACTATAGTTACCTGGAATTTGACCTAGGTTATCTCAGCAGGCCTACTAGGTTTTCCTATCCCATGCATAGTTATACTAATAGTAGCTATAGGCTGTACTTAAGTGTCTTCTCATTCCTTTATCACCAAGGAGGTGATCACAGCCTGCCATTCTCTTTATACAGAGTGTTGTCTGCTTTTCAATACTGTGAACATTGCTATTGCATATAGCTACTGTGTTCGTGTATACTCAACGACTTTCGGATCATGAAAACTGAAGAGGTGGGGCCAAATGTTACGAAAAATAGAAAATAGCAGACGCACTTTGACTTCAGTCAGGTACACACACAGCAGGGCTATTTGCTGTTTTGCTTCCCGTTTTTATGCTAATAAAACGGTAGGAAAAAAATAATTTCAAAATTTACTACCGTAGGATTGGTCATAGAAATTCCAGGAAATTCCAGGAAATGAATTTTTACCATTAGGATTGGATGTACCGTTGTAATACATGAACACCATTCATTGTTCATGTAGCAGCACTGCTACTCAGTACCCTCTCCTGCTGCTCTGCTGAGAATGTGTATTGTGTCACACCGGCCCAACCCACGAACACTTCAAATTCATGCTCACCCTGCCCTCACAATTCAAAATGTGCAACACTCTCTGAGTATGCACAACAAGCGAAATCATATTTCACTTCCAACACCACTATGGTGTTCTTGCCAGGTGACCACACTCTTGATATGAATATCACTGTTACCAACATACCCAGTTTGACCATGTGTGGAGAGTCTTCTTAGGGTTATGTAGCAACAGTTGTTTGCAGTGGGTCAGTTGGCCTCAGCTTCACGAGTATGGTTGACTTCAAAATTCATTCTTTGACTATTGCCTCTTGTGGCAGAAGTTTTGATAGTCCAAATGGTAGCAAATATGCCATCCTTTTGGAATCCACAGAGTATACTGAACTGGTTAACTGCTCCTTCCATGACAACCTCGGCACTGCACTCGCAGTATATCACACCAGTGTTACTCTAGCAGGGAACAATGAGTTCACACATAGCCACTGTGATCATGAGGGGTTCACACCTAACACCTGTTTCGGAAGAACTCGTTTGTGACCAACGGCTGCATTTTGACCGAATCTGACCGACTAGTAATAGAGTATTTTGTAAATGTGTACGTGGAACGCGTGTTGTTTTGATAAGTACATTTCCTGGTATCAAAACATTGGAATCACAGAAAATAATTAGTGTCCTGAGCTACCGCTTGATTGGATTAGTGAAAATTTCTACCGCTAGATTAGATGTACCATTTTATTAGTATAAATACGGTATCCCCCTATCGAATGTTTCTGATGATCTATTTGGCGAGGTTTTAATTTTTTTTTTCACTGGACAGATAGACAGACAGACGAACAAAATCAAAACCAATTGTTTAACCCTGCTTCGTGCATGCACGCACAGGGTAAAAATTATGCATGAGCTTGTCATGGCACTACTTCAAATCCAAAACTCACTATCATGCTCAAGTACAAGGACTTGGCTATACCCTTGGCTTTCCCGAAAAGACCGACTAGCTAAATGCCAGTGCAGTTTCTGAAGGTCAACCTACCCCCTAACCTGAGGTTATTTACACGAATTTACCGCTTTCCTGTGGTAATCAGGAACACTATCGGCTAGCAGTACAGTACCTTTTCTTCAAAGACGATTTTTCTGCTGTCAATTCCGCGAATTTCTGCATACTCCCATATACGTGATGACACCAGCAAAGATTGAATGTCATAATTTATGTGACATCACTATTCAACTATGGTTAGAGAGTATTGTGCACTACTATCTAATGCATGTATGTGCATTGTTGTCAGGTGTGATACTTGCAGAGAAGACAAGATTATTAGGGCAATGATGATTTACCGCACCCTTCAACGGTCTAGCATGTTAACGTCATGGTTGAATGTAACATGGTTTTTCCTACCGTCCGCTTTAAGAGCAATGATGGTTCAGCTCACACCAGTTGTTCTTTGTGTGGCAGTTGTTCTTAGTGTTCCGTAATCTTATTGGCAGGAAATAGTTGGTCCATCCACAAACAATAATACCAGGCTACTTTTCCCTCATCACATGTGGCCTGGGTTCAAAAAGATAGTGCTATTTCTATTAACTGCATGTGCTGTAGTCAGGCTCCTCTCCTCCCCATCATCTTTGCTACTTTAATTAATATCATGTAGTTGTAATACTGACACTGCTTTTCCTATACAGTCCACTTTGATGGATGATGGTTCAGTCAACACCATTCATTGTTCATGTAGCAGCACTGCTACTCAGTACCCTCTCCTGCTGCTCTGCTGAGAATGTGTACTGTGTCACACCGGCCCAACCCACTACCACTTCAAATTCATGCTCACCCTGCCCTCACAATTCAAAATGTGCCACACTCTCTGAGTATGCACAACAAGCCAAATCATATTTCACTTCCAACACCACTATGGTGTTCTTGCCAGGTGACCACACTCTTGATACGAATATCACTGTTGCCAACATATCCAGTTTGACAATGTGGGGAAAGTCTTCTTCGGGTTATGTAGCAACAGTTGTTTGCAATGGGTCAGTTGGCCTCAGCTTCACGAGTATGGTTGACTTCAAAATCCATTCAATGACTTTTACCTCTTGTGGCAGGAGTTTTGATAGTCCAAATGGTAGCAAATATGCCATCCTTTTGGAATCCACAGAGTATGTTGAACTAGTTAACTGTTCCTTCCATGACAACCTCGGCACTGCACTCGCAGTATATCACACCAATATACTAGCAGAGAACAATGAGTTTGCACATAACCACTGTGATCATGAGGGGTTCACACCTAACACCTGTTTTGGAGGACGTTGCATCACTGCTCTTCATAGCAGCCTGACATTCATCGGCAACGCAACTTTCTTTAGAAATCGTGCAACTTTTGGCTCAGCAGGAATACATGTGACCAACTGTAGTCTGAGTTCCACTGGAAGTATCCACTTCATAAACAACTCAATCACAAGTCTTCCTTATACTACAATTTGCTATTCTGTAGCAATCTGGGCATCAGCAAGCTCCTTGAACATCACTGGAACTAGCAACTTCATCAGCAACACTGGTTCTATCGGTAAAGCAATTTGTGCAAGAAACAACACATCACTGAGTTTCACTGGAACTAGCAACTTCATCAACCACTCAATAGGCTGTGATGCTGGTGGTGCAATTCATGCAGAACATAACACATCGCTGAGTTTCACTGGAACTAGCAACTTCATCAATAACTCAGCATACAATGGTGGTGCCATTTTTGTGACATTTAACATATCATTGAATTTCACTGGAACTAGCAACTTCATCAACAATTCTGCAGTCCATGACTCTGGTGGTGCAATTTTTGCTGGTGACAACGCATCACTAAGTATCAGTGGAACTAGTAACTTCATCAACAACTCAGCACACGCTGCTGGTGGCGCAATTTATGCAGTTTACAATACAGCACTGAGTTTCACTGGAACTAGCAACTTCATCAACAACTCTGCTGGCTATCGATATGGTGGTGCAATTGCTGCAGTTCACAATGCATCACTAAGTTTCAATGGAAGTAGCAACATCATCAACAACTCAGCAGATGCTTGGGGTGGGGGAGTGTCTCTGGTAAACTCCACTTTCTTCATTTTGTCTAACAAAACCATATACTGGGAGAGCAATCATGCAGTATTAGGAGGTGCAATCTATGTTGGTGAGGATTATAACCCCTTCATTTACTGTTCTACAATTGGCACATACACAGCAAACGACTGCTTCTTTCAACTCCCAGGCCAGAATCTGTCCAATGGTATTGATGCCCAATTTGTTTTCAAGGATAACTCTGCTGACGCAGGCAGTGTGCTATATGGTGGTGCAATAGATAATTGCAAACTTACTGGCCTGGAATCATACAGTTCTGGTGAAGTGTTTGACATGTTAGTCCACATTGAAAACGACAATACAAATTCAAATATTTCCTCTGACCCATTTCGTATATGCCCATGTGAAAACAACCTCCCTGACTGCAGTAAGTCAGACAAGTCATACACAGTCCATCCCGGTGAAACATTCCATGTTTCTGTGGTTGCAGTTGGACAGAGAAATGGAACAGTTCCTATAACAGTCAGAGGTCATTTGACTTATAAGTATTATTCACCCATACCCATAGGTAACCTTCATCCTCTCCAGTATTCCCAAGCAACATTTAATGCTTGCACAATTCTCAACTACACTTTGTTTTCGCTGCTTGGCAATGTTGAGCTAAAGTTGTATGCAGACGGTCCATGTTCAACATTTGGCAATGAATTGAATCTTACCCTGGATGTCAATCAGACCTGCCCACCTGGTTTTAACCTTTCAGAGATAGAACGATCATGTGTCTGTAACCAAAGACTTGCCAAATACACAAACCACTGTGATATAACTGATGGATTGGGACGAATAACACACAGTTCCTTTGACCAATTTTGGGTTGGGTATGACAATGAATCTAATGCACTAATTCTCCACCCACACTGCCCTTTTGACTATTGTGTCTCTCATACAGTGGACTTTCCTCTTAACAATACAGACTTGCAGTGTGCATACAACAGGTCAGGTCTCTTGTGTGGAGCTTGCAAGAAAGGTTACAGTCTTGTACTGGGCACTTCTCAATGCAAGCAGTGCACCAATATCCATCTTGCCTTGCTCATCCCTTTTGCACTGATGGGATTAGCTCTAGTCTTATTTCTCCTTGTCAGCAAATTGACCGTGGCAACAGGAACACTCAGTGGGCTAGTGTTCTATGCTAATATTGTTGGAGTAAACCACACTCTTTTTATACCTGTGGAATCAACTGACATTTTATCAGTCTTCATTGCATGGCTAAACCTTGACTTCGGTTTTGAAACATGTTTCTACAAAGGGATGGATGCTTACAGCAAAACATGGATTCAATTTGTGTTCCCTGTTTATATCTGGGTGATAGTAGGACTCATAATACTTGCTAGCCATTTCTCACACAGATTTACAAAATTGCTGGGCAACAACCCAGTTTCTGTCTTGGCAACACTCATCCTCCTCTCATATACAAAGATCCTCCGCAACTTGATTGCTGCACTGTACGTCACCTACCTGGAATATCCAACATACAACAGAGGGGTGTGGCTGTACGATGCAAACATTGACTACCTCCGTACAAAACATATTCCACTCTTCATGTTGGCAGTACTTGTCTTCCTCTTCCTTTTTGTTCCTTACACTCTCCTTCTCCTCTTTGGTCAGTGGCTGCAGGCCCTATCACACCTGAGGCTCTTTGCGTGGGTCAAAAGCACTAGGCTGAAGTTTTTCATGGATTCATACCACGCTCCTTACAAGGCAAGACACCGCTACTGGCCTGGACTGCTGCTTGTGCTTCGCTTTATTCTTCTTCTAGTCTTTGCCCTCAATCCTCAACAAGACCCTGACATTAACCTCCTGGCAATTCTAGTAGGAACTGGGATTCTGCAACTGTGGGCCTGGTCTAGTGGTGGGGTTTACAAGAGCAATTATCTAGATGCTCTAGAAGGTTCATTTGCTCTGAACCTGATCATCCTGGCTGGTTCCACCATGTTTGTCAATCACTCTGGAGGGAATCAGCTTGCTGTTGGATACACCTCTGTCATCATAGCACTTGTGACATTCATTGGCATCCTTGCCTTTCAACTAGCAGATGTGACTGGCCTCACTCAATGCCTCAAAAGGAAATATACGTGCTTCAGAAGACACATGAAGGCAAGCAGACGTCTAGGTCAAACCGAAGCGGAAGTGGAGTCTGAGTCTGATGCTGACACTCTTCCAGACCGGCTGATAAACCCAAACCAATACGAACCATTATCACAAGAGCACAGAGTTGCTGAGCCCACAGAAAGCAAAGAGGTGGTTAATGAAGAGCCGAGATGGCTAACCCCTGTGTACACGTATGGCTCAATTAACTAATTTGAAATTGCCACTTGCAAAACTAATTAGTCGAGTGATTTGTGTTCCCATGAGCAATTTTTACATTGTGCAGTTATTGATTGAAGGTTTCACAATTGTGTGTTTGTTGTAAGCTTGACAATATTTAATGTGTAAGTACATTTTCTGTTGTGCAACCGACTTTAATGTGATAAAGGATTGCGAGAAGGCAGATTGACAAGCTAGGGATATAGGATACTCTACTGATAGAGACACAGATCCATAATTCCCCAGATCAGAATATATTAAAGCCAGATCGGAGCACATTAAAACCAGATCAGAACATACTAAAGAGTTGTAGCTATAGGGATACGAAATCACAAGAGTATGGAAACAAGGTGGGGGATCAAGAACTCTCTACAAGCATCAATAGCCTCATTCCCAGGCCTCATCCGAAAATCTGACCCTTTTCAATTTTTCGTATGGGGCCTGGGAATGAGGCTAGGTAACCTAGGGAAACCCCATGCAGTGATGGCAAGTCCACAAAGTTCGGGAGTATGGAAAACATACCCCCCTCCCCCAAATTGGTTTGTGTGTTGACAAGGGATACCAGCATCATTTTCATGCACTAGTCATTACAACAGCCTGCCGTCCCCCTCTTGAAGTTGACCAAGCTGGGTTAATGTAGCCCTTTTGTATAGGGACAGACTGTCTGTCCCGTAACTATTTCTGTTAAACTATTAATCACTCCTTCATACATCTAATAATGATTACATATAAACGATGTAATGGGGTTAATTGAGAGGCATTAATTACTATATATCAACTGCTTTATCATCAAAGGGTTAAGCATGATATGTATAGCTTGAAGTGATGGTCTCATGCACCTTGTAACTCACCACATTCCAAGCAATGTACAACAAAGATTGAGAGGTTCGAAGGATTTTAGAAAGAGTTTGTTGGGTATCTGTAAACTGGAACATGCTCACATGCTATAGAAAAAGATGCCTATACAGTAATAGGATGTGCAGAGCTACTTCTTGTGACCTATGCGTGTGCGGAAGGAGAAGATTATGAATTAAGGTTTCCAAAACATTGTAAGTAACTTGAGACACAAACACATTGTTGATTCAGAATTGCCAGCTGTCATGGTTTACTCCAGTCAGTGTACGCTCATAATCATGACCATATATGGCATTGTGAAACCTATTCGTGATCATGCAACAAACATGGTTGGTCAACACAATGAGCAATATGAAAGTTGAAATGGTTTTTGTACCCACTGCTTCAAAGTTTGTAACCCATCCTTTCTACCCCATCTGTGGGTACAAAAAAGGTCATGAAATGCGAATATGTCCCACTCAACTTGAGAGTAACATCACTGTTATGGTTAGTGAACACTAGCCTCGTACCTGCAGCAAAGTCAACACATGCACGGACTCCGGTTCTGCCATATATGGTATGTTGAATGTCTCCAAATTGAACTGAGACAACAGCACTCATTTGTCCAAGATTGACACTGTGGACACAGCTAGTACATAGCTATTGGTTTGCATGAGGTAAGTTGATGGCTGACTGAATGCACAACGAAGGTACTTCCCTTAATATATTACATACTGCATCACGTCTTATCCTTTTTGCGAACATCTGTGTGCACTGTGTAGCTGAAATTGTGCTTCATGATCATGCATGCTGCCCTATCCAACAAAGGTATAACTGGAAGGTTTTTGGGGCCACACACCTGTCCTATCAATGACCTGCAAAAGTGGGAGTTATACATATCAAGTCATTGCATGCATGATGAGCTCATACGGGCTGTGAGAGGCTGACAGCTATGACTGTATACTCTACTGCAAACCACATGGTGTAGCTCATTGCCAGCTCATTCTTTGTTCATGGGTATTAGAATGTGCTTCTGTACACCTCTGGTGCTACTGATTCATTATGAGTCATCCCAGTAGCAAATCCATGCATGCAGACTCAGCAAGTTT
The DNA here is from genome assembly GCA_963931865.1 of Axinella damicornis. NCBI lineage: Eukaryota > Metazoa > Porifera > Demospongiae > Axinellida > Axinellidae > Axinella > Axinella damicornis. Next base: position 3,021,568 of record OZ007514.1, on the reverse strand, counting down.
CTTCACCAATAAGCAAAGAAACCACCCTGTCAAACTTCTCAAGCAATTGGAATTGAACTTCTCAAGAAATTGGAATTGACCCGGCGGGGGATGCAATATACCTGATTTGATGCATACACCACCATGGCCCTGGATGTCTGTAGCAGGTACTCCGGTTGATTAGGTGTTGCGCTGTGGGGGAGAGAGAGAGAGAGAGAGGTGGGGGGGGGGGGGGGGGGGGGGGGGGGGGGATGTCATTAACAACATGAAGACCTAAACAGGAGCGCCTTTGTCGAATGGTCAGGAGGTTCAGTTAACAGCTAGCTATAGGCACTAGCTATTCTCTCTATTATGCAATGTTTGGCTCTTGTTAGTATGGATGCTGATGGTACGTTGTGATGAACAGATTAGCAATACACCCAATTCACTAGAAGTTCATACATCTGTAGCTACATGTCCCTGAAAGGACCTATGTATGTGCAAAAGGAATACTGAAAACTTTGCTATTGACTTGAGACAAACACTTGCAACAGTGACCATATATAGGTATAATCTCTCCATGAAACAACCACCTTGTGATATACACATGAAGGTTCTGGAAAACGTTTTGATGCACATTGCTTCAAAGTCTTGTAATAACATTGGCGGCTATACAGAAAGTTTTGAAATGTGAACGTGTCCCTCCGGATCCCAACCTGAAACTAACACACCTAGCTATATATGGTTAGTCAACACATGCACTGACTCCAGTTCTGCTATATATGCGGTGTGTTGAAGGTCTCCAAATTAAATTCAGACAGCAGCACTCCAAGATTCAGATTTTCAACCTGAGGTAAGTTGATGGCCACATCCATGTCTCTTACAACACAGTGAAGTAGCTACTTTCTTTTCATATATGCATCATAATGAATTTTGCAGTGCATTTAATTAAAATTATGCATGAGCAGAGAGTGTGCCTTGTGCACAAAGTAGTGAGATGTGATGCTTGCAGAAGACAAGATCAAATGGCCAAGGGAACAATGAGACTTCAAAGTGCCACACCTTAGGATGGTCATATAAAAACTGATTGTAATATAACGTCATGTTTGAATAGCCACATTCCCAGGCCCCGCCCAGCTTTTCGTCGCTTGCAGTACAACCGAAAGTGGCGTGCGGGCCTGGGAACGAGGCTAATGTTTGAATGTAGTAGTTATAATTTTACTTTTCCTACAGTCCACTTTAAGAAGTGATGATGGTTCAGTTCACACCAGTTATTCTTTGTGTAGCAGCACTGCTACTCAGTACCCTCTTGTGCTGCTATGCTGAGAATGTGTACTGTGTCACACCGACCCAACCCACTGCCACTTCATGCTCTCCCTGCCCTCACAATTCAATTCACTGTGCCACACTCTCTGACTATGCACAACAAGCCAAATCATATTTCACTTCCAACACCACTATGGTGTTCTTGCCAGGTGACCACACTCTTGATATGAATATCACTGTTGCCAACATGCCCAGTCTGACCATCTGTGGAGAGTCTTCTTCAGGTTATGTAGCAACAATTGTTTGCAATGGGCCAGTTGGCCTCAGCTTCTCGAGTATGGATGACTTCAAAGTCCATTCTTTGACTTTTACCACTTGTGGAAGGAGTTTGGATAAATACACCAAACCCGCTGTGCTTTTGGAATCCATAGAGTATGCTGAACTAGTTAACTGCTCCTTCCGTGCCAACCTTGGCACTGCACTGCTAGTACATCACACCAGTATTACTCTAGCAGGGAACAATGAGTTCACACATAACCACTGTGATCATGAGGGGCTCACACCTAACTCCTGTGTAGGAGGGTGTGGCATCACTGCTCATCATAGTAACCTGATATTCATTGGCAACACAACTTTCTTTAGAAATCGTGCAACTTTTGGCTCAGCAGGAATCTCTATTATCAACTCTAGTCTGAGTTCCACCGGAAGTATCCACTTCATAAACAACTCACTCACAGCTCCTCAAGAACTTCTCAGTAATAGATCTGGTGTAGCAATTTTTGCATTAGCAAGCTCCTTGAACATCACTGGAACCTCCAACTTCATCAGCAACATAAACCGAGGAATCAGAAACCCACTTGCACCACCCCTTTCTTTTTGTGGTGTAATTACTGTAGGTTACAACACATCACTGAGTTTCACTGGAACTAGCAACTTCATCAACAACTCAGCACCAGGAGGCGGTGGTGCTATTGCTGCAGTTTACAACACATCACTGAGTTTCAGTGGAACTAGTAACTTTGTCAACAACTCAGCAGACTTTGGTGGTGGTGCAATTTTTGCACGTGACCACACTTCAATAAGTTTCACTGGAAGTAATAACTTCATCAACAACTCATTAGGTAATAGTGGTGATTGTGGTGGTGCAATTTATGCAGGCAACAACACATCACTGAGTTTCTCTGGAACTAGTAACTTCGTCAACAACTCAGCAGACTTTGGTGGTGGTGCAATTTATGTATATTACAACACATTGCTGAGTTTCACTGGAACTAGCAACTTCATCAACAACTCAGCATTCTCTTTTGGTGGTTCAATTTATGCATGTAACAACACATCACTGAGTTTCACTGGGACTAGCAACTTCATCAACAACTCAGCAATAGCACTTGGTGGTGCTATTGCTGCAATTCACAACACATCACTGAGTTTCAGTGGAGCTAGCAACTTCATCAACAACTCAGCAGTGGAAGGTGGTGCCATTTTTGCATATTACAACACATCACTGAGTCTCACTGGAACTAGCAACTTCATCGACAACTCAGCACCAGAAGGCGGTGGTGCTATTGCTGCAGTTTCCAACACATCACTGAGTTTCAGTGGAACTAGTAACTTTGTCAACAACTCAGCAGACTTTGGTGGTGGTGCAATTTTTGCAGATGACCACACTTCAATGAGTTTCACTGGAAGTAATAACTTCATCAACAACTCATTAGGTAATAGTGGTGATTGTGGTGGTGCAATTTATGCAGGCAACAACACATCACTGAGTTTCTCTGGAACTAGTAACTTCATCAACAACTCAGCAGACTTTGGTGGTGGTGCAATTTATGCATGTTACAACACATCACTGAGTTTCACTGGAACTAGCAACTTCATCAACAACTCAGCAACTAGTGGTGGTTCAATTTATGCATTTAACAACACATCACTGAGTTTCACTGGAACTAGCAACTTCATCAACAACTCAGCAAATTTCCTTGGTGGTGGAGTGTTCATGATGATGAATTCCACTTTCTCCATTTCATCCAACACAACGGTACACTGGGAGAGCAATCATGCAAGGTATGGAGGAGCAATTTATGTTCAGGATGGAGATAACTCCTTTGTTTACTGTGCTCAATCTGTCTCACATGCAACAAAAGATAAATGCTTCTTTCAACTCCCAGGCCAGAATCTGTCCAATGGTATTGATGCCCAATTTGTTTTCAAGGATAACTCTGCTAATGCTGGCAGTGTGCTATATGGTGGTGCAATAGATGACTGCAAACTTACTGACCTGGAATCATATAATTCTGGTGAAGTGTTTGACATGCTAGTCCACATTGAAAATGACAATACAAATTCAAGTATTTCTTCTTACCCATTTCGTGTATGTCCATGTGAAAACAACCGCCCTGACTGTAGTAAGTCAGACAAATCATACACAGTGTATCCTGGTGAAACATTCCATGTTTCTGTGGTTGCAGTTGGACAGAGAAATGGAACAACTCCTGCAAAAGTCAGAGGTCGTTTGGTTTCTGAGTATTATTCAACCACACCCATAGGTAACCTTCATCCTCTCCAGTATCTCCAAGCAACACTTAGTACTTGCACCATTCTCAACTACACTGTGTTTGCACTACGTTATGATGTATATGGCCTACAGCTGTATGCAGATGACCCATGTTCAATATTTAACAATGAACTGAATCTTCACCTGAATGAAAAGTGGACCTGCCCTCCTGGCTTTTACCATTCAGATATAGAAAGATCATGTGTGTGTAACCAAAGACTTGCTGAATACACAAACCAGTGTGATATAACTGATGGATTGGGACGAATAACACGCAGTTCACACAACCAATTTTGGGTTGGGTATGACAATGAATCTGATGCACTAATTCTCCATCCACACTGCCCTTTTGACTATTGTGTTTCTCAAACAGTGGACTTTCCTCTTACCAATACAGACTTGCAGTGCGCATACAACAGGTCAGGTCTCTTGTGTGGAGCTTGCAAGAAAGGTTACAGTCTTGTACTGGGTACTTCTCAATGCAAGCAGTGCACCAATATCCATCTTGCCTTGCTCATCCCTTTTGCACTGATGGGACTAGCTCTAGTCTTCTTTCTCCTTGTCAGCAAACTGACCGTGGCAACAGGAACACTCAGTGGGCTAGTGTTCTATGCAAATATTGTTGGAGTAAACCGCACTCTATTTATACCTGTGGAATCTACTGACGTTTTATCAGTCTTCATTGCTTGGCTAAACCTTGACTTTGGTGTTGAAACATGTTTCTACAAAGGAATGGATGCTTACAGCAAAACATGGCTTCAATTTGTGTTTCCTGTTTATATTTGGGTGATAGTAGGACTCATAATATTTGCTAGCCATTTCTCACACAGATTTACAAAATTGCTGGGCAACAACCCAGTTTCTGTCTTGGCAACACTTATCCTGCTTTCATATACAAAGATCCTTCGCAACTTGATTGCTGCACTTTACGTCACCAACCTGGAATATCCAACATATAACAGAGGGGTGTGGCTGTATGATGCAAACATTGACTACCTCAGTATAAAACACATTCCACTCTTTGTGTTGGCAGTACTTGTCTTCCTCTTCCTTTTTGTTCCTTACACTCTCCTTCTCCTCTTTGGTCAGTGGCTGCAGACTATATCACACCTGAGGCTCTTTGCGTGGGTCAAAAGCGCTAGGCTGAAGATTTTCATGGATTCATACCATGCTCCTTACAAGGCAAGACACCGCTATTGGCCTGGACTGCTGCTTGTGCTTCGCTTTATTCTTCTTCTAGTCTTTGCCCTCAATACTCAACAAGACCCTGACATTAACCTGCTAGCAATTCTATTAGGAACTGGGACTCTGCAACTGTGGGCCTGGACTAGTGGTGGAGTTTACAAGAACAGTTATCTAGATGCTCTGGAAGGTTCATTTGCTCTGAACCTGATCTTCCTGGTTGGTTTCACAATGTTTGTCAATCACTCTGGAGGGAATCAGCTTGCTGTTGGATACACCTCTGTCACCTTAGCACTTGTAACATTCATTGGCATCCTTGCCTTTCAGCTGGCAGATGTGACTGCCATCACTCAATGCCTTAAAAGAAAATGCACAGCATTGGAAAGACAACTATTGGCAAACAGACATGTAGAAGATTCTGAGTGTCTTCCAGACCGGCTGATTAACCCAAACCAGTACGAACCATTAGCACACACTGCTAACGCAAGCCAGTACGAACCATTAGCACACACTGCTAACTCAAGCCAGTACGAACCATTGGCACACACTGCACAAGAACACGCAGTTGCTAAACCCACAGAAAACAAAGAGGTGGTTAATGAAGACACGAGAAATCTTAACCCTGTGTGCACTTATGGCTCCATTAACTAATTTGCAATTGTCACTTAGCTACAAAAAAAACACAATTGTTGAGTGATTTGTGTGCTCAATGAGTAATATTTTACAGTGCGGCTATTGATTGAAGGTTTCATTGTTGTTTGTGTGTGTGTTTGTCATAACGAAGGTTTCTTTTTTCCATAACGAAAAGTTTGGAATAATGCATTCAGCCATTATGGCACTCTATTACGCAAACCATGTGAATCACATGGAAACACAGGTACCACTATTGGCGCATACCGGTACATTAGCACTTTCAATATGAATGGATATAACAGTTTCATCAACTAAAGGAGGAGCAATTGCACTTCTTGACAACAGCTATATGTGCATTCAGAACAACACTGAAATCTTATTACTATGCAGACATTGTGGGTGGTGCCATCTTTGTGCACACTATCCCAACATTTGACATTGTGCTTTTATTGCAGAAATGCCCAGTCTTATTATCCGCAAATATCACTCTGACGTTTACCAACAACACTGGTGTAGGGATGGTGGTGATGTAATATACACTTGTACTACAGCGATGACGCACTTGAAAGGTGCCGACCACAGTTTATATAGTGTAACCTGCTACCCGCTGTCCAACTACCATACACCCGTTGTCTAACTACCGTACACCCGTTGTCTAACTACCATACACCCGTTGTCTAACTACCATACACCCGTTGTCTAACTACCATACACCCGTTGTCTAACTACCATACACCTGTTGTCTAACTACCATCTAACTACCATACACCCTTGTCAGCACAAATTAGTGTACACAGAAGCCACTTTAGTATACTCTGGAGGGTCTCTGTAAAAGCTGGACTCTGGACTGGACCGTGGACTGGACTGTGGACTGGACTGGACTATGGACTGGACTGGACTGAACAAAACAGCAGTATACAGACAGCAAACGTCACCAAAGCTATGAAGGGTCGTCTCCAGCTCTGTCTCAAGCTGCTTCCTAGCCTGTTGCACAGCATCATCTCCTCGATTTCTGAGAGGTCAAAGGTCAGAGCTTCAATACACTGTGCTATCGGAGAATGAGAAAGAAGTCATGGTACTCACTGCTCAGGATCACGTATCATATGACTCACTTAGCCACTCACAATTGAATACTGTAACAGAGCTCCAGATTTATCCAGTTTATGTTAACATCACTCTTCTCCCTTGCCCACTTGGATTCATGCTACACAATTCTCAACACAGGTGTGTGTGCAACTCACAGCTTGAAGAACATAACATTGCATGCAACATTACTGACCAAACAGTTCACAGAAGTGGATACATGTGGTTGAATGCAAGTTTTGTTGAGAATACAACAAATAGAGTTATCCTTCACAGCTACTGTCCATTTGACTACTGCAAGCGTGGAGAAATCAACATCAAATTGGAAGATCCAGATTCCCAATGTGCCTTCAGTCGTGCAGGTATTCTCTGTGGTGGGTGCAGGAAAGGTCTTAGCCTAGCACTTGGAAGCTCACAGTGTCTTTCATGTTCCTACATATACCTCACACTTCTCATACCTTTTGCAACGGCTGGTTTTGTACTTGTGTTCTTCTTGACATTCCTAAACCTAACCGTCTCTCAGGGAACCATCAACGGACTGATTTTCTATGCAAATATACTTAAGGCCAATGAAGCAGTGTTCTTCCCACCTGGAGATACAAACATCTTGACAGTTTTAATCTCATGGATGAATCTGGACCTCGGCATTGAGACGTGATTTATTGATGGCTTGAATGGCTACTGAAAAACATGGCTGCAGTTTGTGTTCCCTCTCTACATTTGGGGCATTACTGCCACTGTAATCATTGCTTCTCACTACAGTTCAACAGCAGCTAAAACGTTTGGGAACAATTCAGTTCCCGTACTGGCCACCCTGTTCTTGCTATCCTATACTAAACTCCTTCGTACTATCATTACAACATTTACATTCACGTTCCTGAATTATCATGATGGTTCCAGGAAAGCTGTGTGGTCTTACGATGGCAATGTATCTTACTTCAGTGTCTCACACACCCTTCTGTTTCTTGTAGCCATGGCATTCCTCCTCTTCCTGTGGTTACCATACACAGGAATCCTCCTGCTCAAACAAGTCCTCCAGAAGTATACAAACCACAAGTGCCTACACTGGATTACAAAGATGAAACCATTCTTTGATGCCCATTTTGGTCCTTTTAAGAACAAACATGGATATTGGTTTGGAATTATGTTGCTGTTCCGGGTCAAATTATTCCTTGTATACGCTATTACTCAAACCAACCCCAACATTGGTCTTTTAATCACTGCAATTGTTGGTGTGTTGGTGTTACTTCGTAGCACTGTGATAGGGAACGTTTACAAGAAACATTACCTCTTGATTCTTGAAATGTCATTTATCCTGAACCTAACATTGCTGTCACTAACAACTTTGTACATTCGAACAAATGGGGGCAACCAGGCAGCTCTTGTGTACACAGCAGTGGGCACTGCATTTGTCCAGTTCGTTGCCATAGTGCTCTACCATGTCCTGATGAAGAGACAACTGAGGCAGCTCATATATACAGAGGTGGCATTCGAAGCTGAGTTCCGACAGAACAGCTGACACAAGAGACACTGAAAGTGAAACTCTCAATCAGCAAGAAGTGATCAATCAACAAGAAGTGATCAGACAACCAACCCACAGCATCATTGCACTACATGAACTGCGTGAACCCTTGCTAACAAATTAGCCATGATTATTGCATTCTTCCCAAACTTTTGCGTGATATCATGCGCATTTACTGTATGCATAGGGTATGTACTTACTCACTCATTGCTATGACGTCACTGTAACATGCATACATTATTTTAGAGAGTGTGCTAAGAACAAGGTTTGCTGTGTATTTGCTTTTGAAGCTACGTTGTACAAAGCTCAATGCTGTATAATACTGCATTGATTTTGATGTACAGTATAGAGCTATAACTTCAAATCTGTCTTTTGAGACATTTATATACCATGCTATTCCCAGTGGTTACCTAAACCAACATTTATTGTTACTGAAGAATGCAAGCATCTCAGACATGGATAAACAAGTTGTGGCACCTATATAATGACAATGGTACAGCAAGACAGGAATTACAGCAACAAACCAAAACAGAATAGCCAAGCTGAAACAGGAAAAGTAGCATAAAAAGGCAACATGAAAACCAAGAAACTAATGGAAGTGGTGCTGAGAACTGCTGCAATGTTTCCACACTGGAATACGACAGCGTAGTGGTTTGAATGAACAAAGGATCGTATGACCAGAGTCAAGGAACAGATGTCTGGTGCAACGTGAACCATGCACAGAAAGGTCTAGCACTCTTAGTCTTAGTCTGAAGTGTGTACAAAGTTATGGAGTGAGTGAAGAAATCCAAATTCATTCACGTCAGTTTTACACATAATTATGATGTTCATGATACCTGTATCCAGAGAGTCCCACATCAGAAAATGAAACGTGTACCACTCGCTATCTTGCATCTCGATACATGTAGGATGCTGTTATCCAGAAATCCCAAATCATAAATTGAAACGTGCACTGCTTTTCATTAGTGCATCACCGTTCAAGTGTTTTTCCCAGGTGCTGCTGTGAAGTGAAAAATTGAACAAAGAAAGCACAACCCTTATGCATGCCATCTCCTGTAGAAAATCTAATGGGGACTCCTAACCATGCCAGCTACTGTAACATATGCACCCCCATCGACTACCGGATCATAGGTCTGTCCCTGAAAGGGATTTGTGTCCTAGCTATCGGTAGACAAAAGATTATCAAATCTTTGTATAGAATTGACTTGGGACAAACACAATGTTGTTTCAGATTTAGCTATCTGGTTTCACTTCAGTGTCATCACAACCGTGGGTATAGCTAGCTATATCCCTTATCCCTTATCAGTGAAACTGTCCCTCTCAACCTGAAACCATAACAATACTATACAGTTGCTCAGTATACAAACAGGATTCCAGTTCTGATAATCAATGGTGCACTGAAGAAAGCACAACCCTTATGCAAAGATGTAGTATATGGATCTAAGCATGGATCTAAGTTGATGGATCTAAGCATGTCTCTAAATGTGCAGTGATAGTAGCTACTCTTTACTGTATATATATACTACATCTTTGTCCTGTCACCCTTTGAGAAACCCAACGCAAGTGAGAGCTATATGTATTGCAGTATATGCATGGTCACTCCATCCAGACATCAGCACTCGCTTAGTTCCAAAACTGACTGTGGAACAACTCATATTGGTTCAAAGTAAGTTGATGGATCTAAGCATGTCTCTAAATGTGCAGTGATAGTAGCTACTCTTTACTGTATATATATACTACATCTTTGCTTATATTTCTTGAACCATCACTGTGCAGTGCACTGAAATTATGCTATCCCATGTTGTTCTGTGCACATGCAGAAGACACAACCTGAAGGTTTAGTGTCCTGTCACCCTTTGAGAAACCCAACGCAAGTGAGAGCTATATGTATTGCAGTATATGCATGGTCACTGCATATGGTGAGTTCATATATAGCTACACTGTAAACTTCTGGTGTACTTTATATATCAGTGAGTTTCTTCACAGGTACCAAAATGGGCTACTATGCTGCTCTTCTGCTACTGACTAAAGCAGTAATTCTTCTGCAGCTGTGCTGTCTCGGCAATGTCCACGGGATCACTGAGTACTACGTTAAACCTACAGAGTTCGGAAATATGTCTTGCCCTGGAGAGCCCTGCCATACTCTCAACCATTTTGCCAGCAGTATGCACCACATATGGTCTGGTGTAGTTGTGAGATTCCTGCCTGGCAACCACAGCTTGAACCAGTCACTCTACATAAGCAGCAACAGTAACCTGCATCTCACCTCTTTTGAACCAGCTACAAGCATACAAAACCTCAGTGTGATCATCCGCTGTCCCAGTATGGGCAATTTCCACTTCTACAATGTCTTAAACATAAAAATAGATGGTCTGGGTTTCTATAATTGTGGTATTAACAGCCAAGGGACTCTGTATTTTCAAAATGTACAAAATTTCTGGGTTGATTACATCAGGATACAAAGTCGGACTACAACTGATGCTATACGAATTAAAAACGGATTTGGAAAGTCAGTCATTTCACATTCAGAATTCTCTGACTTACTCTGCTCACATCCGTGTATTGGCCGTGTTTGTGTACACTATCAGAATGCAATTGGCATTCATCTCACTATCAGCAAATCAACATTTCAGGGATCAGCTCTGCATATAACAATAAAAAATGTCATATCACACATTGAGATCACAGAAAACACAGTCACATCGAGTAGATGGAATGCAATTACTTTATTTGCTCAACAAAGCATTGCAAAAGTACATATCAGAGACTGTCTGGTGACTGATAGCATGCGTAATGCACTCTACTTTGAGTTCACTCCAAATCCATCATTGCAAGTCACTGTGGAAGATTTGGTCATAAGCAGTAACATCGTGACAGATGATTATGAAGGAGGAGCAGGGATGACAGTGTACAAAGCAGCAGTGGAGCAAGATCCACTAATTATTATAAGGAATGTTTCATTTCTCAGTAACGAAAAGTATGGAAAAATGCACTCGGCCATTATAGCACTCTACCATGCAAACAATGTGACCTTTACTGACTGTAAATTCCATGGCAACAGAGGTACTGCTATCGGTGCATACCAGAGCACATTCTACATGAGTGGGTATAACAGTTTCATCAACAACAGTGCAACTGAAGGAGGAGCAATAGCACTTCTAAGCAACAGCTACATGTTCATTCAGAATAATACTGAAATCTTGTTTCTGAACAACTATGCAGACAATGTGGGTGGTGCAATCTTCGTGCACACTATCCAAACATTTGACTTCCTATTTTATGCGTTGATCAATTGTTCCGTCATGTTACTATCGAATGATTACTACAGCTATTCTGGCAGGTTAACAGCAAATATCACTTTGATTTTTACCAACAACACTGGTAGGAATGGTGGTGATCTAATATATGGTATAAACCTTTACACATGTGCAGTAACGCATCGGTCACTTGGGCACATAGTGACTGGCTATAGTCAGGCCATTGATGGAGTTCACGTACGTGTTGATACACTAGGAAATGACTCTTCTTCTGTACTGTCTTCTGACCCAATGCGAGCATGTGTTTGCACAAATGGAATACCAGATTGTACAACTATATTTATGAGTATGACCAAGTACCCTGGTGAAGCATTTAACATTCCTGTAGTTGTCGTTGGGGAGAACTTTGGAACTGTGACTGGTTCAGTGCACAGTAAATTCCTATCCCTCGGCAAGAACAGAACAACACCAAATCTTGAAGGGTATCAACACCTCCAGAAGGTCTCTCGAAGTGCTGGATGCACACAGCTTCACTACACTGTGTTATCTGTGAATGAAAAAGAAGTTATGGTACTCACAGCTAAGGATGTTACCACATTATACTATGGCTCACAATCTGAAGTGGATAAAATGGTTACTACTAACAAAAAATTTGACACCAACCCACTTCTAGACCGCTTGACATATCCGGTTTACATTAGCATCACACTTCTACCTTGCCCACTTGGATTCATACTACACAATTCTCAACACAGGTGTGCGTGCCACTCACAGCTTGAAGAACACAATATTGCACGCAACATTAGTGACCAAACGGTTGGTTCACAGAAGTGGATACATGTGGTTGAATGCAAGTATTATTGAGAATACAACAAATAGAGTTATCATTCACAGCTACTGCTCATTTGACTACTGCAAAGGTGGAGAAATCAACATCAAACTGGAAGATCCAGATTCCCAATGTGCCTTCAGTCATGGTGGTATTCTCTGTGGTGGCTGCCAGAAAGGTCTTAGCCTAGCACTTGGAAGCTCACAGTGTCTTTCATGTTCCAACATATACCTCACACTTCTCATACCTTTTGCAATGGCTGGTTTTGTACTTGTATTCTTCTTGACATTCCTAAACCTAACCATCTCTCAGGGAACCATCAACGGACTCATTTTCTATGCAAATATAATTAAGGCCAATGAAGCAGTGTTCTTCCCACCTGGAGATACAAACATCCTGACAGTTTTCATCTCATGGATTAACTTGGACCTGGGCATTGAGACCTGTTTTATTGATGGTTTGAATGGCTACTGGAAAACATGGCTGCAGTTTGTGTTTCCACTCTACATTTGGGGCATTACTGCCACTGTAATCATTGCTTCTCACTACAGTTCAACAGCAGCTAAAACATTTGGGAACAATTCGGTTCCCGTACTGGCCACCCTGTTCCTGCTATCCTATACTAAACTCCTTCGTACTATCATTACAACATTTACATTCACATTCCTGAATTATCCTGATGGTTCCAGGAATGTTGTGTGGTCTTACGATGGCAATGTATCTTACTTCAGTGTCTCACACACCCTTCTGTTTCTTGCAGCCATAGCATTCCTCATCTTCCTGTGGCTACCATACACAGGAATCCTCCTGCTCAAACAATTCCTCCAGAAGTATACAAACTACAAGTGCCTACACTGGATTACAAAGATGAAACCATTCTTTGATGCCCATTTTGGTCCTTTTAAGGACAAACATGGATATTGGTTTGGAATTATGTTGCTGTTCCGGGTCAAATTATTCCTTGTGTACGCTATTACCCAAACTAACCCCAACATTGGTCTTTTAGTCATTGCAATTGTTGGTGTGTTGGTGTTACTTCGTAGCACTGTGATAGGGAACGTTTACAAGAAACATTACCTCTCGATTCTTGAAATGTCATTTATCCTGAACCTAACATTGCTGTCACTAACAACTTTGTACATTCGAACAAATGGGGGCAACCAGGCAGCTCTTGTGTACACAGCAGTGGGCACTGCATTTGTCCAGTTCGTTGCCATAGTGCTCTACCATGTCCTGATGAAGAGAGAGCTGAGGCAGCTCATACAGAGGTGGCATTCGAAGCTGAGTTCCGACAGAACAGCTGACAAAAGAGACACTGAAAGTGAAACTCTCAATCAGCAAGAAGTGATCAATCAACAAGAAGTGATCAGACAACCAACCCACAGCATCATTGCACTACATGAACTGCGTGAACCCTTGCTAACAAATTAGTCATTATTTTCATTGCATTTTTGCCAAACTTTTGCATGATACCATGCGCATTTAATGTATGCATAGGGTATGTACTTACTCACTCATTGCTATGACGTCACTGTAACATGCATACATTATTAATTTTAGAAAGTGTGCTAAGAACAAGGTTTGTTGTGTATTTGCTTTGTGGATTTGCAAGTTACATTGTACACAGCTCAATGCTGTATTCGATGTGCACTATAGAGCTATAACTTCAAATCAGTCTTTTGAGACACTTATAAAAAATATAAAAATTAAAAAATTAAAAAATATACTATATACCATGCTATACCCAGTGGTTACCTAAACCAACATTTTTTGTTATATACTGATGAATGAAGCATCTCAGAAAATAAACAAGATGTGGCACCTATTTAATGACAATGGTACAGCAAGACAGGAATTACAGCAACAAACCAAAACAGAATAGCCAGGAAAAGTGCGTCACCGTTCAAGTGTTTTTCCCAGGTGCTGCTGTGAAGTGAAAAATTGAACAAAGAAAGCACAACCTTTATGCATGCCATCTCCTGTAGAAAATCTAATGGGAACTCCTAACCAGCTACTGTAACATATGCACCCCCATCGACTACCGGATCATAGGTCTGTCCCTGAAAGGGATTTGTGTACTACCTATCTGTAGACAGAAGATTATCAAATCTTTGTATAGAATTGACTTGGGACAAACACACTGTTGGTTGCAGATTTAGCTATCTGGTTTCACTTCAGTGTCATCACAACTGTGGGTATAGCTAGCTATATCCCATATCCTTATCAGTGAAACTGTCCCTCTCAACCTGAAACCATAACAATACTATACAGTTGCTCAGTATACAAACAGGATTCCAGTTCCGATAATCAATGGTGCACTGAAGGTCTCCATCCAGACATCAGCACTCGCTTAGTTCCAAAACTGACAGTGGAACAACTAATATTGGTTCAAAGTAAGTTGATGGGTCTAAGCATGTCTCTAAATGTGCAATGATAGTAGCTACTCTTTAGTATAATTATACTACATCTTCATCTTTGCTTATATTTCTTGAACCATCATTATGCAGTGCACTGAAATTATGCTATCAAACATGTTGTTCTATGCACATGCAGAAGACACAACCTGAAGGTTTAGTGTCCTGTCACCCTTTGAGAAACCCAACGCAAGTGAGAGCTATATGTATTGCAGTATATGCATGGTCACTGCATATGGTGAGTTCATATATACACTGTAAACTTCTGGTGTACTTTATATATATCAGTGAGTTTCTTCACAGGTACTAAAATGGGCTACTGGTGTACTTTATATACTTCACAGGTACTAAAATGGGCTACTATGCTGCTCTTCTGCTACTGACTAAAGCACTAATTCTTCTGCAGCTGTGCTGTCTCGGCAATGTCCACGGGATCACTGAGTACTACGTTAAACCTACAGAGTTCGGAAATATGTCTTGCCCTGGAGAGCCCTGCCATACTCTCAACCATTTTGCCAGCAGTATGCACCACACATGGTCAGGTGTAGTTGTGAGATTCCTGCCTGGCAACCATAGCTTGAACCAGCCACTCTACATAAGCAGCAGCAGTAACCTGCATCTCACCTCTTTTGAACCAGCTACAAGCATACAAAACCTTAGTGTGATCATCCACTGTCCCAGTATGGGCAACTTCCACTTCTACAATGTCTCAAACATCAAAATAGATGGCCTGGGTTTCTATAATTGTAGCATTAACACCTCAGGAACTCTATATTTTCAACATGTAACAAATTTCTGGGTTGATTATGTCAAGATACAAACTCGGACTACAACTGATGTTATACAAGTTAAAAACGGACTTGGAAGGTCCGTCATTTCACGTTCGGAATTCTCTTACATAGACTCCTCACATGCTGACATTGGCCGTGTTTCTGTATATTATCAGAATGTATTTGACAATCACCTCACGATCAGGAAATCAATTTTTAAGGGATCAGCTCTGAATATAAATGTAGTATTTACCAAAAGTGTCATATCACACATTGACATCTCCGACAACATTTTCACGTCAAGTAAATGGAATGCAATTAGCTTATTTGCTGATCAAAGCACTGCAATTGTACATATTAGGAACTGTCTGGTGACAGGTGGCAGGCTTACTGCACTCTACTTTGAGTTACCTCCAAATCCCTCATTGCAACTCACTATAGAAGATTCTGTCATCAGCGATAACATTGTGGGAGGGGAATTTGAAGGAGGAGCAGGGATGACAGTGCTCAGAGCAACAGTGCAGCAAGATCCAATAATTATCATAAGGAATGTTTCCTTTCTCCATAATGAGAAATATGGAATAACACATTCATCTATTATAGCAATATATTTTGCGAGCCATGTGACCTTTACTGACTGTAAATTTCATGGAAACTTAGGTACTGCTATTGGCGCATACCAGAGCACTTTCCATATGAGTGGATATAACACTTTCATCAACAACAGTGCAGATAAAGGAGGAGCTATTGCACTTCTAGGCAACAGCTATATGTTTATTCAGAAGAATGCTGAAATCTTGTTTCTGAACAACTATGCACACATTGTGGGTGGTGCCATATATGTGAAGACTATCACAGCATTTGACTTTCTAATTTATGTCTTGATCGATTGTTCCATCATGTTGCCATCGAATCATCATCATTCTGGTTTACCAAATATCACTATTACATTTACCAACAACATAGGTAGGGATGGTGGTGATGTAATGTATGGTGTAAATCTTTACTTCTGTGCAACAAAGGACCGGTCACTCGGCAACATACTAGCAGGCCATGGTCAGGTCCTTGATGGAATTCACGTACATGTTGATCCAATAGGAACTGATCCATTGTCTCTACTGTCTTCTGACCCAAAGCGAGCATGTGTTTGCAGAAATGGAACACCAGACTGTACAATTGTATTCATGAATATGACCAAGTACCCTGGTGAAGCCATTGCTTTTCCTGCAGTTGCCGTTGGGGAGAACTTTGGAACTGTGACTGGTTCAGTTCACAGTAAATTTTTACCCCCTTATAAGAAAAGAACAACACCAAATCTGGAAGGATTTCAACAAATCCAGGAGGTCTCTAGACGCGCTGGATGCACACTGCTTCAATACAATGTACTGTCAGGGAATGAGAAAGATATTATGGTACTCACGGCTAAGGATGTTACCACATGGACCTATGGCTCACAATCTGAAGTCGAAGAATGGGTTACTTCTTATGAGAAATGGGGTGAAGTGCATGAAAGGTTCTTGACTTATCCAGTCTACATTAGCATCACTCTTCTTCCTTGCCCACTAGGATTCATGCTACACAATTCTCAACACAGGTGTATGTGCCACTCACAACTTGAAGAACACAATATTGCATGCAATATTAATGACCAAATAGTCCACAGAAAAGGATACATGTGGTTGAATGCAAGTTTTGTTGGGAATACAACTAATGGAGTTATTATTCACCGCTACTGTCCATTTGACTACTGCAAACGTGGAGAAATCAACATCAAACTAGAAAATCCGGATTCCCAATGTGCCTTCAGTCGTGCTGGTATTCTCTGTGGTGGGTGCAGGAAAGGTCTTAGCCTAGCACTTGGGAGCTCACAGTGTCTTTCATGTTCCAACACATACCTCACACTCCTCATACCTTTTGCAATTGCTGGTTTTGTAATTGTGTTCTTCTTGACATTACTAAACCTAACCGTCTCTCAGGGAACCATCAACGGACTCATTTTCTATGCAAATATAATTAAGGCCAATGAAGCAGTGTTCTTCCCACCTGGAGATACAAACATCCTGACAGTTTTCATCTCATGGATTAACTTGGACCTGGGCATTGAGACATGTTTTATTGATGGTTTGAATGGCTACTGGAAAACATGGCTGTAGTTTGTGTTCCCTCTCTACATTTGGGGCATTACTGCCACTGTAATCATTGCTTCTCACTACAGTTCAAGAGCAGCTAGAATGTTTGGAAACAGTTCAGTTCCTGTACTGGCCACCCTGTTCCTGCTATCCTATACTAAACTCCTTCGTACTATCATTACAACATTTACATTCACGTTCCTGAATTATCATGATGGTTCCAGGAAAGCTGTGTGGTCTTACGATGGCAATGTATCTTACTTTAGTGTCTCACATACCCTTCTGTTTCTTGTAGCCATGGCATTCCTCATCTTCCTGTGGTTACCATACACAGGAATCCTCCTGCTTAAACAATTCCTCCAGAAGTATACAAACCGCAAGTGGCTACGCTGGATTACAAAGATGAAACCATTCTTTGATGCCCATTTTGGTCCTTTTAAGGACAAACACGGATATTGGTTTGGAACTATGTTGCCGGTCCGGGTCATATTATTCCTTGTTTACGCTATAACCCAAACTAACCCCAACTTTGGTCTTTTAATCACTGCAGTTGTTGGTGTGTTGGTTTTACTTAGTAGCACTGTGATAAGGAATGTTTACAAGAAACATTACCTTTCAATTCTTGAAAACTCATTTATCCTGAACCTAACATTGCTGTCACTAACAACTATGTACATTCGAGCAAATGGGGGCAACCAGGCAGCTCTTGTGTACACAGCAGTGGGAACTGCATTTGTCCAGTTCGTTGCCATAGTGCTCTACCATGTCCTGATGAAGAGAGAGCTGAGGCAGCTCATACAAAGGTGGCATTCGATGCTGAGTTCCGACAGAACAGCTGACAAAAGAGACACTGAAAGTGAAATTCTCAATCAACAAGAAGTGATCAATCAACAGGAAGTGATCAGACAACAAACCCACAGTATCGTTGCACTACATGAACTGCGTGAACCCTTGCTAACAAATTAGCCATTATTATTGCATTCTTCCCAAACTTTTGCATGATACCATGCACATTTACTGTATGTATAGGGTATCTACTTACTAACTCGTTGCTATGATGTCACTGTTAGTAACATGCATACATTATTAATTTTTGAAAGTGTGCTAAGAACAAGGCTTGTTGTGTATTTGCTTTGTGGATTTGAAGTTACATTGTACATAGCTCAATGCTGTATAACACTGCATTGATTTTGATGTACAGTATAGAGCTATAACTTCAAATCTGTCTTTTGAGACACTTACATACCATGCTATACCCTGTGGTTACCTAAACCAACATTTTTGTTAAACTTAAGAAGGCAATTGACCTTATTCCACAAAAATGAAATTCCAGGTTTCCATTGCTATGACAACAAGAACCCCTTGTGCCCATTGGTCACCATGCAGGTAGGCTGTATCCCAGATTTGAAGTAATATATATAGTGTCTGAGTTACAGCCTCTCAAATCTAGGATATCTCCATTGAAGCTCGTACAAATCCAACAATATGCTGATGAATGAAGCATCTCAGAAAATAAACAAGATGTGGCACCTATTTAATGACAATGGTACAGCAAGACAGGAATTACAGCAACAAACTGCGCATGCATGATGAAATCACATCCACAAAACAGAATAGCCAAGCTGAAAAAGGAAAAGTAGCATAAAAATGGCAACATGAAACCAAGAAACTAATGGACGTGGTGCTGAGAACTGCTGCAATGTTTCCACACTGGAATACGACAGCATAGTGGTTTGAATGAACAAAGGATCGTATGTATTGTATGACCAGAGTCAAGGAACGGATGTCAGGTGCAACGTGAACCGTGCACAGAAAGGTCTAGCACTCTTAGTCTTAGTCTGTAGTGTGTACAACATTATGAGGTGAGTGAAGAAATCCAAATTCATTCACGTCAGTTTTACACATATGATGTTCATGATACCTGTATCCAGAGAGTCCCACATCAGAAAATGAAACGTGTACCACTCGCTATCTTGCATCTCGATACATGTAGGATGTTGTTATCCAGAAAATCCCAAATCATCAATTGAAACATGCACTGCTTTTCATTAGTGCGTCACCGTTCAAGTGTTTTTCCCAGGTGCTGCTGTGAAGTGAAAAATTGAACAAAGAAAGCACAACCCTTATGCATGCCATCTCCTGTAGAAAATCTAATGGGGACTCCTAACCAGCTACTGTAACATATGCACCCCCATCGACTACCGGATCATAGGTCTGTCCCTGAAAGGGATTTGTGAACTAGCTATCTGTAGACAAAAGATTATCAAATCTTTGTATAGAATTGACTTGGAACAAACACACTGTTGGTTGCAGATTTAGCTATCTGGTTTCATTTCAGTGTCATCACAACCGTGGGTATAGCTAGCTATATCCCTTATCCCTTATCAGTGAAACTGTCCCTCTCAACCTGAAACCATAACAATACTATACAGTTGCTCAGTATACAAACAGGATTCCAGTTCTGAAAATGCATGGTGCGATGAAGGTCTCCATCCAGACATCAGCACTCGCTTAGTTCCAAAACTGACAGTGGAACAACTAATATTGGTTCAAAGTAAGTTGATGGGTCTAACATGTCTCTAAATGTGCAGTGATAGTAGCTATACTCTTTAGTATAATTATACTACATCTTCATCTTTGCTTATGTTTCTTGAACCATCATTATGCAGTGCACTGAAATTATGCTATCAAACATGTTGTTCTGTGCACATGCAGAAGACACAACCTGAAGGTTTAGTGTCCTGTCACCCTTTGAGAAACCCAACGCAAGTGAGAGCTATATGTATTGCAGTATATGCATGGTCACTGCATATGGTGAGTTCATATTATACACTGTAAACTTCTGGTGTACTTTATATATCAGTGAGTTTCTTCACAGGTACTAAAATAGGCTACTGGTGTACTTTATATACTTCACAGGTACTAAAATGGGCTACTATGCTGCTCTTCTGCTACTGACTAAAGCAGTCATTCTTCTGCTGTGCTGTCTCGGCAATGTCCACGGGATCACTGAGTACTACGTTAAACCCACAGAGTTTGGAAATATGTCTTGCCCTGGAGAGCCCTGCCATACTCTCAATCATTTTGCCAGCAGTATGCACAACACATGGTCTGGTGTAGTTGTGAGATTCCTGCCTGGCAACCATAGCCTGAACCAGTCACTCTACATAAGCAGCAGCAGTAACCTGCATCTCACCTCTTTTGAACCAGCTACAAGCATACAAAACCTTAGTGTGATCATCCACTGTCCCAGTATGGGCAACTTCCACTTCTACAATGTCTCAAACATAACAATAGATGGCCTGGGTTTCTATAATTGTGGCATTAACACCTCAGGAACTCTATATTTTCAACATGTAACAAATTTCTGGGTTGATTATGTCAAGATACAAACTCGGACTACAACTGATGTTATACAAGTTAAAAACGGACTTGGAAGGTCCGTCATTTCACGTTCGGAATTCTCTGACATAGACTCCTCACGTGCTGGCATTGGCCGTATTTCTGTATATTATCAGAATGTATTTGACAATCACCTCACGGTCAGCAAATCAATTTTTAAGGGATCAGCTCTGAATATAAATGTAGAATTTACCAAAAGTGTCATATCACACATTGACATCTCCGACAACATTTTCACGTCAAGTAAATGGAATGCAATTAGCTTATTTGTTGATCAAAGCACTGCAATTGTACATATTAGGAACTGTCTGGTGACAGGTGGCAGGCTTACTGCACTCTACTTTGAGTTACCTCCAAATCCCTCATCGCAACTCACTATAGAAGATTCTGTCATAAGCGATAACATTGTGGGAGGGGAGTTTGAAGGAGGAGCAGGGATGACAGTGCTCAGAGCAACAGTGCAGCAAGATCCAATAATTATCATAAGGAATGTTTCCTTTCTCCATAATGAGAAATATGGAGTAACACATTCATCTATTATAGCAATCTATTTTGCTAGCCATGTGACCTTTACTGACTGTAAATTTCATGGAAATTTAGGTACTGCTATTGGCGCATACCAGAGCACTTTCTACATGAGTGGGTATAACACTTTCATCAATAACACTGCAGATAAAGGAGGAGCTATTGCACTTCTAGGCAACAGTTACATGTGTATTCAGAAGAATGCTGAAATCTTGTTTCTGAACAACTATGCAGACATTGTGGGTGGTGCCATATATGTGAAGACTATCACAGCATTTGACTTTCTAATTTATGTCTTGATCGATTGTTCCATCATGTTGCCATCGAATGATCATCATTCTGGTTTACCAAATATCACTATTACATTTACCAACAACATAGGTAGGGATGGCGGTGATGTAATATATGGTGTAAATCTTTACTTCTGTGCAACAAAGCACCGGTCACTCGGCAACATACTGGCAGGCCATGGTCAGGTCATTGATGGAATTCACGTACATGTTGATCCAATAGGAACTGATCCATTGTCTCTACTGTCTTCTGACCCAAAACGAGCATGTGTTTGCAGAAATGGAACACCAGACTGTACAATTGTATTCATGAATATGACCAAGTACCCTGGTGAAACCATTGCTTTTCCTGCAGTTGTCGTTGGGGAGAACTTTGGAACTGTGACTGGTTCAGTTCACAGTAAATTCTTACCCCCTTATAAGAAAAGAACAACACCAAATCTGGAAGGATTTCAATGAATCCAGGAGGTCTCTAGACACGCTGGATGCACACAGCTTCAATACAATGTACTGTCAGGGAATGAGAAAGATATTATGGTACTCACGGCTAAGGATGTTACCACATGGACCTATGGCTCACAATCTGAAGTCGAAGAATGGGTTACTTCTTATGAGAAATGGGGTGAAGTGCATGAAAGGTTCTTGACTTATCCAGTTTACATTGACATCACACTTCTCCCTTGCCCACTAGGATTCATGCTACACAATTCTCAACACAGGTGTGTGTGCCACTCACAACTTGAAGAACACAATATTGCATGCAATATTAATGACCAAACGGTCCACAGAAATGGATACATGTGGTTGAATGCAAGTTTTGTTGGGAATACAACTAATGGAGTTATTATTCACCGTTACTGTCCATTTGACTACTGCAAACGTGGAGAAATCAACATCAAACTAGAAAATCCGGATTCCCAATGTGCCTTCAGTCGTGCTGGTATTCTCTGTGGTGGCTGCCAGAAAGGTCTTAGCCTGGCACTTGGAAGCTCACAGTGTCTTTCATGTTCCAACACATACCTCACACTCCTCATACCTTTTGCAATGGCAGGTTTTGCACTTGTGTTCTTCTTGACATTCCTAAACCTAACCGTCTCTCAGGGAACCATCAACGGACTCATTTTCTATGCAAATATAATTAAGGCCAATGAAGCAGTGTTCTTCCCACCTGGAGATACAAACATCCTGACAGTTTTCATCTCATGGATTAACTTGGACCTGGGCATTGAGACATGTTTTATTGATGGTTTGAATGGCTACTGGAAAACATGGCTGCAGTTTGTGTTCCCTCTCTACATTTGGGGCATTACTGCCACTGTAATCATTGCTTCTCACTACAGTTCAACAGCAGCTAAAACGTTTGGAAACAATTCAGTTCCCGTACTGGCCACCCTGTTCCTGCTATCCTATACTAAACTCCTTCGTACTATCATTACAACATTTACATTCACGTTCCTGAATTATCCTGATGGTTCCAGGAATGTTGTGTGGTCTTACGATGGCAATGTATCTTACTTTAGTGTCTCACACTCCCTTCTGTTTCCTGCAGCCATAGCATTCCTCATCTTCCTGTGGCTACCATACACAGGGATCCTCCTGCTCAAACAATTCCTCCAGAAGTATACAAACCACAAGTGGCTACACTGGATTACAAAGATGAAGCCATTCTTTGATGCCCATTTTGGTCCTTTTAAGGACAAACGTGGATATTGGTTTGGAATTATGTTGCTGGTTCGGGTCAAATTATTCCTTGTACATGCTATAACCCAAACTAACCCCAACATTGGTCTTTTAGTCACTGCAATTGTTGGTGTGTTGGTGTTACTTAGTAGCAATGTGACAGGGAAAGTGTACAAGAAACATTACCTCTCGATTCTTGGAAACACATTCATCCTGAATCTAACATTGTTGTCACTAACAACTATGTACATTCGAGCAAATGGGGGCAACCAGGCAGCTCTTGTGTACACAGCAGTGGGCACTGCATTTGCCCAGTTCGTTGCCATAGTGCTCTACCATGTCCTGATGAAGAGACAGCTGAGGCAGCTCATACAGAGGTGGCATTCGATGCTGAGTTCCGACAGAACAGCTGACAAAAGAGACACTGAAAGTGAAACTCTCAATCGACAAGAAGTTATCAGACAACCGACTCACAGTGATATTGCATTACATGAACTACGTGAGCCCTTGCTGACAAACTAGCCATCCCTTTCATTATATTCTTACCCATATTATAGCCACATTAACTATATAGGTAGAGCTAGTATAATACTTATTTCCTCATTACCATGGTATGTGGCTAGTGGTTTGAATGACTAAGGATTGTGTGTGTTGTATGCATGAAATCTAGACCTTTCATCACCCAGCATATGAGCTGAAAAACATAAAACTGAAACTGATCCTGGTGCTTATAAAAGTTGTAATGCTCACAGTAGTCTCAGGTCGCAACAAACTCGAAAAGGGCATGAAATCTCTCGTCGTCCAGTGTTTACAAGACCGCTGCCATCGAATAGTGTCGCGCGAAAATAGGACCGTAAATACCTAGCGATGTTGGGTTTTCCCCTATGTGCGCAATACATTAGATTGCAGGAGCTGCCCCCCAGACCATAAAATACGGTTATATTACGGAACGTATACGGAAAACACTTTACGTAGAACGGATCAATGAGAATGGTCAATTGTTTAGCTACTATCTCAGATTTTACTGACGAGGAGTGCTATTAGAATTAGCCAGAAGGATTTGTATACCTCTGTGGTACTCATCCGATCGATAGCTACCTCCATAATTTTTTTGTGTTTTGCTATTCCTAGACATCACTTGTTATGTATTGAACTGAACCTTGCCATCTCCGCAAGGCTTCTTTGGTTGATGTCAGCCTAGGTGTAGCTGTATGGACAATTAAACTCATGTATATTACACTTGCAGCGTTACGCTGAACAATCATTGAGCTAGGCATTTTTTGAAGCACAAAATTCTAGGCTTCTCTGGGTGAATACAGACCACACTTGAATGAATGGCTGATACTGGTGCATGGGTTAGCTGCACCCAACATTTGGTTAGCTGCAGATATTGTAGGGTTAGCTAGTTGCTTACTCTACTCACAATCAATACCCAGTACCTAATCATAGTAGTATTCAAACCTCTACAGTCTGTAGTTGCTAATATCCCAGCTTGGTGTAGCAGCCCCGCCCTAACCGCAGTCCTGGTTCCATCCCATCCTGATCCCAGTCCCATCCCATCCCCAGTACCCGGTCCCATCCTGTCCCGTCCCGGTCACGTGCACATCCCCATCCCGTCCCAAGGTTTGGTCTGCACGGTAAACATGAGGTTTTACTGACTGATGTATGATGCAACTGTTTTGAGTGAAGATGTGCTGTCGTTCTGTTTGGTGGGAAGTAGGAGGAGTGCACCTGTTGTGATCACAGATCTCTGTCTGTGCATCCCTGCCTGCATGTATCTTGCACACAGTACCACTGCCATACCCCCCTCATTCTGCAGGTACAGGGCACTGTGGGTTGGACCACATTCAATCACAGATATATTTATGGCCCGTCAGAACCGGCAGTTGGACTTGAAGGGAGGTATGCACCCTACGACCAGAATCAAGTGGGCTCCATTCTACTCCAGAACAATTGGTCTCAATTCTGTACTGTTGCACAGATGTACAAACCTACATACAAATCTACTGGACTGGAACACTCCACCACCTCTCCCCAGTCCCCACTAGCACCAATCCCCGAAGAAAGAAACAGCCTGTTATGGTGGAGAAGGGAATTCCAATTATAAATGGAATCGAGACTGAGGAATGTTAACAGTGAAACAGAGAGTGAAACAGTCAGCAATGACGGATGTGGACTTGACTGGTAGAGATAAAGGTGAAAGTGACTTTGTTGAAATGGTTGGAATAATTGAATCCACTGCAGTGTGGTCCACTTCACCCTCAGTCCAGGACACAAACTGACCCTCTACATCGATCTGAAAGGCTTGTGATGGGTGGACGAGGTTGCTGCACTCAAGCAGGCCAAGACGAGACTGGACATCCGTACGTTCCACTTGCTTGCCTCACTGGTGGTGGACAGTGGGTACCTCCTGCAGAAGATTGCAACAAGGAGGGGTGTGGAACCAGATTCAAGGTTCATAGTGGTAGACATGATTGATCAGGATGCAGGCTCAGCTGAAGAACATTGGGGGTAGTAGCTTATGTTGTAGGGTTGGTTTGGGCTGAGTGATGAGTATTCAAATTGCTTCTCATACCCTGGATATGGATACAACTATCATGATATCAGCCACCTGCTGTCACACTACAAAATGACCATATACAGGCATTTAAACCTAGATTCATGAAGATAAACACACATGATGAAATGGAAAAGGTTTTGGTGTACATTCTCAGAGTCTTATAATTACATCCATGCATATTATGACCACAAAAGAATGTCCCCCTCAAACTGAAAACTAACAACACTTAACTGTATTATGGTTTGTCAACACAAGCACAGCCTGTACTACGTTCAGAAGGAATATGGAACTTGAGACATAGGTTCACATTTAACCATCTTCAGTGTTATTACAGCTATGACTAAGAAAACAAGTTAGATATGAAATATCCCAAAACTAACAGCATGTAACTAGCTACATGCACATAATATTATGGTGTGCTGAAGGTCTCCAAGCTGAACTGAGAGAGAGCAACCAACTTAATTAGCTGACATCGTGGAAACGGGTCATATTGGTTCAAGGTACGTTGATGGATATATGCACGTCCCTAAATGTACAGTGATGATATGACTTAGCTCTATACAGTACATCCATTTTCTTGAACACCAATGTATTGTGCAATGCACTGACCATGCATGCATGTTGTTCTGTGCACACCTGCCATTCAGAGACCTATGCAAGTGGGAGCTTCATATGTAGCTACTAAAATGTGCTTCTACACTCTTTTTCTGCTGCTGATGAAAGCAGTCATCCTTCTGCTGTGTTGTCTTGGCAACGTCCATGGGATCACTGAGTACTACGTTAAACCCACAGAGTTTCTCAATACGTCTTGCCCTGGAGAACCCTGCCATACTCTCAACCATTTCGCCAGCAATACACATTATGCATGGTCTGGTGTAGTTGTGAGATTCCTGCTTGGCAACCATAGCCTGAACCAGTCACTCCACATAAGCAGCAGCAATAACCTGCATCTCACCTCTTTTGAACCAGTTACAAGCATACAAAACCTCAGTGTGATCATCCACTGTCCCAGTACAGCCAACTTCCATTTCTATAACGTCTCAAATGTAACATTACACGGTCTGAGTTTTTATAATTGTGGTCCACCTGATCTAGGGACTGTATATTTTCGACATGTAACAAATTTCCGGGTTGATTACATCAGGATTCAAAGCTGGCTTAAACATCTATTTGCTATACGAGTCAATAATGGATTTGGAAAGGTAATCATTTCACACTCAGAATTCCTTGGATTAATCTGCAGCGTTTCTCTGAATTATCAGAATGCAATCAATTACCTCATTATCAGCAAATCAATTTTTAAGGGATCAGCTCTGAGTATCGACTTAATCAAAAATGTCACATCACACATTGAAATCTCAGACAACACTTTCACATCAAGCAAATTGAAAGCAATTTCTTTATCTGCTGATCGAAGTACTGCAATGGTACATATTACAAACTGCCTGGTGACAGGCAGTCTGCACGGTGCACTCCACTTTCAGCTAACTGCAAATCCCTGGTTGCTACTCACTATAGAAAATTCAGTCATTAGCAACAACATTATGACAGCTAGTTTTGAAGGAGGAGCAGGTATGACTGTGTACAGACCAGCTATGGTGGAGGACCCAATAATTATCATAAGGAATGTTTCCTTTCTTAGTAATGAGAAGTATGGAGGAATACATTCAGCTACTGTAGCACTCTGTTGTACAAACAATGTGACCTTTACTGACTGTAAATTCCATGGCAACATAGGTACTGCTATCAGTGCATACCAGAGCACTTTCTACATGAATGGGTACAACAGTTTCATCAACAACAGTGCGACTAAAGGAGGAGCAATAGCACTTCTACACAGCAGCTGTATGTATATTCAGAATAATACTGAAATCTTGTTTCAGAACAACTATGCAGACAATGTGGGTGGTGCCATCTTTGTACAGACTATCCCGACATTTGACTTTATAGTTTACTCTTTGATCAAATGCCCCGTCCTGTTACTTATGAATTATCAGTGTCCACATTTAACAGCAAACATAATTCTGAGATTTACCAACAATACCGGTAGGGATGGTGGTGATGTAATGTATGGTAAAATTTTTTACAGATGTACACACAAATGCCAGTCACTCTGGCACTTAGTGGCCGGCTATTGGATGGGAGTTCACATACATGTTGATGCTCTAAGAAGTGACTCTTTCTCTGCACTCTCTTCTGACCCGACACGAACATGTGTTTGCATAAATGGAACACCAGATTGTACAACTGTATTTATGAATATGACCAGGTATCCTGGTGAAGCATTTAACATTCCTGCAGTTGTCGTAGGGGAGAACTTTGGAACTGTGACTGGATCAATGCACACTAAGTTCTTATCCCTTGGAACAAACAGAACAGCACCAAATCTTGAAGAATTTCAAAACCTCCAGATGTTTTCTCGAAGTGCTGGATGCACACAGCTTCAATACACTGTGTTATCTGTGAATGAAAAAGAAGTTATGGTACTCACAGCTAAGGATGTTACCACATTATACTATGGCTCACAATCTGAAGTGGATGAAATGGTTACTTATTATGAGGAATTGCATGATCCACTTCCAGAGCTCTTGACATATCCAGTTTACATTAACATCACACTTCTTCCTTGCCCACTAGGATTCATGCTACACAATTCTCAACACAGGTGTGTGTGCCACTCGCAGCTTGAAGAACACAATATTGCATGCAATATTAGTGACCAAACAGTTCACAGAAGTGGATATGTGTGGTTGAATGCAAGTTTTGTTGGGAATACAACTAATGGAGTTATTATTCACCGCTACTGTCCATTTGACTACTGCAAGCGTGGAGAAATGAACATCAAATTAGAAAATCCAGATTCCCAATGTGCCTTCAGTCGTGCAGGTATTCTCTGTGGTGGGTGCAGGAAAGGTCTTAGCCTAGCACTTGGGAGCTCACAGTGTCTTTCATGTTCCAACACTTACATCGCACTTCTCATACCTTTCGCAATGGCTGGTTTTGCGCTTGTGTTCTTCTTGACATTCCTAAACCTAACCATCTCTCAGGGAACCATCAACGGACTGATTTTCTATGCAAATATACTTAAGGCCAATGAAGCAGTGTTCTTCCCACCTGGAGATACAAACATCCTGACGGTTTTCATCTCATGGATTAACCTGGACCTCGGCATTGAGACATGTTTTATTGATGGTTTGAATGGCTACTGGAAAACATGGCTGCAGTTTGTGTTCCCTCTCTACATTTGGGGCATTACTGCCACTGTAATCATTGCTTCTCACTACAGTTCAACAGCAGCTAGAATGTTTGGAAACAATTCAGTCCCTGTACTGGCCACCCTGTTCCTGCTATCCTATACTAAACTCCTTCGTACTATCATTGCAACATTTACATTCACGTTCCTCAATGATCATGATGGTTCCAGGAAAGCTGTGTGGTCTTACGATGGCAATGTATCTTACTTCAGTGTCTCACACACCGTTCTGTTTCTTGTAGCCATAGCATTCCTCCTCTTCCTGTGGTTACCATACACAGGGTTCCTCCTGCTCAAACAATTCCTCCAGAAGTATACAAACCGCAAGTGGCTACGCTGGATTACAAAGATGAAGCCATTCTTTGATGCCCATTTTGGTCCTTTTAAGGACAAACACGGATATTGGTTTGGAATTATGTTGCTGGTCCGGGTCAAATTTTTCCTTGTATATGCTATAACCCAAACTAACCCCAACATTGGTCCTTTAGTCACTGTAATTGTTGGTGTGTTGGTGTTACTTAGTAGCAATGTGATAGGGAACGTTTACAAGAAACATTTCCTCTCGATTCTTGAAAACTCATTTATCCTGAATCTAACATTGCTGTCACTAATAACCATGTACATTCGAGCGAATGGGGGCAACCAGGCAGCTCTTGTATACACAGCAGTGGGAACTGCATTTGCCCAGTTCATTGCCATAGTGCTCTACGATGTCCTGATGAAGAGAGAGCTGAGGCAGCTCATACAAAGGTGGTATTCGAAGCTTGGTCCTAACAGAACAACTGACACAAGAGACACTGAAAGTGAAACTCTCAATCAACAAGAAGTGATCAGACAACCAACCCACAGCATCATTGCACTACATGAACTGCGTGAACCCTTGCTAACAAATTAGCCACATTCTTCCCAAAATGTGCATGATACCATGTGCATTTACTGTATGTATAGGGTATCTACTTACTAACTCGTTGCTATGACGTCACTGTAACATGCATACATTATTTTAGAGTGTGCTAAGAACAAGGTTTGTTGTGTATTTGCTTTTGAAGCTACATTGTTCAAAGCTCAAATACTGCATTGATTTTGATGTACAGTATAGAGCTATAACTTCAAATCTGTCTTTTGAGACATTTATATACCATGCTATACCCAGTGGTTACCTAAACCAACATTTTTTGTTACTGAAGAATGCAAGCATCTCAGACACGGATAAACAAGTTGTGGCACCTATATAATGACAATGGTACAGCAAGACAGGAATTACAGCAACAAACCAAAACAGAATAACCAAGCTGAAACAGGAAAAGTAGCATAAAAAGGCAACATGAAACCAATTAAGAAACTAATGGAAGTGGTGCTGAGAACTGCTGCAATGTTTCCACACTGGAATACGACAGCGTAGTGGTTTGAATGAACAAAGGATCGTATGTATTGTATGACCAGAGTCAAGGAACAGATGTCAGGTGCAACGTGAACCGTGCACAGAAAGGTCTAGCACTCTTAGTCTTAGTCTTAGTCTGAAGTGTGTACAAAGTGAGTGAAGAAATCCAAATTCATTCACGTCAGTTTTACACATATGATGTTCATGATACCTGTATCCAGAGAGTCCCACATCAGAAAATGAAACGTGTACCACTCGCTATCTTGCATCTCGATACATGTAGGATGTTGTTATCCAGAAATCCCAAATCATCAATTGAAACGTGCACTGCTTTTCATTAGTGCATCACCGTTCAAGTGTTTTTCCCAGGTGCTGCTGTGAAGTGAAAAATTGAACAAAGAAAGCACAACCTTTATGCATGCCATCTCCTGTAGAAAATCTAATGGGGACTCCTAACCAGCTACTGTAACATATGCACCCCCATCGACTACCGGATCATAGGTCTGTCCCTGAAAGGGATTTGTGTACTACCTATCTGTAGACAGAAGATTATCAAATCTTTGTATAGAATTGACTTGGGACAAACACACTGTTGGTTCAGATTTAGCTATCTGGTTTCACTTCAGTGTCATCACAACCGTGGGTATAGCTAGCTATATCCCTTATCCCTTATCAGTGAAACTGTCCCTCTCAACCTGAAACCATAACAATACTATACAGTTGCTCAGTATACAAACAGGATTCCAGTTCTGATAATGCATGGTGCGATGAAGGTCTCCATCCAGACATCAGCACTCGCTTAGTTCCAAAACTGACTGTGGAACAACTCATATTGGTTCAAAGTAAGTTGATGGGTCTAAGCATGTCTCTAAATGTGCAGTGATAGTAGCTACTCTTTAGTATAATTATACTACATCTTCATCTTTGCTTATATTTCTTGAACCATCATTATGCAGTGCACTGAAATTATGCTATCAAACATGTTGTTCTATGCATATGCAGAAGACACAACCTGAAGGTTTAGTGTCCTGTCACCCTTTGAGAAACCCAACGCAAGTGAGAGCTATATGTATTGCAGTATATGCATGGTCACTGCATATGGTGAGTTCATATTATACACTGTAAACTTCTGGTGTACTTTATATATCAGTGAGTTTCTTCACAGGTACTAAAATAGGCTACTGGTGTACTTTATATACTTCACAGGTACTAAAATGGGCTACTATGCTGCTCTTCTGCTACTGACTAAAGCAGTCATTCTTCTGCTGTGCTGTCTCGGCAATGTCCACGGGATCACTGAGTACTACGTTAAACCCACAGAGTTTGGAAATATGTCTTGCCCTGGAGAGCCCTGCCATACTCTCAACCATTTTGCCAGCAGTATGCACCACACATGGTCTGGTGTAGTTGTGAGATTCCTGCCTGGCAACCATAGCTTGAACCAGTCACTCTACATAAGCAGCAGCAGTAACCTGCATCTCACCTCTTTTGAACCAGCTACAAGCATACAAAACCTCAGTGTGATCATCCACTGTCCCAGTATGGGCAATTTCCACTTCTACAATGTCTCAAACATCAAAATAGATGGCCTGGGTTTCTATAATTGTGGCATTAACACCCCAGGAACTCTATATTTTCAATATGTAACAAATTTCTGGGTTGATTATGTCAAGATACAAACTCGGACTACAACTGATGTTATACAAGTTAAAAACGGACTTGGAAGGTCCATCATTTCACGTTCGGAATTCTCTGACATAGACTCCTCACGTGCTGGCATTGGCCGTGTTTCTGTATATTATCAGAATGTATTTGACAATCACCTCACGGTCAGCAAATCAATTTTTAAGGGATCAGCTCTGAATATAAATGTAGAATTTACCAAAAGTGTCATATCACACATTGACATCTCCGACAACATTTTCACGTCAAGTAAATGGAATGCAATTAGCTTATTTGTTGATCAAAGCACTGCAATTGTACATATTAGGAACTGTCTGGTGACAGGTGGCAGGCTTACTGCACTCTACTTTGAGTTACCTCCAAATCCCTCATTGCAACTCACTATAGAAGATTCTGTCATAAGCGATAACATTGTGGGAGGGGAGTTTGAAGGAGGAGCAGGGATGACAGTGCTCAGAGCAACAGTGCAGCAAGATCCAATAATTATCATAAGGAATGTTTCCTTTCTCCATAATGAGAAATATGGAGTAACACATTCATCTATTATAGCAATCTATTTTGCTAGCCATGTGACCTTTACTGACTGTAAATTTCATGGAAATTTAGGTACTGCTATTGGCGCATACCAGAGCACTTTCTACATGAGTGGGTATAACACTTTCATCAATAACACTGCAGATAAAGGAGGAGCTATTGCACTTCTAGGCAACAGTTACATGTGTATTCAGAAGAATGCTGAAATCTTGTTTCTGAACAACTATGCAGACATTGTGGGTGGTGCCATATATGTGAAGACTATCACAGCATTTGACTTTCTAATTTATGTCTTGATCGATTGTTCCATCATGTTGCCATCGAATCATCATCATTCTGCTTTACCAAATATCACTATTACATTTACCAACAACATAGGTAGGGATGGCGGTGATGTAATATATGGTGTAAATCTTTACTTCTGTGCAACAAAGCACCGGTCACTCGGCAACATACTGGCAGGCCATGGTCAGGTCATTGATGGAATTCACGTACATGTTGATCCAATAGGAACTGATCCATTGTCTCTACTGTCTTCTGACCCAAAGCGAACATGTGTTTGCAGAAATGGAACACCAGACTGTACAATTGTATTCATGAATTTGACCAAGTACCCTGGTGAAACCATTGCTTTTCCTGCAGTTGTCGTTGGGGAGAACTTTGGAACTGTGACTGGTTCAGTTCACAGTAAATTCTTACCCCCTTATAAGAAAAGAACAACACCAAATCTGGAAGGATTTCAACAAATCCAGGAGGTCTCTAGACGCGCTGGATGCACACAGCTTCAATACAATGTACTGTCGGGGAATGAGAAAGATATTATGGTACTCACGGCTAAGGATGTTACCACATGGACCTATGGCTCACAATCTGAAGTCGAAGAATGGGTTACTTCTTATGAGAAATGGGGTGAAGTGCATGAAAGGTTCTTGACTTATCCAGTTTACATTGACATCACACTTCTCCCTTGCCCACTAGGATTCATGCTACACAATTCTCAACACAGGTGTGTGTGCCACTCACAACTTGAAGAACACAATATTGCATGCAATATTAATGACCAAACGATCCACAGAAATGGATACATGTGGTTGAATGCAAGTTTTGTTGGGAATACAACTAATGGAGTTATTATTCACCGCTACTGTCCATTTGACTACTGCAAGCATGGAGAAATCAGCATCAAACTAGAAAATCCGGATTCCCAATGTGCCTTCAATCGTGCAGGTATTCTCTGTGGTGGCTGCCAGAAAGGTCTTAGCCTGGCACTTGGGAGCTCACAGTGTCTTTCATGTTCCAACTCATACCTCACACTCCTCATTCCGTTTGCAATGGCTGGTTTTGCACTTGTGTTCTTCTTGACATTCCTAAACCTAACCGTCTCTCAGGGAACCACCAACGGACTCATTTTCTATGCAAATATAATTAAGGCCAATGAAGCAGTGTTCTTCCCACCTGGAGATACAAACATCCTGACAGTTTTCATCTCATGGATTAACCTGGACCTGGGCATTGAGACATGTTTTATTGATGGTTTGAATGGCTACTGGAAAACATGGCTGCAGTTTGTGTTCCCTCTCTACATTTGGGGCATTACTGCCACTGTAATCATTGCTTCTCACTACAGTTCAACAGCAGCTAAAACGTTTGGAAACAATTCAGTCCCCGTACTGGCCACCCTGTTCCTGCTATCCTATACTAAACTCCTTTGTACCATCATTACAACATTTACATTCACGTTCCTGAATTATCCTGATGGTTCCAGGAAAGCTGTGTGGTCTTACGATGGCAATGTATCTTACTTCAGTGTCTCACACTCCCTTCTGTTTCCTGCAGCCATAGCATTCCTCCTCTTCCTGTGGCTACCATACACAGGAATCCTCCTGCTCAAACAATTCCTCCAGAAGTATACAAACCACAAGTGGCTACACTGGATTACAAAGATGAAACCATTCTTTGATGCCCATTTTGGTCCTTTTAAGGACAAACGTGGATATTGGTTTGGAATTATGTTGCTGGTCCGGGTGAAATTATTCCTTGTACATGCTATAACCCAAACTAACCCCAACATTGGTCTTTTAGTCACTGCAATTGTTGGTGTGTTGGTGTTACTTCGTAGCACTGTGATAGGGAACGTTTACAAGAAACATTACCTCTCGATTCTTGAAATGTCATTTATCCTGAACCTAACATTGCTGTCACTAACAACTATGTACATTCGAACAAATGGGGGCAATCAGGCAGCTCTTGTGTACACAGCAGTGGGAACTGCATTCGTCCAGTTCGTTGCCATAGTGCTCTACCATGTCCTGATGAAGAGAGAGCTGAGGCAGCTCATACAAAGGTGGTATTTGAAACTTGGTCCTAACAGAACAGCTGACAAAAAAGACACTGAAAGTGAAACTCTCAATCAACAAGAAGTGATCAGACAACCAACTCACAGTGATATTGCACTACATGAACTGCGTGAACCCTTGCTAACAAATTAGCCATTCCTTGGATTGTGTTCTTCCCCAAATATTGCACATTCACTGCAGCTATATCATTCGTACAGTATGGAACTTACTTCCTCATCATACTAGTTACTGTAACATGCATGCATTAATTTTTGAGGGTGCACTTAGGCCAAGGCCTGTGTTAGTACTCTTTTTGCATTGAGTTTTGTAGAGACAGACCTTTATACCACGCTATGTACTATGTAGTAGTTTTGTTCTCGTATTGTAGGAATGGCTAAATTATTTGTTTCCAGGACCTGTATGAAAAGCTACAGTTAATGTAGATGCAGCATTCCTGTTGACAAAATAAACTATCTAGTCTAGACTGAATGAACTGATCCTAGAGACAGTACAAGCTGCAATGCTTGCAGTAATACAGCAAAAAGCGATTTGTATAGTTGCAAACAGCAGCCCCACCCTAACCCCAGTCCCGGTCCCATCCCGTCCTGGTCCCATCCCATCCCGTTCCGGTCCCATCCCCATCCCGTCCCAGGGTTTGGTCTGCACGAGGGTTTGACTGTTACATGCTACTGTTTTGAGTGAAGATGCTGTCGTTCTGTTTGGCCGGAAGTAGGAGTGCATCTGTTTCCGTCACAGATCTCTGTCTGCGCGTGTCTGCCCATACAGCTCCACCACCATGCCTCCCTCATTCTGCAGGTACAGGGCGCTGTGGGTTGGACAGCACTCAATTTCATTGCTGTGCATGTGATAAAGCCCGTCAGAACCGGCAGTTGAACTGGAAGAGTGGTATGCACCCTTCAGCTACAATAAACTGGCCTCCATTCCGCTCCAAAGCAAATTGGTCTCTATTCCGTACTGTTGCACGGATGTACAAACCTACGTACAAATCCCAAGTCACCAGAACGTACCACCACCCTTCTCCACTAGCACCAGTCTCCCCTCGCAGGAATATTTCTCATTCCCAAGTCTACCCATCCAAATCCAGATATCGGGATGATGATGATGATCTTGATCAAGTCTTGTCGCAGTTTGGAAGTAGGGAAGGAGGAGAAACTGAAGGTAGAGTGAAACGGCGTCTGAATCCATCGAAGCTCAAGCAGCTAAGGTTCACGAGACACGTTGTGAACCTGATCAGAAAAGGAAAGGTGGGTAGTCCCCCCCCCCCCCCCCACACACACACACGCACACACCCACACGCACACACCCACACACACCCACACCCACACACACCCGCACACATACACACACACGCACACGTAAACCCACCCAACACCATATTATATGATAATACTGTAAGGTGCTAAATGTAATTCTTCATCTGTGACTGTTTTGTCAGGTCGCTGAGGCTCAAGACGTATTTGGGCACATGCAAGATCAGCGCGTGGTACCGGAAGTTCCCGTCTTCAACTCTCTCATTGCTGGCTATGGGAGACAGGGAGACGCTAAAGCTGCGTTCAAGCTATTCAATGATGTACGTTCAGATTCACTTCTAGCCTCATTCCCAGGCCCGAGCTCTGAGGCTCGTCTCGGCCCTGGGAACGCGGCTAATTCACCTCAAACTTGTGTTTAAATCTCCTGGATCCTTGGTCTCAGGATCTAATTATCAACTTGTCTCCCACTTCATCCCCTCTCAGATGAAGAAGCGAGGACTGCTCCCGACTGATCGTACCTACACCAGTCTATTCAGTGCTTGTGCAGAGGCAGGACCTAAATCCCTCACCTACCTCGAGAAAATCCAAGCGGAAATAGAACGTAGGAACATCCATCTTAACATCATTGGATCAAACGCTCTCATCTCCGCCCTGGCTTCATGTGAGCAGCATGAGAGTGCCTTCCAAGTTTACCTCGACATGCTGAAGATGAATGTCAGTCCAGATATTCAGACGTTTGGGAGTCTACTGTCAGCTGCTTCGAAAGATCCGGAGCGAGGGTTAGAGAAAGCGCAGAGGGTTTGGTCCGAAATGCTAGCTTCTAATTTCTCTCCTGACTTGTACAGCTACAACCTCTTACTGCGATGTTTGCGGGACGCAGGCATCCCCGAGAGCATGAAAGAGCCTGCGATGGTGGAGAAAGGAATTCCGATGATAACAGAATCGAGACTGAGGAATGCTACAAGTAATTATTCGAAAGAGAGAGTGAAACAGTCGGTGGGGACGGACGTGAGTTTGACTGGTAGAGATAAAGGTGAAAATGGCTTCGTTGAAATAGTCGGAATAATTGAATCCACTGCAGTGGTCCACTTCACCCTCAGTCCAGGACACCAACTGACCCTCTACATCGATCCGAAGGGCTTGCGATGGGTGGATGAGGTTGAAACGATTGCTGCACTCAAGCAGGCCAAGACGAGGCTGGACATCCGTACGTTCCACTTGCTCGCCTCACTGGTGGTGGACAGTGGGTACCTGCTACAGAAGATTGCGACAAGGAGGGGCGTGGAGCCGGATTCAAGGTTCATGGTGGCAGCCATCAGGATGCAGGCTCAGCTAAGGAACATCGAAGGAGCCAAGGTAGTATCTTATGTTTTAGGGATCTTCTGGTGTGGGCTGAGTGATAAATACTCAACTGTGAATTTTCAATAGGAACTGCATGAAATAGCAGATGTTCAGAGAATGCAGTCAGTGGCTAGAATTAGAGGCTGGGCGATATTAAGTGTATCAATGTAATTGTGAAGACCAAATAATTATCACACGTAAAAGACCTCAGCAACAATCCCAAATTTGCAGGTATACCCCCCCCCCCCCCCCCCCAAACACAGCATTCATGCAGCACAGGATTACAAGAGCATGATTGGTTGGATGTCACATGACCTGATTAGAGGTGAAGGTCACATGATTGAATGAATGGTCACATGATTAAACTCATCACATGCAGGCCCTGGTAAGGTATGCGGAGGGAAGAGGGATAGCCCTAGACCAGCTGGGCTACCAGGCCATTGCGAGCAGCTGCACGAGGGACGAGGACGGACTGCAGTTACTGGGAGAAATGAAGGTGAGAGTCATAGCGTACAAGTACTCTTCTAGTCTCGGTCCCAGACCAACCCAACCCCAGCACGGATCGTTATACTAGAAGTGATACACGCGCTGGATAGACGGTCTGGGAACGAGACTAGTACTCTTCATGAAGGCTCTCCTTGAGCAGCTTGAATTGACAAAATTAATGTGATGTTACTCCATATTGCGTTGTTGAAATACCATTCAATAAATCAGCTTGTCATTACTCATTGACCAGTGGACTGTCCGTTTTTCTGTGTGCTGGGGGGGGGGGGGGGGGGGGGGGGGGGGCATGAGTTGCCTACAGTGTATAATAGTTAGTGGCAAGCTGGATAGCTTCAGATTCAGACCCAGAAGACCCAAAGACGTACTTTTCACTTTATTTGTCAATTCTACATCTCTAGATCTACATCTACATTCAAAATGGCAGTGATGATATTCTCCTTGGCTGCAGGTGGCGGGGGTGAGGCCCAATGAGTTTGTGTTCGGCACACTGATTGGCAATGCAGCACGGTATAGGAAGTATGAGTACCTCACTGCACTACTGAAGGTGAATGCATGATGCTGCCCCCGACATCACGTTGGTCATGTGATGCCATGAAAACATAATCCCCTTTTCCCATCACGATCCTCTCTCATGCACTCATTAGTCATGCTCCAGGCCCTCACCTGTACACACATATCCCCTCACACATCACCTTCCCACACACCATCTCTCTCCACACATTATCTCCTTCCACACATCTCCCTCCACACATCATCTCCTTTCACACACCTCCCTCCACACACCATCTCCCTCCACACACATCTCCCCCTTACACATCAACCCACCAACACACTGTCTCACATCTCCCCCCCTCACACATGC
>OZ007514.1:2892380-2982149 GCA_963931865.1 Axinella damicornis | reverse complement strand
GAATGATACCGTATAAGCTCATCGCTATATTCAGCACTCATCTGCAAGTTCAATAAACACAGACATGCATCCATGGCATAAAATATAAGTTGAAAACGCATGTTAATTCCTGCAGCCGAATTGAAGGGCTGAGAACCAGAGTGGCGGCCTAACCCAATTTAAAATCAAGTGTCACCTCAGAGCCCATGAAACAAGATCAGGTCTAGTCTTACCAAGAGTGCATGATGACATCATTGTTTTAACAATGATGTCATCATGCGCTCTTGGTCTTACTCATAGATCTGTGCACTCTTGCATGAAATGTTTTACCAGGCCTAGGGCCTAGCCTGCACCACTCTTCGTGTAACCGAAAACAGCTAACGCAGAAGCTAAGCCGGCCTGTCATATATACATGGGTACTAGCTATAGAGCCAGTGCATTATACTCTCGCCTACACATTGCTAGGTGTGTAGATGGTCTATTTCTGCAAGGTTGTCATTGCAGGCATCCTGTTTGGAGGACAAATAGTTTTCCGGGTGATCACCCAATAGTGTCATGCAAAACATCTTAATTTGGTCTGGCCTTATGTGTAGGACCTCAACAAACAACATTGCGTGAAATGAGATGGAAGTGCCGTTGCATATTAAACTCTCTCTAGATAGATACACACTGACTGCAGGTGGTCTACTTCCACAAGGTTTTGAGGGTCTTGCGTGCCGCCAGCTGTGAGAGCACCAGAGTCCCCACAACCAGCCCCAGCACCACTGCGGCAACAAGACGATAATCAAAGTCCTCGGCCAGGAGGTCAAACTGCTTTGAGGGGGTAACACGGTGAAGTAGAGGTCTGCGAGAAGGAGTGTGAAGGGGAGGGGTTATACTTTTATCCTCTTCTTACCTACAGTGCATGGTTGCTGTACATGAGCACTCTGCTCCCGCCCTCCCCCCTTCCCGCCCCACCTCCCCCCTTCCCGCCCCACCTCCCCCCTCCTCTCCCACCTCCCCCCTCCCCCCACCTCCCCCCTCCCCCCTCCCCACCTCCCACCTCCCCCCCCCCCCCCCCCCCCCCCCCGTTTGCTCACCTACACACACACACCTCACATGCACACACAGTTTGCTCACCTAGTCCACATGCCATCACCAGACACGTCGACTCCAACCCGCTGGGAGCAGTGAAGATCTTCCTCAGCCGGGTCACCCTAGGACGAGTGTAAATAATGCAGGTGCCTTGAGCAACAGCCATAGCAACCGGTCTCCTCTCTTATCACTCAGACACCAGCTCACCGTTCTGTTGTAGTTGATGAAGGTGGCAGGCCGGACTGCTATTTCAGGAAGATACTGAGGCAGTCCTTCCTCTCTATGTGTTGTGTGTGTATGTGTGTGTGTATGTGTGTGTGTATGAGGTGTGTGTGTGTGTGTGTGTGTGCATGCATTGAGTATGCATATGAGTATGGAATACAAGGATTACTGAAGTCTTGTTACAACGCTACTGGGAGTTGGTTAGGAACGTTGTTCACAAAGCACAGTTACTTAGTAATGACACTGTACCTAGTCCAGACACCTCAGGAGTCAGTAACTCCCAGAGCTGCATGATAATATAAGAGTACCGTAACAGCCTGCACAGTAAGACCTGTACCCTGTACCCATGGTGTGTGAATTACGGTGTACGCTGGGGATGAGTCAAGGTTCATTGCTGTGTCATATAGGAATGCTCCGCCAACTTCCCAATCCCATTCGGTATCTCAGAGTCAATTCGTCACTTGTGTGCAACTGAAGTAAGAACTCTGAAAACAACAATTCCTGTGTGTGTGGTGCACCCAAGACCAACTTCATTTCCTCGGTGATCTCAAGAGCTCTCCTTGGGTCAAAAAAGTCCTTCGGTAGTGCAGCTATGTGCCCAGAATGGAGGCCCACTGGAATGGAATGGAGACATGGCACTCTAAAACAGATACCATAGCTAGCATTATTCTGACCTGTGATTTAACACTGTTGCTATAGCAACTGACTCACAGAGAATGCTCTTGTGTGTGATGCCACGGAGGGTGTGTGTGGTGGTGAGGGTGGAGAGGGAGGTGGGAAAGGTGTACGCTTGGCCTGTCACCTCGGGGGAGGGGGGCGGGACCAGTGAAGACCAAACTGAGCTGTGTGTGTGTGTGTGTGTGTGTGTGTGTGTGCATGTGTGTGCACAGGTGTGTGTGTGTGCTAGATAGCCAAGCACCAATACGCGTACCCAATAGACACTGAGTACTGTCTACTAACCAGCTCCACACGATTTCCTAGGCAATGTCACAAAATAAACTCGACACAATTTTGGCAGTCCCAATGACCACTAGATTAGTACATTCCCTGTTGTGTGTGTGTGTGTGTGTGTGTGTGTGTGTGTTGGGGGGGGGGGGGGGGGGGGAGGTTGGGGGGGGGAGCTTACTGTGTCCGGTTGCCACCGGTTTCATACATCTCTAACACGGTCACTTCATGTCTCCTCAGCTTCACGTTGAACAGCTGGTACTAGAGAAAGCAGCATAGACAGTGCATGAACAGACAGTACATCTCTCCCACTCAAATGTTGTCTCTCTCAGAGGTGAGTGCACCCTGCTGCACAATGGAACTAGAACCTTGGGTGTTACCACAATTGAGCAGCACTTGATACGGCCAGCAACAAATCACACATACAGGCACGTCGGAAGCTCCTCAAGGGCACAGTAGCCATCAGTTATGGTGTCATAGGCCGTGCAGGCAGTGCTAGCATCGCTGCTGATCATGCTAGTGTCTGATACGTCGTCGATATGTGCACAGCTGGCTGGCTGCATGAGATAGGCGTAATTAACTTTATTAGCTAAACTTATAAAGAGTGGTCTGGCACGGACCAGTTCCAATGGCCCTGGTGTATTCTTGCAGCAAGGCTCTCCAGTGTTGGAGTCACACTAGCCTCGTTCCCAGGCCACGTGGGAGGAGAGAAAGTGCTTTCTTTCCTCCCACACGAATGAGGCTCGAGCCATACAGGCAACTCGATTTCAGAGTCTCACCATAATCCAGTTCTCTGAGTGCACCAGGTGCACAGGACCAGCTGCCTGCTTGTGTGTGGTGTGGTGGACTACGCCACCTGTCACACTGTCCACCAGATACACAGTCACAAACGCTGTACGTGCGTGAGTGTATGTGTGATTGTGTGTACATGTGTGCATATGTGTACATGTGAGTGTGTGTAGGTGAAGGTGTGTGCAGCATGGAAATAGCTTCAACTATTTGTGTTACTCATTATCAAGTTATTTAGATAAGTTTCTTTGGCTGGTAGACCAGATCAAAGTCTCAAAGACATACGTTTCGAGATATCTGTAGATTCGGTTACCACAGCGACGAGGTGGGGGTTGAGGTACTTGTACTGCACACTGCGGTCAGTCATGACCCTCCCTTGGGAACTAACCAGCTCTGAAACAAGAAGAGGTGAACTTTAAACTTTCAACTTTTGTTTTCACCTCAACTTGCTGAACATTACTGACCATAGGGTGGTTTAGGAACAATGGATGTGATGGCTTCACTGTCGGTTGGGAGGCGGAGCTGCCAGAGAAGAGAGACTGAGAAGGGCTGTGTGTGTGTGTGTGTGTGCGTGTGTGTGTGTGTGTGTGTGTGTGTGTGTGTGTGCATGTGTGTGCGTGTGCCAGTGTGCATGTGTGTGCGTGTGCCAGTGTACATGTGTGTGTGTAGTTCTACTATCACGTAAGTATATTCTTGCATTGTTTGCTGATCTCATAAAAATGGTTGGAAGTACAGTGTAAGCTGGGAATGAGGTTAGCTCTAGGCTGAGCAGAATCTGAGACCTCCGCTGTTCCACAGACATACTTGGGATGGCCCAGTGACCACGTGGAATCCACGGATGACACCAGAGGTAGTGTTGGCAACAAAGAAGAACAGCTGCTCCGAGAGGGAGGAAAGGAGCGAGGTGACCTCCGGGGATGAGGGATAAGTGTGCACCTATAAGGGGAGAGGTAGGGAGAGAGGAAGGGGGGAGTGAGGGAGAAGGGGAGGGAGGGAGGGAGGGAGGGAGGGAGGGAGGGAGGGAGGGAGGGAGGGAGGGAGGGAGGGAGGAAGGGAGGAGTGAGGGAGAAGGGGAGAGGGAGGGAGGGAGGGAGGGAGGGAGGGAGGGAGGGAGGGAGGGAGGGAGGGAGGGAGGGAGGGAGGAAGGGAGGAGTGAGGGAGAAGGGGAGGGAGGGAGGGAGGGAGGGAGGGAGGGAGGGAGGGAGAGAGGGGAGGGAGGGAGGGAGGGAGGAGAGAGGAGAGAGGAGAGGAGGGGGGAGGAGGGAGGGAGAGAGGAAGAAGAATATACACATACACATCAATTTCAAAATTGCATGCCGGTCAACTATGCCCATCATCAGTCCACCTCACAATCACCTAGGTTACAAGAGGGTTACATTACCAATACCTTGAGGTCATCTGTGAGCAGCAGGAGGATCTTAGAGTGGGTGTGGTCCACGGTGGGAAGCAGGAGTGTCTGCAAGACACGAGGGAGACAAGTGGGCTCTGAGCCCATGGTCTGTCCCGTCAGAGGATCAAAGGCGTGCAGCACGGACCCGGGACATGATGGCAGCTGTGTGAAGTATGTGAGGGGAAATCAGGAAGTTAGTCTCCGTCCAAGACCCAACCAACCCCAGTGCAGACCCGGGACATGATGGCAGCTATGTGAGGTATGTGAGGGGAAATCAGGAAGTTAGTCTCCGTTCCAGACCCAACCAATCCCGGGACATGATGGCAGCTATGTAATATGTGCTCAAGGGGAAATCAGGAAGTTAGTCTCCGTCCCAGACCCAAACAACCCCAGTGCGGACCCGGGACATGATGGCAGCTATGTGAGGGGAAATCAGGAAGTTGGTCTCCATCCCAGACCCAACCAACCCCAGCATGGATCGCTTTGAGGTGACATGCATCCCAATCCACTGAATTGAGGTACCGTAGTTGTGCATTATTAGGCGCATGCGCCTATAACTCCACAGGAAGGAAATATGCGCCTATAAGTGAGATGCGCCTAATAACCGAATAGGAAGTGCACTTCAATTCAAATTATAGCTGTTTCTGCTCCATAGGATCGAAATGGCCGAGTTTCTGGAAGAAGACTGTAGCGCTTAACAGTGAGTACCTGGGACGAGAGTTGAATCTGCGCCTAACAGTGAATATGCGCCTATAAGTGAGCTGCGCCTAATAACGCGTGCCTACGGTATGTTTACATGCCATATTGGCACATTAAAACCATCCTACCAAGTATACATGGCATACTTTTACAGGCTAATTTTAACCTAAATTAGCAGAAACAGCACACCTATTCTGTAGGGTGACTGATGTGCCATTTCGGATCAAACTTGGTTTTGGGGATAATCTAGGAAGAGAACGTTGCACTAGGTATGTGAATGAGATAGGAATTGTGCCATTGCGGTCAGCATAAAAAGAGCTTTCAAATGATGTCCTTAAAATGATTTTTAATCTCAGTCACATTTCTGTCAAAAATCACACTCAACCAAAGGTTTTTTCATGATTTTGGGTCAAAATTCAACCGACAGCAAAATGGACATCATTGGAATGCTCCATTCATGCTGA
Organism: Axinella damicornis; assembly: GCA_963931865.1. NCBI lineage: Eukaryota > Metazoa > Porifera > Demospongiae > Axinellida > Axinellidae > Axinella > Axinella damicornis. The sequence goes on along the minus strand of OZ007514.1, from coordinate 2,976,587 downwards.
TCACAATGGCACAATGGTGAAAATCCCAGCTTCATATCTCCTTCCTAGCCCAAGATACCTAGCTGGCATAATTCCTACTCGATATGTACTGTCTAAAGAAAGACGTGTTATATCCATGAATTGGAACGAGATATGAAGCTGGGAATTGTGCCATTGTGGTCAGCATAAAAAGAGCTTTCAAATGATGTCTTTAAAATGATTTTTAATGTCGGTCACATTTTTTGTCAAAAATCGCACTCGACCAAAGGCTATAATCCATGGGTTTTTTCTCATGATTTTGGGTCAAAATTCAACCAACAGCAAAATGGACATCATTGGAATGCTCCATTCATGCTGATCACAATGGTGCAAATCCCGGCTTCATATCTCCTTCCTAGCCCAAGATACCTAGCATAGTACCTAGCTGGCATAACTCCTACTGTATACGTACTGTCTAAAGAAAGACATGTTGTATCCATGAATTGGAACGAGATATGAAGCTGGGAATTGTGCCATTGTGGTCAGCATAAAAAGAGCTTTCAAATGATGTCTTTAAAATGATTTTTAATGTCGGTCACATTTTTGTCAAAAATCGCACTCGACCAAAGGCTATAATCCATGGGTTTTTTTTTCATGATTTTGGGTCAAAATTCAACCGACAGCAAAATGGACATCATTGGGATGCTCCATTCATGCTGATCACAATGGTGCAAATCCCAGCTTCATATCTCCTTCCTAGTCCAAGATACATGTACCTAGCATATTAGTCTGCTACAGTATAACTGTAGCCTCGTTCCCAGTCCCACGCCCAGCTTTTTGTCGCTGCTTAGTACGGTAAAGCGGGGAGGGCCTGGTACATTTCCTCACGTGAGTGACGTCAAGGGTAGAAAGGGGTAGAAAGTCCAGAAGTTTAACGTGGGCGTAGTGGGTCTCAGAACAGCAAGAAGAGCGAAGGTACCAGGTAACACACCAAACGTATCTAGCTAGCGGGGGGCGACTGTCATACTCACCGAGCGTTGAACGTGTAGATGGCTGAATAACACGCAAAACGTAGCGTCTTCGTTCTGAAAATTTTGCGGTTTTTCAATTACGTCATGCTCACGTGAGGAAATGTACCAGGCCCTCCCCGCTTTACCGTACTAAGCAGCGACGGAAAGCTGGGCGTGGGACTGGGAACGAGGCTAGTATAACTGCATGCGTAGCCTCATTCCCAGTCCTTCTTACACCACCAGTTTTCGATCACTTACAGTACTTTTTGTATACTGTAAACGATCATAAACTGGAGGTGTAGAAGGCCTGGGAATGAGGCTACGCATGCAGGACACCCTCCACAACAGTGACAGTTAGTCTACATGTAGCAAACAAGACAAGCCATGATCTTGTACCCTGTTACAGGCACAGGCTACATCATGTGAGACAAGAGTGCATGATGACATCATTGTTTTTTCACGTGAAAAAACAATGATGTCATCATGCGCTCTTGTGTGAGAAAATGCACATTTGCACTTGCCAATACGATTTTTACATGGGGTACAATAACCCCTACCCATCACACAACACACTGGCATTATGCATGTGCACACCTGTGAGTCTCCCACGGCAACGGCTAGAGGAGGGTGAGGGGGGTGGCTGGTGGACCTCAGCACTTGGAGAACAAGATGGCCACTCTGAAACGGTCTCAACCACGGTAGGAAATCCTGCCATACCACCTTTCCAGAGTTGCTGTCCAGTCCGTAGAGCTTCCCGTTGGGTGCAGCTGCCAAGAGGAGCTTCCTGGTGTCAAAATGATCCCGGACTAAAGCAGTGGAGTCACTTTGCTGGAGTAGAGCAGGCAGGCCCTTGTCACGGAGAGCAGAGATAAACTCCTACATGGGTTGGGTGTGGCGGATGTGTGTGCCGACGGGGGGAGAAAGGAAGGGGTGAAGGAGAAGATCTGGTACAAGGAAGAGAGAGTCAGGGATGAGGAGAGGACCAGGGATGATGGGGAGAGGATCAGGGATGAGGAGGAGAGGGTCAGGGATGAGGAGGAGAGGGTCAGGGATGAGGAGGAGAGGAATGGGGATGAGGAGAGGGAGGATCAGGGACGAGGAGGAGAAGACCACGGACGAGGAGAGGGAGGATCAGGGATGAGGAGAGGATCAGGGATGAGGAGGAGAGGGTCAGGGATGAGGAGGAGAGGACCACAGATGAGGAGAGGGAGGATCAGGGATGAGGAGAGGATTGGGGATGAGGAGGAGAAAATCAGGGATGAGGAGGAATGAAAATGTGACAGGAGGGGACAGTTAGAAATAGCAAAAAGATGACAACCGAGATAAAAGATGGACAAACCTTGGCTAGGGTGAACTGAATCTGGAGTCTCAGAATTGCCAGCTTCAGGGGATTCCCCTCTGATTTTGTCAGGGTGACAAAGTTCTCAGTGGACTCTGATTGGCCAGCTGGTAGGTCTAGCATTTCTACTTCGATGATGGTCGCTAAGGCCTCGTCTCTTTGCCAGACAACATTCCCTGGTTAAATGTGTGTGTGTGTGTGTATGCGTGTGTGTGTGTGTGTGTGTGTGTGTGTGTGTGTGTGTGTGTGTGTGTAAGTGTATGTGTGTGTGTACATGTAAGTGTATGTGTGTGTGTATGTGTGTGTAAGTGTATGTGTGTGTACATGTATGCGTGTGTGTGTGTGTGTGTGTGTGTGTACGTGTGTGTGTAAGTGTATGTGTGTGTGTAAGTGTATGTGTGTGTGTGTACATGTATGCGTGTGTGTGTGTGTGTGTGTGAGTGTGTGTGTGTGTGTACCTGTATGTGTGTGTGTGTGTGTACATGTATGTGTGTGTGTGTGTGTACATGTATGTGTGTGTGTGTGTGTACATGTATGTGTGTGTGTGTGTGTACATGTATGTGTGTGTGTGTGTGTACATGTATGTGTGTGTGTGAGGTGTCTAACTCAAGTGAAACTAGATGCGCCCTTGGTGTCACCCACTTGACTGTTGCAGCATGAGGAGTGTATGATCCTCCATCGCCACGGCGATGCGATAACCAAGAGAACCATCTGACTTGGTGAACAAGTGGACAGCTGCCTGCAAACAACAACAACAACAACAAGAGCAACATCGATACAAAGCTAAGACATTTGCACAGGAGAAATAGCCTCGTTCCCAGTCCCATGCCCAGCTTTTCGTCGCTTGCAGTACGGTAAAGCGGGGAGGGTCTGGTACATCTTCTCACGTGAGTGACGTCAAGGGTAGAAAGGGGTAGAAAGACCGGAAGGAAGCGTGGGCGTACGTGGGTCTCAGAACAGCAAGAAGAGCGAAGGCACCAGGTAACATTCGTTCTGAAAATTTTGCCATTTTTCGATTACGTCATGCTCACGTGAGAAGATGTACCAGGCCCTCCCCGCTTTACCGTACTGCAAGCGATGAAAAGCTGGGCGTGGGACTGGGAACGAGGCTACAGGAGAGAAACACTTCATCACAGTCAGGCACGCTTGCCCTGTTCCCAGGCTGTCTCCCACTCCACCTTCTTGACGGCACACTTGACCTCTGAACCGCATGAGGAATGGAGCTGGAGACGGCCTGGGGACGAGGCTACTGCTACGCACCTTTGTGGGCTTCCCTCTGTTCTCCTTCAGCTGTACCCCTCCGCTCAGCTCCACCACCCCCTCCCCCTTCCACTCCACCTCCATCTCTTGCTCACCACCACCATGGCGAAGTAGTACCTCCACAACACCGGCACCTTCAGGAGGAACAACCTCAAGACGCAGCGCATTCCCAAGTTTAGTTACCATGGAAACATCGCCATGGAGTTCAAGGAGCCAGGAGGTATCACCCACATGGACCCACACGTTACCAGTCCTGTCAACACTGAGCAATGCTGGTGACTCTCCGGGGCCAGGCTGCGACACTCCGAGAGTCTAGTAGGGAGTGTAAGAAAAAGAAAAAATGTACCACTAATAGGCTAGATAGATAGATAGATAGATAGATAGATAGATAGATAAATAGATATTTTTACGTGACACCCAAAAGGGTAGCAGGCCAACTTTGGTCCATGTACAACATGACCAGGTCAAAAAATGACATTGTTTCAATTTGTCAGCTGACTCAGTTTCAAATTCAAAATGATGGTAGCAGTTGTCAGGCTTCCTGCAGAGCTCTTGCCATTTGTAGCAACAACAGACCGAAACTAGATACCATTCAGTAGTGAAAGCCAGGTGGTATGGCGTTTTTGTTTCAATTCTATTCATAAGACTGCATACCATTCATTGGGGCGAGCCTGAGCGAGCCCCACATAGACGAGTTTGCTGTAAATTTTCTATATATATATATGTATCGTACGTCGTGCCGTAAATCACTTCCTGGTCGTATTTTGCGTGTTCTTGCGTCATGCGTTATTTCCAACCTGAGTTCACTTACTTCCTGCATGCTCGTGCGTTGATGTCGCGCCGGTCTAACTGAGACGCGAACTACGAACAGTCTACTTCAACAAGGCCTTGCAAGGATGGAGACTAAAGCCGGTGAGTGGCTAACAGAGACCGCTCCTGGACCTACCTGCCAGACTGCTTCAAGTGCACGAAATCAATGATTAGTGCGGTCATAACTTTCTCTGGTGTGATCTGTGTCTGTGTCCTTAACTCTCCGTCAGACTCACATTCTGATGACATGCACATGCAACTGCTCCATGCACATTCAGTACCTGCATGTACTCGCTCAGGCTCGCCCCACAATGTTCTGCATTCGTCTAGTAATGCCAGTAGTGAAAGACAGGTGGTATGGCCTGACTGTTTTGGTTTCCATAAGACTGCATGGCAAGAAGGTAGTAATTTCGACAGTGATCTTAGAAATGCAAGTAGCCTCGTTCCCAGACCCGTGCGCCACTTTCGGTTGCACAAAAGCATGCTGTGTCAACTGTCGCTGTAGCGCAGTTACCGTGCCGATTAGATCGGGTAGCTACGCGACCTGGAGTGCAAGGGAGACAGTTGTTTCCATTCAGCCGCCATTGAGCTCCACATTCTTTTGTCTCGCGGATGTACTTAGTCACATGATTTTGTGACGTCAATGCAGCCAATGCAGCTGCTCTATGTGTGGCCCCTCAGTCCGGACATGTATACATAAACAAAGAGTCCATGGGTATGTACTTTGAATAGACAATGGTTATCGTCCAGAATGTCTCCATTGACTGTCTGAATGCAAGTCCAGGGACAGTGGAGGCTGTTTCAGTTGTTTTACGGCCGGTGATGTCAAATGCAGCTGTTCTATTGTCTACTATCTTGTGCTGTACACAAACAATTAAGTTCTAAAGATGAGATATTGGCAGAATTTCATTTCTAATCGTACAGTAAACCATCCTCCCGTAACAACAGTCTGCCCTCCGCGTGGTATCGTCCGGGAGACACATCTGAGACAGTAGTGAATGCATTCTACTGCACAGGTTAAATCCATATACAGTCAATGTCAGTTGCATTAGACAGTTTCCATGAAGCTCCACCCACAAACGTTCTTGCCGTTGGCACAAACAAGCGTGGTCATGAACTGCTAATGCAACTGACATTGATTGTGAAAGTGTGGATTTACCTCTGCAGTATCTGCATGCAATGCACTTGGCATAAGCCTCACTTTTGCTATGCACAGAGTACCAGGGATGGGCACATTACTCAGGAATTTCTTTTGGAATAATAGGCTGCATTTCTTTCCATGAATTACAGGCTGAAAATAGGTATGACATCATTCATTCAACATGGTGGTGCCGGCAGACACAGGCCCAGTACATTGACGAACTCCCTGGAGGACTATGTGGGGTCTACTGTAATGTTACAGTGCAATAAGAGAAATGAGTGAAGTGTCGTTTGTTCCTGTACGTGTTTTGGTCGTCCTGTAAAGTCTGTATTATACGAATTAGTACTGGGAATTGAGGGGAATAATACTGAGAAGAATTCAGGAATAGAACTAGCCTCGTTCCCAGGCCTACCCCGTTTTTTCTGTTCTTCGGTTTCCGTTGACAATAATACACGGATGCAGAAGGGCGGCAAAAAACGTTATTCGCCGCCCTTCCGCATCCGTGTATTATTGTCAACGGAAACCGAAGAACAGAAAAAACGGGGTAGGCCTGGGAACGAGGCTAGAATAGAACAATGGGTGGTTTCAAAAGAATAATGTGCCCATCCCTACAGAGTACACAACTTTTGTACAAAACTGAACTGACAGAATAAACCTCAACTCATAACATAATGCTCAATGGTTGCTGTATAAATATGTGGAGGTGGCTGTGAAATGCTTCTTTGCAATCCAAAAAACAAAATTAATACACAAGTGTCGGCAAAGTGTGTAATAATTACAATTGAAGGAAGTGCATTGCTGGGCTGGGAAATACCCGTACAAAAGTCATCCGAATACTACTAGGGAGGAGGCAGTTACTACTGTACAAACAGCTGCTATAAATACTACACACTGGATGGGGGCAGCTACTATCTATTGTGCAAACAACAGCCTTAAAATTCCACACACATATTTGAGGGACTGTTCCGTTGTGTTCATGGTCTGTGTCCCAGGTGTTAGTTACCTCACATAGAGCTCTAGGAGTTCTATCGGTGTATCAGCTGATGCGATGAAGCTGCAAATCCTGACTTCCATGTCGTCGGTCGTGGGGGAGGGCAGCTGCACATTGAACCACGGTGGTGAGTTGAAGGAGCAGCAGGTGCTAGAGGGTCCACACCCTTGTCCGTCCCACAGGGGGTCCCCGTCCGGCCAGAAAACACCGTGCGTGCCATTCCACCTAGTTATTCCGGTTTCACAGAAGTAGTTCTGTCCCACGAACGAGGGAATGTAATTAAGAGTGCTCCCGTTAACACAGGGACAGATGATAGCGGCATTTGTTCCTGACCCTTCATCAGCACCGTTAACAAAGCTCCAGATGTGCTGGTGGGGAGAGCCGCGTGTCACACCAATTCCATTAATATAGGCATTGTCTATTGGACGAGAGTTCTGAAATCCGCCCGGATACCCGATCTGGTAGCCAACTATCCGTCCGCACACCTGGTCGTATTGCTCACTGCTGGTGGTGTAGTTCACTCCACTACAGCTGCCAGAGGAAAGAGGCATTCTTCCACACACCCTGCGAGGGCTGGTGATCTCCCGCCACGCAGAGGGGCAGCGATGGGAGGGATCAGACATGTTCAAGTACGCCACAGTTCTCCAGCCCGACCCGCCACAGGGATGCTCTGTCGGAGGTTCAGTCGGAAGCTGCATTTCGGCCAGTAAGAGGGGCACTACCGATTCTCGAAGTAGGCTTAGAGTAGCATTGTCGACTTGATTTCTTGCAATCTCACGCTGTTCCTCAGAGTGACAGGTCTGGCTGCCATCTCCCCGCAGGATTTGGCCGGAATAGGCGAGGGGCAGAGTGGTGTTGACCTCCTGGGTGGCAGCTGGGTGAGCTAGGAAGGCAAAGCCAGCTAGAGCCACACTGAGTATGAGCAGATCCATACTACAAGACTTAGTATTATCATACACCTACGTTTGAATAATGTACCGCAGTCAATTGGAAAGCCTGGTACGCAAGCGCAGTTGATAAAAACCCGTATTTTGTACAGTAGGTCACGTGAAAAATCCGTATTAGTACTGTTGGTCACGCGAGAGATCCGTATTATGTACAGTAAGTCACGTGCACTACAGCAAATCTGTGATAGTTTCGTGTCAAAGACTACCTGGACTAGCTGGTACTGACTACCTTTTGGGCTCCTGAAGAGGGCTGACTTACATCTCGATACTTCCGTAAGTCGAGGTTGAACTCGTTCGTATACTCGGGCATCCCGTTTGAAATGGACCGTACAACTGCCAGTCATCAGCGTGGACCGACCGTACAGCTGCCAGTTATCGGCGTGGCTCCGCCTTGGGCTTGGTACGCAGGCCTTCTCGCCCAAGCGTTTGAAGCTTGCCGTAGTACTAACGCGAAGGGTGAACCAGAACTGAAAAATATTGTCGCCAAGCAAGCTATGGTAACGCGCATTCGCTACGTTCATTGGTAGAGAAACGTGCAATGAAATTCCAGGTTTGTATGATAAAATCAGTATCACCATAGTACCAAGCTATACCGGAAACATATCACTCGTTTGTCGCCTTCGGCATTGTTACTCGTGCTTCGCACTCGTAACAATACTACGGCAACAAACTCGTGATATTTTCCGGTATAGCTTGGTACTATGGTGATACTTATATATTATCACTTAGTATTAGCAGCTGGCTACATGTAACTGATTACAAACGCAGTTTTGCTAATACGTACAAATGTACTATTCATAGTATACATAGCTTTTAATACACCTGGGAACATACTTCACTATTCAGAGTAAACTAACATTAATACCTGGGAACATATTTCCAATTCCAGTAGTATTTTGATCTGCGTCAAGAGGAAACAATTTTCAATTTCCTCTTTCCTCATAAACTTTGGCTTTGCAAATTACTACACCATGTCTTAGTACCACAAACAGAGGGAAATACAACATTCCTGGTACTGGGAAAACCAACCATGAACCGAGGAACGAACCTTTTCCTCCAAGAGGTCATTTTCAGCCCTTAAACATACCGCATAGTGGGAAAATTTGGCAGGCATCAAATTTGAGAACATATTTTTTAATTTGGTGAATTTTAAATTCGGCAATTTGATCCTCAACACATATGACGTAATGGCAATGACGTAAGCCTCAGCGCAAGCGCTAGCGCGAGGCGCTACGCAGGGCAACGTGTGAACTATACATGTATCGATCGAGTGCGACCAGTTAGTTACCAGCTAGCCATGGAGACCTTCGAAGTAGAGAGATGTCTCAGAGGCCATCACGTTTTCGATACAGTTTGGAGCCCCACCGTCCGAGAGCGACTGTATTGCGCTGTGGCGGTGATGCGCTTGAGTGCAATCGTTGGCCACATCCCACACTCTCTCGTTAGCGTTCCTTCCCGGAGAGAAAGGAATCCCCGATGTCGGTTCTCTTGGAGTATACAGCTGTCTTTCTGGCATAAATCGTACACCGTACGTACGTATGTGTGTGCAAACATTACTAATGTGCGCACACATACCCGAGTGGACAGCTGGGGGAGGGGTTTAATATTGGCGGAATTTAATTTGGCGATTTTTTCCCTACACCGCCAAATTGCCAAATTAAAACCCCTGCCAAATTTTTCCCGCTATACGGTACCCTAATTTCAAGTTTCCTCGGCCTGCTGGGGTCAAAACTGCTCCCAGAAGTTATTTCAGCCATCCTATAGCTAACAGATACGTGACTCCAACTACACTGTACACTGTCACCCAACAATAATGTTCAATCAAGGCTCTTGGGAAATGCCAACCTGGCGTAGGAAAACGGCTGGAATGGAAAACGGCTGGAATGGAAAACGGCTGGAATGGAGGCCTACAAGGTGAGATGGCTTGTTTCTAAGTGAAGTCCATTTATACCAAACGGACAGAAATGGGTCTCCCAGTGCCAACGAAGGCCTTTTTACAGCCGAGCCCAGACACAGCCATGTTGTTGCACACTTCGGGTGTACCCACCCACTTCCCCTTGTCCCAACTTTTCTGCTCATGCACACAGAACCCAGGGTTTCATTTGGGAAGGGGAGCGGGCGGGGGGTGGGTGGGGGGTGGGTGTACCCACGGAGTGTGGTAGAGTTACCTTATTAGATACAGGGGCTTCCCAACTTGGAAACAAGGGAGCAAACTCACTGGTAGCATGGTCAGTGTGAACTGTTCCCTGTACCCCACAAGCCACGGTGTGCGGTAGAGTTACCTCATTAGACACAGGGGCTTCCCCACTGGGAAACAAGGGAACAAAACTCACTGGTAGCATGGTCAGCGTGAACTGGTTCCCTGTGCCCTGAGGTGAGTGGTAGAGGTCCATCCTCTTTCCTTCCAGGCAGACAATGTGGAGCTCAGTAACCAGGCAACTCGTGGTCTCCAGTGAAAACCAGGGTGCAGGGAGGGCTTGCTGTATGGAGGATGAGGGTAGGAGGGACAGCAAAAACAATCTCAACTGTTTTGTTCCAACCAGTTTCCGTTCTTTACACAGCTCTGTTGGTTGGAACATTGGCCTTGAAAGCTAGTTACCAAATACTTGATTGCTTAGTTGGGTGTGTTGGTGTGAGGGTGGTTCACCATCAACCCTGGCCTTTGGTTAATTTGTGCCTAACTTATGTGGGTAGCCTTTGGGGTTACGGGAGGGGGGGGGGGGGGGGGGGGGGGGGGGGGGGGGGAGAAGACAGAGGAGGAGGGAAAGAGGACAGCTAGTGAAGACAACGGAGGAATAGGATGGGGGACAAGAGAAAAAGAGGGTGGGAGGGAAGGAAGTGGACGGAGTGGGAGGGAAGGGGAGAGGTCGCGGTGGGAGGGAAGGGGAGAGGAAGGGGTGGGAGAGGTTGGGGTGGGAGGGAAGGGGAAGGGGAGAGGTCGGGTGGGAGAGAAGGAAGAGGACGGGGTGGGAGGGAAGGTGAAGGGGAGAGGTCGGGTGGGAGAGAAGGGAGAGGACGGAGTGGGAGGGAAGGGGAGAGGTCGCGGTGGGAGGGAAGGGGAGAGGTCGCGGTGGGAGGGAAGGGGAGAGGTCGCAGTGGGAGGGAAGGGAGGGGTTGGGGTAGGAAGGAAGGAGGGAAAGAGGGTAAAATGGCACACTCAGGAGAATGGAACACTCGAAAGCCAAGATTTCACCTCAGACACTAGCTCCCCACTGTTGACGTTGTAAGCAGCCACAATCAGCTTGGGTTGGTCGGACACCAGTACGGCATACACCACTGATTCAGCTGAGAAAACTGCACACGGCACCACGCTGGAGAGGGAAGAAAATCAGTTCTGAATTCAGCATTCGATGAAGCAACGTTTTGATTTGCTGGCTGGAATAACCTGGCTGATAATTCATGTGCACCAACTTATAGTTACCCTGTGCGCATGCGCGCAGCAGGGGTTAAGTGATAGGTTTGTGTCCAGTCTGTCTGTGGACACAAAAATCAGCAGTTTGAGCACTGAAGGCCTTGTTGAAGGCTTAGTTCAGGATAGAATTCAGAAAATAATAGCGTCTACATAACTCACGGACCAGAGATCCACTAAAGAGGCTGAGAAAAGCTGCGTGAAAGTCGTGTTCATACAACTTGATCACACTCTGTTTCTAACATTACTGTCACAACTTACGGTATCTCAATTCTTCATACTGACAGTGAAACCCTGATATACAGATGTAGACCCATCAACACAATAAGAGGCCCACCTGCCGCTACCGGCAATCTCATTGGTCCACTCCCTGTCTCCCGTACGAGCATCAAAACCCGCCAACCAAGAACCCACCATAACCACCACTGAACCTAGGGAGGGGGGGGGGGGGGGGGGGGGATGATGGTAGTCATGGTAACAGCACAGTGAACTCATTTATAAAGGAACACGTTTTCCAGTTCTGAAGTCGCACACACTTGTCAAATGACTGCACAAAATGACACCACGGGAATATAAAATTTAGGGAGGCGGGCTTAATGTTCGCAATTCACAATTTGAACTTGGTCAAGCTGCTACATGTGCACCCTCTTCACATTGAACAAGAGCACATGATGACATCATCGTCATTGTGGTCCTCCTGCATGCCTGATCCTCTGTACTGCAACAACGATGATGTCATCATGAGCTCTTGGATTGCATTTGCAGCTAGAAGTTGAGGCGATTGATATAGTCAGAGACTATCACACCTAGGCTACAAAGGTATATGTATAGAGAGCTAGAGATTGCAACACCGACAAAGATATGTATGGACAGCTTCAAGTGAGGAGGAACTGCCCTGTGAAGGGAGAGGTTGCTAAATTCCGGCAGATAGTTCTAACTGCCTTCGAAATTTTCGATACCCAAAACGACAGACAGCTGCCCTATTGACATGGACAAGTTGTGATTGAACTGCAGCTGATCACAGGTCCAAAATTTCGTTCCAGGTGCATTCATGAAATATGCAAAATTTTGTACCCCACCAAAATTTCCACTAGCTATTACTTCAAATCTCCTACCAAAGTCACAATTACCTCTAGTTTTTCCAGCCATAGTTGCCTGCACTGCACCCGGCTTCCACACAGCGTCCAGTGGATATCTGCTGTGAGGAGAAAAACAATTTGTAACAGCAAGCCATCGCTATCAAGTGACTTGTAGCCAAGTGGTAAAACTAGTTTGACTGTTGCGTCCAAGGTAAAAGCGTGATCGCTACCGTAGGTGCTCTAATTATGCGTTGCTCAAAAAATAATTATTTTTGAAATGCAACGCAACAATAAAAATTCGGTCAGCCAAATGGCAATGAACTTCGACGCATGATTAGAAAACACCTCGCCATAGGTACGAAAGTCAGACGAGTGTAGACAAGGCTATTGCATAGCGGTTGTGTTTGTTTCCGGTTGTCGGACTGTCGCTGCCTTTTTCTCCTACATGGGGCGTCCGTATCCTTTGGCACAGAATACATAAGTTAGTTGCTTTCTCGTACGATCGTACCTTTACTGATGTCCCAGCCACATCGCAACTGTGTCTTTATACATCAATGTTCACAGGCAGTGATGTGATGCACCCTCTTCGCCGTTCAACTGTACTGTGTGCGCTTCGAGCTAGCTGCCATGCTCGCGTTACACAAATTAGTCCCCCGGAGTGCGACGCATTATTGGTTTGAGAAATTGAATTTTGATGCAGAATTAGAAAGGACGCATAATTAGAGTACCTACGGTACTCCTCCTCCCCTTGGGAGACCAGACTTTGGCTGAAGTGCTTGGAGGAGAAAATTACTTACTTTTTTACCAGGTACTGTCGGAGAAGTTTTACCTTTTACCGAGTTTACAAGGATTATTGGCAGTTTACTGTTTGCATAAATTAATGAGCGTGCAGCAAATAGAAAGTACATGTATGACTTACTGGTTGCTTTCGGAAGTTCCAAGATCTATAAGCACCTCCCACTTCAAGGCACCGGATGCACCGTCCCACGAGCGAAGCAGCCTTCCGCCTCCTGACACCGTCAGCAGAGCTGTTGGCACAACAAGGATGGAACACACATGGAGTTCGTTGTCATGGAAGCATCACATCAGGAGACTACAGACACAGACACGGAGGAATGTACCACTTCTGCTCCATATACTAGATGTGGGACAGGCTGATCTGGGAGCATCTAGGCCAATCCGGTGAACATCTAGGCTGATCGGGGACAGTGTGCGTAGGCGGATCTGGGAGCATCTAGGTCAATCCAGTGAGCGTCTAGGCTGGTTGGGGACAGTGTGCATAGGTGGATCTGGGAGCATCTAGGCCAATCTGGTGAACGTCTATGCTGATCGGGGACAGTGTGCGTAGGCGGATCTGGGAGCATCTAGGTCAATCCGGTGAGCGTCTAGGCTGGTTGGGGACAGTGTGCATAGGTGGATCTGGGAGCATCTAGGTCAATCCGGTGAGCGTCTAGGCTGATCGGGGACAGTGTGCATAGGCAGATCTGGGAGCATCTAGGCCAATCCGGTGAGCATCTAGGCTGATCGGGGACAGTGTGCGTAGGCGGATCTGGGGGCATCTAGGCCAATCCGGTGAGCGTCTAGGCTGATCGGGGACAGTGTGCATAGGTGGATCTGGGAGCATCTAGGCCAATCCAGTGAGCGTCTAGGCTGATCTGGGATGGTGTGCGTAGGCTGATCTGGGAGCATCTAGGCCAATCCAGTGAACGTCTACACACTGTAGATGCTCCCAGACCAGCCTGTCATAATTTGAGTGTTCTGGTATAGGCCAATCCAGGACAGTCTACACCAGCACAGCTATAAGTATCTGCCTACACTGTAGATGCTCCCAGATCAGCCTGTCCTACATTTGGGTGTTCTGGTATAGGCCAATCCAGGACAGTCTACACCAGCACAGCTATAAGTATCTGCCTAAACTGTAGATGCTCCCAGATCAACCTGTCCTACATTTGGGTGTTCTGGTATAGGCCAATCCAGGACAGTCTAATCGGCACAGCTATAAGTATCTGCCTACACTGTAGATAATCCCAGATCAGCCTGTCCAACATTTGAGTGTTCTGGTGTAGGCCAATCCAGGACAGTCTACATCAGCACAGCTATAAGTATCTGCCTACACTCCCAGATCAGCCTGTCCAACAGTTGAGTGTTCTGGTATAGGCCAATCCAGGACAGTCTACATCAGCACAGCTATGCGGTGGATTGATATCTGTTCTAATTGCAGTGTAAGCTAGACTCATTCCCACAATCATTATCATGAAAGTAGAAGTGGAATAGTCTCCCTGAATGAGGCCAGCGTGAGCAGACGCACCTAGTCTGCTGTGCAGAACGACATCAATTGATTGTCCCGGCTCAAACACATGCCTCCAAGCTGGACAGAGAGCAAGAGAGGGGAAAAATACAAAGCATGGCATCAGGGTTTCATACAGGGGGGAAAAAGAGTATCCCCCCCCCCCCCCCGAGAATTCAAAAAGGTATGATTACCTGTTTTGAACACAAGTCTTACGGTAGCCATTAAAAAAATCTTGCTGCGGGGGGGGGGGGGGGGGGGGGGGGGCATGCCCCCAGACACACCAACAACTGGCGTGCTTTGCATGCCATCTGCTTTATGTGCTTCACTTTACTATCCCATAACTGCATGTCTCCACCCCCCAGCAAAAAACCTGCAAGGCCTCGCACAGATCAACAGAATGTGAAGATTTCACTGGTCTGTACATAAACTCCCTGGTTGTCCCATAATTGCGCACCTTTATATAGTTCTAAAATTGTACGAGAGGCAACCGCACTCCTGGTAGCCGCGGGTAAACGGTAGCACAAGCTAAGTGTGACAGTTCGTTCCAATTATCACACATCACGTGAGTACCATGATAGATATATATACAAATGTAGGGAAGATCAGAAATTACAATTATATAGTCTGAGAGTGCTATCAAGTCTCAAGTACCATTCATAGCCGCATTGCAACCTCGCCGTAGCGCGAGCGCAAGCTGGAATTCGTTCCAATTAACGCACATCCCACGTGGCAACCACGGTCAATGGCGACCAAAAGGAAGACAAGACAAGACATTATTACAGCACTCACAGCATTCACAACTTAGCCAGCACGGTGAGTTTCGGCATGTAAGCGTCAGTGAACGACAGCGATCACAGTCATGTGGTCAGAATCTTCGTGTGCCTTTCCTAAGAACGGTACTGCCACCGGAAGTCGAAGAGAGCGCTCGAGCAATGGCGGCCAACGGCGAGACAAAAGCGTTCATATCTCTACCACCAAGGTGAGTTTCAACACAATTATTTTGATTTTGTGTCACTGCATCATAGCGATCACGACAGTGTAGTCAGAATCTTTGTAGGCCATTCGGAAAAAGTCAAACGTTTATTGATTATTTAGATTACATTACATTACGCAGCACAATTTTCTCTATACCAGGAGTGTAATTACCAGTCAACAAAACTTTTCCCCTGTACAAACAGTGTCACTCTTAACCATAGAGCCGAGACAATACAAATCATCCTATCACAGTGTAAGCTACCTGCATGAGTGCTAGAGCTCTTTGTGCATAGAAACATTGCTAACTAACTTTCTGAGGTAAATTGTCACTAAATGCCTGAGCATCTATAGCACTAACACTTTGTGTTCTTACTGATATTTCCGGTGCGAGTGTTGACAGCTGCCAGCACCCCATTCTCTGATGCGACAAGTAGACGTTTGCTACCTTGTACTGATTGGTCGAAAGTGACGTAACTCACAGGACCCACATACTGCTGGTACCTGAACATGTGTATGTGTGTATGGTGTGTGTGTGTGTGTGTGTGTGTGTGCAGCTTTTCTTTTAGCCCCCCCCCCCCCCCCCCCCCTTGAAAAACGTTGGCTCCCCTTTAGAGATTTCAAACCCAGACACTCCTAAGTGGCACACTGACGTGCACTATTCAATTGCCCCCCGAACTTTCTCTACGTTCTGTTTTGCCCCCCTTGTGATATTTTCTGAAAGAAACCCTGTACAGTGTGTGTGTGTGTGTGTGTGCGTGTATTAGCCTTGTTCCCAGGCCATCTACAGTACCTGTATACAGAGACAAATATAACGGTCGGTCAACGGACAAAATCCGAACAAAAAAGGCACGTGACCGACCACGCGGTATCGCAGTCTGACAAAATGGCCGGTCGAAAGTGTCCTGCTGCTCGGGCATCGGAGCCTCCATTGTTTCCAAGTGCTAGCATAAGCTCTGTCGTGGTACAGCACCGTAAACAAGGCTACATATCAAGTCGCCGTTCGAGAAGTGGCCGCTCAAGTCGCAGTTCGAGAAGTGGCCGCGTGCGAAACTTTGATTGGCAAGACCAGATGTTGACGTCGCTAAAGTGCAACAAAGACAAACAGGACCAAGGCCTCGCGGCTCTTCTGTGATTTCAACATGCAGGGAGTACAAAAGTAAGCTTATCTCCATGAACTCTATTCGCAGGTACCTCCGCATACCAGCAACGTGTGCGTGGAGTGACGATGTCTCACGTATCTCTGTGCTGTGCAAACAAGGAGCTAGTCGTGAGCTACGCTTTCATTGCACGCTTGCGCAGCAAGTACATGTATAGTATAATACCATGCATAAGCCAGTTAATCACAGAATTCACTACAATGCACTTAGCAAGCACTTCAAGTGAATGGTGGGCGATAAATGGGAAATTGGTGTCAGACCATGTCCGATCACGTCCGGAAGTGGTCTGACACATTGTCTGATCACTTTCCAGAAGTTATATTTGTCTCTGTGTATACCTCCACTTTTTGAACATGTACAGTAGGCAAAAAGGGAGGGAAAAGGGCTGGGGAATCTTACCACGTCATCTGCGGCACAGAGACATATGTCGCCACGCTTCCTTTCAACAGCCAAGTCATGCACGAGATCGATCTTACATTCTGTGATAGTTAGGAGGAAGCGCCAACTGAGAGCTATATACACTGAGTGTATGAAGCATACCCAGGCTAGAATCCATGACTCCAATGGGCAGCCAAGTGACGAGCATCAAGGGGGTGACACTCCCATTCACGCGACCAGGGTCAAGAAATCTTTGCTGCTTGCCACTTGACCGCATCACAAAAGGACTCTTGACCGTTAGACTGCGCTGTATATCACCTATTGACTGCTTGATCGGCGATAATATACGGAAGAATGCGTAGCAACTCCTTAGTATACGAGGTCAAGATCCACCGATAAGCCCGGTCGCAGCTCTGACTACAGCGTTTATGGGAGTACCACCCCCTTGAGCATTAAAATGTCCAGCAACAACACAGTCATCTCGTGGAGCAAAAAGACAACACTATTTGGAGTTGCATCAGTGGTAAGCTTATATCACTGTCATCCCTCTAGGAGCTACCTCTTCTCTGGAAATTGCTTTGGTTCGCTAGCTTCTCTGTAAGAAAGTGAACAAGCTGTTGTGTCTAACAGCCTGGATCGCTGCAAGTTCTCTACCAGTGCAGTAGCAAGCCTAAGGCCTTGGCTATACAGTGTTGTAATCTTCGAACCAGACACTGAGGAAGGATCTGGGCACATGCTTACATTCGAGTCGTCCCCATGGAAAACTAGCTTCTTGATTGAAGCTATAATAAAATCATCTAGCTCAAATAATTTATACAATTAAGGTTACGGGTACCCGTTGACCGGAAGTAAAATCTAATTAGCGTGTATACAGGCAGCTGCACGTTAACGCTGAGGCCGTTGTGCGCAAAGTTAACTTATCCACGCATGCGACAAAGTTTGTCTCCAAAAAGGTGATTCAGGTGGAAGTAGGCATTTAAATCGCTGCTAATAACATATTTCCAGTGACAGAGCTAGTTTTGGGAGACAGAGTAGACTGTTTCTCGCTGCTAGAGAGGCAAGTCGTCGCCTCACCCGTTGTTGAGCGCCATTTTCCCAGTGTACTTTGATCCCTAGCCGGAGATGCTCGGCGAATTACTTGTCCATTTACATGTATAGCTCTGTCACTAGACATTCATGTCTTCTAGCTGTGTCCTGAAGCTGAAGGTGCAGTTCTGCACACAACGAGAATGGTTTGTCGGAAGAATTTATACAAGTATATGGGAGGGGCCAAAGTGTCAAGGTGGCGACGCCTCTGCAGGAAGTTCGTCTTTCAAGCAGTAGGCGGGTCGGAATAGGTTCGAGTCCAGCACCGACTTTGTTCCTAGGCGGCGTAAGAATTGGCATGGGTGCATGAATGTAGTTGCTGTTATTGCACAGTATATGTGGGTACCCGTAACCTTAAGGTAAGGGAGGGGATTTCCGGACAGTATTGTAATTCCAGACACGGCACTTCATGGCCTTTCGCCTTCGCTCCGTTACCAATTCTTTCGAATTATGGTAAGTGCACATGCATACCCTACCTTTGAACTTTCCAATGCTGTACAGTTGTTAAAAACTGCTCCAAGAGAGTGAAAGCTGATGCCGTGTCTGGAAATCCCTACTGTCCGGAAATCCCCTCCGTTACCTTACCCCCTTAGTTACAGTAATAGAGACTTGCAGAAGAGAATCTGCGAAGGTTGTATCATGTTTAGGACCCAGACTAGCAGCCACTCGAAGGGAGAGTAAGGAGTTGTAAAATGATTGCGCGCGGTAGGTACAAACCTAAATAAAGCCCCCCATGCCTACTGCGATCTCACCAGTCTACGTCTCCCACTTGATCCTCGTAGAGGGCGTGCCCCCTCTGCAGACATGGCAGCAGACACAGCAGCCAGCACAGACCTCTCCACATCATGGTCTTGCGTTTTGCCAATTGGCGGTCCACGTGGACAACCGTACAACGTATGGGTAAAACCCCGAGGTACTAGGTAATAACCTGGGATTCAAAAGTTCGAAGTTCAAAGTTCATTTCAAGCACCGCGCGGGGCTGGGTCGCCGATCGGGCACAGTACCTAGGTACCTAGGTAAATATTTAAATTCTTCGCAGTCTGCCCTTACTCTGCCCAGGTATTATTATGGTGTGCTTCTCAGCAACTAGACCTCCTTTCAGTCATAGGATGTGCATGTGTGGAAATAACTCAGTCTTGCAGGACTACCTCAGCAGTCTCTTGCTGAGCCATCCGTTGTGACAAAGAGTTGGGTTCTTCCTATACGTACCCCTTTCTAAGAGTCCCGCATCAGCCACAATAACAGTAATAACTGTGGTATGATTTCACGGCAGCTGGTGACCCCCCCACAAATGTTTCAGATCAGCAGGATTGCTGTAAGATGATCTGGGCCAGCTTCCTCTCAATTTGCCTTACGCAATTACACTCACAACCACTGTCTTTCAGCTCGTCTGCAACCATGGTAACCACTTGGCCACAAGCTGCTTTTACAGTGTAGTAACCAAGTGGGTTTTTTTTTTTTGCCTTGTATATTTAAGTTCTATATTGTGCATAGCTCTGTTTCTGTGCATTATCATTAAGCATTAAAGTATTCACTGTTTGAAAATCTAATCTTACCAGTAGATGTATGAAAGATTCAGATTTCAAAGTTAGTGAAGGGGCAGATCTCTCCAGCTATGCCGACAAAAGGGTTAACAGCGGCCACGATTGTTGAAGGGAGATGGGCCCCAATTTAAAGTGCAACAGGAATATAAGTGACAGTTTCTGCTCTAATGACATTCGTTGGTGTTTCGGTCTATATTCAGAGGATTTTCATACCACAATGCTACATGCAATATATAATTCAGCAGCATGAATTTATGGAAGATTCTTCAGATGCTGTTTTCATCATGGACTGCCTTTACTCGAAGGAATTGGGAAATACAGCTTAATTTTAACTAACTAACCGACATTTAATTGTCACAAAGATTATAACAATAGCTACAGAGATTAACCCTTTAAGCCCCATCGACGTCTATAGACGTCATTTAGACCTTATGCACTTGTAGGGCTTCTCGTCAGTCCAAAAAGCGGCCCAGGGACGACTTTGAGGCACAAACTGAAAAACGTGGTCAGATTTCGGCACACATCCCCCACTGGGCTTGTGGGGGGTCATGAATATCATTAACGGTATTGCCAGAGGGGTCTCTCCATGCATGCGGGCCCCACCAAGTTTGGCCGCTGAGGAGCGAATGCTGTGGGAGAGGAGTATACCTACGAAAGTGGTGTGTGCTACACAGAGCGATGCAATAAGCTTACTATAATACAGTTAGTTGGTAGCTACACAGAGCGATGCAATAAGCTTACTGTAGCTAATAGAGTTTGTTGGTAGCTACACAGGAGCGATCAATAACCTTACTGTAATACAGTTGTTGGTAGCAACACAGAGTGATCAATAATCTTACTGTAAAACGACGTCCTGGCACACATACACTTCAAATCATTAGAAATGTTATTCGTTGGAACTGTTAGATCACTCAAATGGTTGGGTTTGCTAATGGCAATTATTTAATCGAGCTATAAGTGTCCACAGTGATTAGCCTTCTTGGTTCTTCATTAACCACCTCATTGTTCTCAGCAACTCTGTGTTCTTGTGCAGTGTATGGTAGTAGTTCGTACTGGTTTGGGTTTATCAGCCGGTCTGGAAGAGAGTCAGTATCAGACTCAGACTCCACTTCTACTTCAGCTTGACCTAGATGTCTGTTTGCCATTCCGCGTCTTTTCAAGTCAATGTACTTCTTTTTAAGGCATTGAGTGATGCCAGTCACATCTGCCAGCTGAAAGGCGAGGATGCCAATGAATGTCACAAGTGCTATGGTGACAGAGGTGTATCCAACAGCAAGCTGATTCCCTCCAGAGTGATTGACATACATGGTGGAACCAGCCAGGATGATCAGGTTCAGAGCAAACGAACCTTCCAGAGCATCCATATAATTGCTCTTGTAAACCCCTCCACTAGACCAGGCCCACAGTTGCAGAATTCCAGTACCTACTAGAATTGCTAGGAGGTTGATGCTAGGGTCTTGTTGAGGATTGAGGGCAAAGACTAGAAGAAGAATAAAGCGAACCACAAGCAGCAGTCCAGGCCAATAACGATGTCTTGCCTTGTAAGGAGCATGGTATGAATCCATGAAAAATTTCAGCCTAGCACTGTTGACCCACGCAAAGAGCCTCAGGTGTGATATAGCCTGCAGCCATTGACCAAAGAGGAGAAGGAGAGTGTAAGGAACAAAAAGGAAGAGGAAGACAAGTACTGCCAACACGAAGAGTGGAATGTGTTTTATACTGAGGTAGTCAATGTTTGCATCATACAGCCACACCCCTCTGTTGTATGTTGGATATTCCAGGTAGGTGACATAAAGTGCAGCAATCAAGTTGCGGAGGATCTTTGTATATGAGAGCAGGATGAGTGTTGCCAAGACAGAAACTGGGTTGTTGCCCAACAGTTTTGCAAATCTGTGGGAGAAATGGCTAGCAAGTATTATGAGTCCTATTATCACCCAAAGATACACAGGGAATACAAATTGAAGCCATGTTTTGCTGTAAGCATTCATCCCTTTGTAGAAACATGTTTCAACACCGAAGTCAAGGTTTAGCCATGCAATGAAGACCGATAAAAAGTCAGTAGTTTCCACAGGTATAAATAGAGTGCGGTTTACTCCAACAATATTAGCATAGAACACTAGCCCACTGAATGTTCCTGTTGCCACGGTCAGTTTGCTGACAAGGAGAAAGAAGACTAGAGCTATTCCCATCAGTGCAAAAGGGATGAGCAAGGTAAGGTGGATATGGGTGCACTGCTTGCATTGAGAAGTGCCCAGTACAAGACTGTAACCTTTCTTGCAAGCTCCACACAAGAGACCTGACCTGTTGTATGCACACTGTAAGTCTGTATTGTTAAGAGGAAAGTCCACTGTATGAGAGACACAATAGTCAAAAGGGCAGTTTGGGTGGAGAATTAGTGCATCAGTTTCATTGTCATAACCAACCCAAAATTGGTCATATGATCTCCGTGTTATTCGTCCTAATCCATCAGTTATATCACAGTTGTTTGTGTATTTGGCAAGTCTTTGGTTGCAGACACATGATCGTTCTATCTCTGAAAGGTAAAATCCAGGTGGGCAGGTCTGATTTACATCCAGCTTAAGATACAGTCCATTGCTAAATGTTAGACATGGGTTATCTGGATTCAACTCTAGGAGTACCGTGTCCAGCAGTGAAAATGTAGTGTAGTTGAGAATGGTGCAAGTATTAAATGTTGCTTGGAGATACTGGAGAGGATGAAGGTTTCCTATGGGTGTTGATGACATACTATTAAGGGTGCCGATGATTAGATCAGACTCAGTAATGTCTTGTTGAATGTTGAGCAAACGACCTCTGACATTTGAGGGAACTATTCCATTTCTCTGTCCTACTGCAACCACAGAAATATGGAATGTTTCACCAGGATGCACTGTGTATGATTTGACAATGTATGGCTTACTGCAGTCAGGGAGGTTGTTTTCACATGGGCATACACGAAATGGGTTGGATGAAATACTTGAATTTGTATTGTCATTTTCAATGTGGACTAACATGTCAAACGCTTCACTAGAACTGTATGATTCCAAGTCAGTAAGTTTGCAGTTATCTATTGCACCACCATATAGCACACTGCCAGCATCAGCAGAGTTATCCTTGAAAACAAATTGGGCATCAATACCATTGGACAGATTCTGGCCTGGGAGTTGAAAGAAGCATTCATCTTTTGTTGTACATGTATGTGTGTCAAGTGTACAGTGAAATGAGACCAGAAAATAAATTGCCCCTCCTGACCTTGCATGATTGCTCTCCCAGTATACCATCGTGTTAGAGGAAATGGAGAAAGTGGAATTTTCCAGAAATACTCCCCCACCGTCATCCGCTGAGTTGTTGATGAAGTTGCTATTTCCAGTGAAATTCAGTGCTGTGTTGTAACTTGCAGCAATTGCACCACCATAGTCTGCTGAGTTGTTGGTGAAGCTACTTGTTCCAGTTAAGTTCAGTGATGTGTTGTGGCCTGCATGAATTGCACCACCACGGAATGCTGAGTTGTTGATGAAGTTACTAGTTCCAGTGAAACTCAGTGATGTGTTGTAAAGTGCAGCAATCGCACCACCAAAGACTCCTCCTGAGTTGTTGGTGAAGCTACTTGTTCCAGTTAAGTTCAGTGATGTATTGAAACGTGCAAAAATTGCACCACCCCACTTTGCTGAGTTGTTGATGAAGTTGCTAGTTCCAGTGAAACTCAGTGATGTGTTATAAACTGAATCAATTGCACCACCATAGTATGCTGAGTTGTTGATGAAGTTGCTATTTCCATTGAAACTCAATGATGTGTTGTAACCTGCAGCAATTGCACCACCATAGTGAGCTGAGTTGTGATTGAAGCTACTTGTTCCAGTTAAGTTTAGTGATGTGTTGTCACGTGCATAAATTGCACCACCACAGTCTGCTGAGTTGTTGATGAAGTTGCTTGTTCCAATGAAATTCAGTGATGTGTTGTCAAATGCAATAATTGCTGCACCTACACAGGAGTTGTACCCCTCATGATCCCAGTGGTTATTTTTGAACTCATTGTTCCCTGCTAGAGTAATACTGGAGTGATATACTGCGAGTGCAGTGCCGAGGTTGTCATGGAAGGAAGAGTTAACTAGTTCAGCATACTCTATGGATTCCAAAAGCAAGGTGTATTTTCCAAAACTCAGGGTATGTTTATCAAAACTCCGGCCACAAGAGGTAAAAGCCAAAGAATGAATTTTGAAGTCAACCATACTTGTGAAGCTGAGGCCAACGGACCCATTGCAAACAACTGTTGCTACATAACCTGAAGAAGACTCTCCACACATGGTCAACCTGGATATGTTGGCAACAGTGATATTCATATCAAGAGTGTGGTCACCTGGCAAGAACACCATAGTGGTGTTGGAAGTGAAAAATGATTTGGCTTGTTGTGCATAGTTAGAGAGTGTGGCACATTTTGAATTGTGAGGGCAGGATGAGCATGAAGTGCCAGTGGGTTGGGTCGGTGTGACACAGTACACATTCTCAGCAGAGCAGCAGGAGAGGGTAGTGAGTAGCAGTGCTGCTGCATGAACAATGAATGGTGTCAACTGAACCATCATCGCAAAACAGACTGTAGGGGAAGTAAAGTTAATGGCTGGTTCGGATTCAGTGATCTCTTGTTGCAAAAATGTTATGTTAATTGAAGGGTTGTATTGTCTAGCAGCTGGATGTGCAGCAAACTGGTGAGACAATGCATGGATAGAAACAAGAGTAGCTAATAGTAAACAATTATGTCATTCCAAAATTATGTGTTAACTTAATAGAGCGAAACGATGTGCCATGCAGATGTCCAAAATTCATCATTTCCAAGTACAACATTGGGCTAACTGTAGGGTGCAGCATCATTAGCACTACACACCCTGTTGCAGCCAAGTGAGCCCAGAAAATACCCATGCATAAGTCCATAAGAACTTATATAGGAGGTTTAATATTCAGGCAGTAATACCTTTGTACAATCATGCAGTGTGTTTAATGCTGTAATCTCAATGGTCAGAATATGGCTTCTAATCTGTAATGATTTCCCCATGTCATCTCTAGAGTATACTATGCGGCAATAGAGCGGCTGCATTGACGTAACAAAACCACGTGACTGAGTACTTCCGCATGGCAAAAGAACATGGAGTTCAATGGCAGCTGGACGGAAACTACTAACTCACTTGTACTCGAGGTCGCGTAGCTGCTCAATCTAATCGGCATGGTAACTGCGCTACAGCGACAGTTGACACAGTAGTACTTCGTAAGTTCCTAGCTGCTTGCGTTTCTAAGATCACTGTAGAAATTGCTGCTTCTTGCCATGCAGTCTTATGAGAGAAACGGAGTATAACGGAGGGCGTTTCGGTTGTTTTACGGCCGGTGACGTCAAACGCAGCCGCTCTATTGTAAACAAATAATGCAGTATACTGAGTTAGAATGGAGTGAGGACCCCTTGAGTTGGCAACATGTTAAAGTGGTTAGTTAAATCTTAGCAACAATCCATCTGGGTCTGTGCTACATGTCTGAAGGGTGGAGTTTGATCACTTGCCCCAGATCTATCATACATTTATAGTAATCAGCCAATGAACTATTTCATTACTGAAAAACAGCTCTGACTCCCAATTTTCTGAGCATTGTTCTGTTGCTATGCCAGAGAGCAGTTACTGTTGCTACATTCTGAATTAGTTAGACACCTCATGCTAAGGAGAAACAGGATTTGGAAGGACTTGAGCCCTTAGCAGGGGCGCGGCGGAACGTATTTACAATTGGGGGGGCAAGATATGTTACACGCTGCCGGAGGCAGTGCATAGAGGTGCGTAGCGCCGATCTGTCCGTGCGAAGCGCTGAAAAAAATTTTCGCCTTCATTTTTCAGCTATCAGGATGGGCTCTCGTGGCACCTTCGTGCTTTTACACTGCAAGTTCCAGATGTACGAGGATTGCAGGTCCCGGGGCCGCCGTGCTTCTTTCTTGCTCAAATTTCGCTCACGAACGTAATACGTACGTACACGGGTATACTAGATTGCGGCCTCGTTCCCAAGCCGTTAGCTAGCCGCAGCCGCTGGCTACGTCGATAGCTGGACTTGCGCCAGATCAGCAACTTGATTCGCGTACATCGTACGTACACAAGGTTAGCCGAGTCAGCCTAGTACTAAGTATAGGGCAGCCGTTGGCTGTTTAATAGTAGCTAGGTGCTAGGAGTTAGGGGGGGCGATGCCCCCCTAAATATTTTTGGGGGGGCGCTCCCCCCCCCGTGCCGCCGCCCCTGCTTAGTAGCATCCTCACTGCTTGGACTTGGGGGCCAGTGCCCTTGGCCTTCTGAATAATTCCCAAATAGCTAGTATCACTGACTGAACAAACTCCATGTGAATGCACACATTGCCTCGGCAGTGCTGAATCATGTTTAATACAAGAACAGGGCGCATATTGACTCACCTTTTTCCAAATGGTGGAGCTTGAGATGTACTAGGTTAGTGACACCAGAGATAATTTTACTCCTTTAAGCAGGAGCCTGCCCTATGTAGTTCAGCCAGGGAGCAGGAACAGAACACCTGAGAGCTCCACCAGTCATATGATATACTATATAGTCTGGCCAGTAGCCACAGCAGCCATGTATATAGCTACCTGAGCCCTTTATAGCCCTTATATAGGATCCCACATCAGCCACTATTGTATTGTGGTATGATTAATCTTTTCATGGCAGCTGGTGACTCCCCCACAGATGTTCAGATCAGCAGGATTAGATGATCTGGGCCAGCTCCCTCTCAATTTGTCTTATGCAATTACACTCAAGTTACTGGGCCAGCTTCCTCTCAATTTGTCTTATGCAATTACACTCACAACCAAGTTACTGGGCCAGCTTCCTCTCAATTTGCCTTATGCGTGACACTCGCAACCAAGTTACTGGGCCAGCTTCCTCTCAATTTGCCTTATGCTACTACACTCACAACCACATGTCTTTCAGCTCCTCTGCAACCATGGTAACCACTTGGTTACCATTGGTCTTTACAGTGCTATAGGAAGCCAACTGAGTGCCTAAACGTTGTGTGTTCTTAATATTGTGCACATCTCTGTCATAATCCCCAATGGCATTTCAGGGGCTTAACCAGGGAGGGAGCCAATAAGACTTCAGATCAAATTGTATATAATTATGAGTCGCACAATAATAATAGTCTGGCCAGTGGCCATGGCAACAGCCATGTACCCCGTTCTAAGAATCCCACATCGGACACTATGATAACTAGTGGAATGCTGAGCATTGTTGGGCGAGGGAAAACTATAGGCATAGGATGTGCATGTGTAATTAACTTCAATGATCATTGGGTTCAATGTGCATTACTCACTGGGGAGAGTCTGGGAAAGACCATGCACCAAGTTTCAGTCATAGGACATGCATGTGAGACTTCATTGAATCCAATCATTGTCACTCTTGCACGGACTGCCTGACAGTCTCTTGCTGAGCCATCTGTTGGGACAAAGAGTTGGGACAAAGGGTTGGGACAAAAAGTTGGGCATCGTACGGGTCTTCCTGTGCGTACCCCTTTTTAAGAATCCTGCACCAGCAACAATAACTGTGGTATGATTGAACTTTTCATGGCAGCTGGTGACTCCCCTACAGATGTTCAGATCAGCACTGGGATTACTGTAAGATGATCTGGGCCAGCTTCCTCTCAATTTGCCTTATGCAATTACACTCACAACCACTGTCTTTCAGCTTGTCTGCAACCATGGTAACCACTTGGTTACAAGCTGCTTTAACAGTGTAGTAACCAAGTGTCTAATTTTTTGTTGTTGTGTAGCTAGCTAGCGTAAACCACCAATTATCGGCATGACCTTATTATCGGCACCCGACATACCAATTATCGGCGCTTAGTAAACGGAGAGTAAGCGGCGAAAATACGGATTCCGTTCGCATTACGTCATCGTCGCGCAAGCTGTTTACAAGGCTGAAGCTTTGCAGAAGGTTTGTCTTTGTTTAAAAGGTTATAACTGGATGTCATTTACTGTCCTTTTAGCCATTTTATGTTGTAGGGCTGTTCATGTCTAATCAAAACAAGCGTAGGGGGAGACCGCGACCTTGGGTCCTCTCCTGCCACTGGATCAGACTTTTGAGGACGACTAGCATGACTGTGCTGGATCAGAATGGGTGGAGTGCGTGTGCAAGAGATGGCTCCACGAATGTGCCACGTACTGGATGTGGAAGAAAGAGAATTGTTCTGCTTTTACTGTGTAGTGTGATGAACGAATTTTATTCAAAAATTCATATATTGAAGGGGTTGCATGCTTTGGTGGTTTTTTTTTTCACTGGGTGATAGATAGAATGGTCATGAACCTGGGGGATTTGTGGTGGATTTTTGTGGCCTTCAGGGGATGGAGGTGAGTCGATGCCATCAGCATGTGCCGATAATTGACCCAGGATTATCAATGGGAGTACTAGGCAGTGACGATAATACGTACAAGGTGCCGATAATTGATTTGCGTGAGGTTGCATTCGCTAGTGCACCGCTAAAAGCCGGAAATACGTAACAGCTTTAAAGGTGGTAGGGCTTATAGCTAGAGGGCGTGACGGTCTATACGTCGGTGCAAGTTTGGTATCCTGAAACCGTTCCTAGACGATGCTGCAAGTCATGCAAATTCAGGTGACGATAATTGGTGGGTTACGCTATATCGAGGGGCAACCGCACTCCTGAGCCGCGGTTAAAACGGTAGCACAAGCTAAGTGTCACAGTTCGTTCCAATTATCACACAACCCGTGAGTAACATGATAGCTATATATAGGGAAGATCAGAAATTATTTAGAGTGCTCTCAAGCACCATTCATAAAGTAGCCGCGATGCAGTAGCGCAAGCTAAGTATTGCGATTCGTTCCCATTAACGCACATGCCACGTGGCAACCACGCTCAGTCGATCCGATCGGCGGCGACCAAAAGGAAGTAGGCCTGTCCATATTATTCTACTTTTTCTGCCTATTATTCTATTCAGAATTTCCCCCCAAATGCTCCTATTATTCCCAAAGAGATTCCCATTATTCCCAGAGAGATGCCCATTATTCCCATCAAAATTAGGGAAAGTGAGTCAAGTGACTTCAAAAACAATCAACGATTGTATTGCAACATAATCGAGGTTTCAATATAGTCCTCAAGTGAAGAGGATTGTCGTTGAGTGAAGTAGTTGACAGTACTTTTCTAACAAAAGTCATCACATGTACTGGGCTTCGATTAGAACATCTGACCTTCTTAACGTTTGTAAGGATTTGAAGCCCTATTAGGCTAGAATATTCTCTTATTCAAGTTAGTACCTATTATTCCCAAAATTATTCTCGAATAATGTGGACAGGCCTAAAAGGAAGACAAGACATTATTACAGCACTCACAACTTAGCCAGCACGGTGAGTTCCGGCATGTAAGCGTCAGTGAACGACAGCGATCACGGCCGTGTGGTCAGAATCTTCGTGTACCTTTCCTATAGGCCTAACAATGGTACTGCCACCGGAAGTTGGAGAGAGCGCTCGAGTGATGGCGACCACGGCGACACAAAAGAAGCGCTTGTAATAGCCTTGTATCTCCACCACCAAGATGAGTTTCAGCACAATTATTATGTGGTTGTGCAAGGGGGTGACACTCCCATTGACGCCGTAGTCAGAGCTGCGACCGGGGTCAAGAAATCTTGACCGTCATTTTTGCTGCTTGACCGCTTGACCGCATCGCAAAAAGACTCTTGACCGTTTGACTGCGCTGTATTTCAGCCGTTGACCGCTTGACCGCCGATAGTATACGGAAGAATGCGTAGCGACTGCAGCCTTTCCTTAGTATACGGGGTCAAGATTCGCTGATAAGCCCGGTCGCAGCTCTGACTACAGCGCGTATGGAAGTGTCACCCCCTTGTTGTGTGTCACTGCATCATAGCGATCACGGCGGTGTAGTCAGAATATTTGTAGGCCGTTCCGAAGTAGTCAAACGTTTATTAATTACATTATTTACGAGGGGCAACCGCACTCCTGGTAGCCGCGTTGCAACCGGTGCGGTTGCAGCTCGACGATAGCGCATAGGTATTGCAACACATTCCAATTAACGCACATGCCACGTGAGGACCATGCATGTGCGCTCGCGTCAATCGATTGAGCTGAGTCAGCAATGGCGGCCCAAGGAGATCGAGAAGACAAGAAACTTGTTACACAGCGCTCACAACTTCGCCAGCACGGTGAGTTTTGGCATGTAAGCGTCAGTGAACGGCAGAAACTTCGCGTGCCTTTCCTAAGAACGGTACTGCCACCGGAAGTCGGAGAGAGCGCTCGAGCAATGGCGTCCACGGCGAGACAAAAGCGCTCATATCTCCACCACCAAGGTGAGTTTCAGCACCAAAATTGTACGGTTGGGACAGTGCATGATAGCGATCATGAAGGTGTAGTCAGAATCTTCGTAGGCCATTCCTATCACTCGAACGAGTTATTTATATTATATTATATTACATTACGCGGCACAATTTTTCCTATACCAGGAGTGTTGTAATATTATTGCCGAGCGCCTTAGCGCGAGGCAACTAATCGTGCAGCGTAGTCACATCGCGTCTGTATATATATATATATATATGTATATATATATATATCCGTCACACTTTAATTGCGAGGGGCAGGGGGCGGTTGCATCGCTGCGGTTTCTGTGGTCCCGTGCTCGTGCACGTACTGCGCGTGCGAAATGCAAAGAAGCGATCTATACAGGGAAAAGAGACACTGCCTCAGAAGAGAGTAAGGCAAAGGAGAGAGAGTCTGACAGATTGACGAAGAAGCGATGTATACAAGGAGAGTTTAGCGGAGACAAGTAAGACAAACGTTTAGTCTAGGCCATGGTACGTACATATAGAGTGTTGACAGTGTCGAAGGGTCGCTAACGTCTTCGTATTCTTCCTGGCAACGCTTAGCCATCTTCAACCTCAATCAGCAACTTCGCACAACTTCGAACAACTAAACTTCGCACGCTGAACTGACTTTCGCACCTTCGTTTTCTTCCACAGGAAACCACGCCTACTATACGATTACAGATTGTGAGCGTGCGCGCGCGAGGCACAGACACTGCGCATGCGTATTCCTAGTTTACGCGGCACAATTTTTCCCCTACCAGGAGTGTAATTTATTTATTTATTATTTTTTTTTTTTCTCTATGAGAAATTTTACCACAGTGTGGCTAACGAGGCGACTGGAAGTAGCACTGAGTGCTAGTATTAACCAGCCCCCCGGGACCGACGGCTTTACATCCCCTCCGAAGGATGCAGTGTAAGTTATCAGATGCAAATACCTTCAAGCAAACACCTACTCAATTTTTGGGCGTGGAGCTGAGTAGGCTCCGGGGAGACTCCCTATAGGCAGCAGCCATAACCCACAACCTGGCCAACATGCCTTTTCGGTTTGTGGGACCTTAAAGGAAAGAAAGTACCCTGCCACTGGTGGGACTCGAACTCATGACTTTCGGTCAATAGCCCAAGTCTTTAACCACTAGGCCACCCGTCAATTATGTTCTATATTGTGCATAGCTCTGTTTCTCTTTGTTGTATATATGCCTGAAGACAGTCAAACCACAGTAGCTACTAGACACTGGGTTTGAACTTAGTTGGTTCTAGTGGGTGTGTGGATTTATTTCGAAAAGCCAAGATAACCAAGCAATTCCTTGTTTATGAGCATGACAATGAGTAGCTAATTAATTCACAATAATGCATATACTAAACTTGACCCACCAGTTTTGTAGAATCCATGATCAGATATAGTCACGTCTTGGCCTGTAGACTGGATTTGAGGTGTATTGATGATGGGTCAGAGTGTGGGCGGAGCCTTGGAGAGGGTAAATTTTCACTTTGGTGGAGGGTCTCAGAATTGAAGTTGGGGCATTATCAACCAGAGGGAGCAGTTTGGTGCAGAGTCAATCTGTTGACTTTGATGCTGCCCATGTAGCTGTTAACTTGGTTCGGACATTGGTTATACTAAGACTAATAACCCAAGGACGGAGTGGTTAGTGCAATTTCAGTGAGTTTTCAGTGCAAAAATGTTAGGTTATACATGTTTCATTACATACCGTATGCATGCAGCTAGGAGTTAAGGCCTCAACAAACTGTCAATGCTGCTGCATTCCAGTTCTTAAGTATCACTAGTGGCAAGAAATTTTCTGCGAAAAATAAAAAGGATTTAGTGATGGCCTGTCACATTCGGAATTATTCCACCCCTCGAAAAAGCTAAGAAACAAGGAGAAATGCCTTTAACCAGGCTCAGTCCCATCCCATTATAAAATGTAGAATTTAGGGAGGGGATGGGACTGAGCCTGGTTAAAGGCATTTCTCCTTGTTTCTTAGCTTTTTCGAGGGGTGGAATAATTCCGAATGTGACAGGCCATCACTAAATCCTTTTTATTTTTCGCAGAAAACTTTTTGCCACTAGTTTGCGTACTTTTTCGAGCGCATGAAATGCGTAATTCTTAGTCATGGTACGTGCAACATCACGTCACCATAAGGGAACTGGATGTATGCCAGACTGGTGTTGTTACTTAATCACCATGTTAGCCTCGTTCCTAGGCCTGAGACTACGAGGCGATCACCATGTCAACAAAGCTGCGATGGTCTCTCTTGATGGACGTGGACCTTTTGCTGGGCACTGAGCAGGCTTTAATGCAGTTTCCATTAATATTTTTTTGATGTTGTTGTTGTGATCAATGTTTATTGTTGCCTTCGCGGATGAGGGGGTGGGGCATTCACCCTTCATCAGATCAGAGAGCTCGATGGCAGCCAACAGTGCCAGCCGTGTAGGTCATGTGGAAATCCAAAACTCTAGCCTCACAAAAGTTCTGCACTGTAGTCTGTAGTTACGTCATGAAAAGAAAGCCACGCCTCCATGATAGCATTCACAATACATCTTGACAAGAACAGGTTGGTAGAACTTCCTCGTAGCAGTAGGAGCCACCAGATGACGGATTCACAGGGATTCTGTTAGTAGTACCAAACGCAGCCATCACAAGCAAAAGAACACAAAATATGCTTGCATTTTGGATTGCGCATGCGCAATTGGCGAACACGTGACCTCATTGCCTCAAAATGGCGTCGTGCTAGAATGCCATCGGATCGTAGCTAGCTAAAACTGCTGGTCTTGCCAGTTTGCAGACAAACGTGGTCATGGCGAGTACTACGGCGATAGCGGTGTTGTCCTGTACGTAAATTAGCTCAAGAAGTGGTTTAGTTGGTAAGCTATCCTTGGGCAAAGTTTTGTTATGAGAAAGAAAGAAGAAAGAAAGAAGATGACGAAATCGGACTTTTCTCCGCGACATGTTCATCGACTCCCGCGTACTCTAAGGTACGCTTGTGAGTGTTTTTGTGAACTGATAGGCAGTATCATTCTGTCTGTATGCTTGGTTTGGGGGGTTGTAGCTTCTTTGGCCGTTATCCTGTTAACGTTGGTGCATCAGAATGGTAAAATCGAAATTTCCTTGGCCATCCCTAAATAGAGAACGCTACAGCGTTCTCTGATACCTAGGATTGCACAGGATACTGACTTTGGTTAACCCTGGAAAGCATGCACAAATCACATGGTGGTTACCTTGGTTACAGACGATCTCAGGAGAGGTTTACTTTGACTACAACCTGAGAGGATTAGCTTGTGGAAATTAGCTTAGCTACAACCACATCCTGCAGCTGAATGTGGTGAGGGTCACCAGCTGCCATCCTGTGGGCATGAAGTGTTCTATCATGCTAACCACAAGTTTGAAGTGCAGTTGTAGTGATGTCCTCAGCCAACCATTGCCAGTTTGTTGTGACGATCTAGGCCAGTTTCCTCTCTGGTTGCTTTATGGCCAACAACAAAGTGAACCCACTGTCTCCTGGGATTGTTTGCTACTAGGGTATGAGCACTCTAATGTGTAGGTGCACTAGCCTCGTTCCCAGGCCTTCACGCCCAGCTTTTGTCACTTGCAGTATGAAAAGCGCGGAAAAGCTGGGCGTGGAGGCCTAGGAACGTGCACCTCATCGATTTCTCTTGCCAAACATTGTGAGCTATTATGGGGATATGACATCTACACCTACAGTAGTTGACAGGTGAGACCAAATGTATCAACCAGGGGTTAGTATAGGGGTAATTACATCAGGTGAGCACCCGGACATATTTACCCTTTCACCAGTATAGGAATTCTCAAGCACTTTAAAGGTACTCCATTAATGCCTCTCAATTAAGCCTATATATTACACTGATGGCTAAAAATCTACAAGTTGACTTGAATTATCATAAGCATTCAAAGTATTTGCTATAAACCTTTTGGAAATCTAATCTTACCGGTAGATGTATGAAAGATTCGGATTTCATAGTTAACAGAAAATAGCGCAAGGGCAGATCTCTCCAGTTACACCGATGAAAGTGTTATCAGCGGCCACAATTGTTGAAGGGAGATGGGCCCCAAGGTACAACAGGCACTACAAAACATCGACCATGAATTATAAATAACAGTTTCTGACATTCGCTGGTGATTCATTCTGTATTCAGAGGTTATTGGTGTACAACGCTACATGCAATAATTCCGCAGCATGAATTCATGGAGACTATACCTTCAGACGGTCATCAAAATAATGTAACTTGCCCTGAAAGTCTAATTACCAAGTGCACTCACTGAGGCAAGAAATCCTGATGACGACTGAGCTAGCATTTGTATTATAATCAGCTAGAAACACTGCTGTTTTCATCGTGGACTGCCTTTATTCGAAGGAATTGGGAAATGCAGCTTAATGTATTTGTCACAAAGATATAACAATAGCTACAGAGATTAAGCATCATAAACAGTGGTACTGGTACAGCTACATCTAGCTATCCTGAATTGCACAAAGTAGCTACATGTACATCTGTACCTTCCCACTAAATGCGGAAGAGTACATTTACGGTAAGGACACCAAACTGGCAGTACACAAATCGTATGTATGCAAAAAAATAAGTGAATGGTCGGTGTGACTGAATGTACAAACAGCCCAAATTGACTACTTCACCAGCAACAGCAACCACACACATAACAGTGCAACTTTCAATCAATAAGTATATCCCCACTGTAATACAGTTTGTTGGTAGCTACACAAAGCGACCAATAACCTTACTGTAAAATGACTTCCTGGCACACGTACACTTCAAAATGTAATTTTGTTGGAACTGTTAGACCACTCAAATGCTTGGGTTTGCTAATGGCAATTATTTAATTGAGCTGTATGTGTCCACGGTGATTAGCCTTCTTGGTTCTTCATTAACCGCCTCATTGTTCCCTGCAGGCTCAGCAACTCGGTGTTCTAGTGCAGTGTGTGGTAACAGTTCGTACTGGTTTGGGTTTATCAGCCGGTCTGGAAGAGAGTCAGTATCAGACTCAGACTCCACTTCAGCTCCTAGATGTCTGTTTGCCATTCTGTGATTTTTCAAGTCTATATACTTCCTTTTGAGGCATTGAGCGACTCCAGTCACATCTGCCAGCTGAAAGGCAACGATGCCTATGAATGTTACAAGTGCTATGGTGACAGAGGTGTATCCAGCAGCAAGCTGATTCCCTCCAGAATGATTGACAAACATGGTGGAACCAACCAGGATGATCAGGTTCAGAGCAAATGAACCTTCTAGAGCATCTAGGTAACTGTTCTTGTAAACCCCACCACTAGTCCAGGCCCACAGCTGCAGAGTCCCAGTTCCTATTAGAATTGCTAGCAGGTTAATGTCAGGGTCTTGTTGAGTATTGAGGGCAAAGATTAGAAGAAGAACAAAGCGAAACGCAAGCATCAGTCCAGGCCAATAGCGATGTCTTGCTTTGTAAGGAGCATGGTATGAATCGATAAATGGTTTTATCCTTGCGCTGTTGACCCACGCAAAGAGCCTCAGGTGTGATAGGGCCTGCAGCCACTGACCAAAGAAAAGCAAGAGTGTATAAGGAAGAAGAAAGACTAGAAAGACAAGCAGTGCGAATAGGAAGAGAGGAAGGTGTTTAGCACTGAGATAGTCAATGTTTGCATCGTACAGCCACACCGCTCTGTTGTATGTTGGATAGTTCAGGTACGTGACATTAAACACACTCAGAATCTTTGTATATGAAAGAAAGATGAGTGTTGCCAAGACAGAAACTGGGTTGTTGCCCAGCAGCTTTGCAAATCTGCGTGAGAAATGACTAACAAAGATCATAAGGCCCACTAATACCCAAATATACACCGGGAACACAAATTTCAGCCAAGCTTTGCTGTAAGCATCCATTCCATCGTAGAAACATGTTTCAACACCGAAGTCAAGGTTAAGCCATGCAATGAAGATAGATAACGCGTCTGATTCGGTGGATTTCATTGGTAGAAAGATGTTGCGGTTGACGGCAAAAATATTTGCATAGAAAACGAGCCCACTGAGAGTTCCTGTTGCCACGGTCAGTTTGCTGACAAGGAGAAAGAAGACTAGAGCTAGTCCCATCAGTAAAAAAGGGATGAGCAAGACAAGATGGATATTAGTGCACTGTTTGCATTGAGAAGTGCCCAGTACAAGACTGTAACCTTTCTTGCAAGCTCCACACAAGAGACCTGACCTGTTGTATGCACACTGCAAGTCTGTGTTGTTAAGAGGAAAGTCCACTGTATGAGAGACACAATAGTCAAAGGGGCATTGTGGATGGAGAATTAGTGCATCAGATTCATTGTCATAACCAACCCAAAAGTGGTCGTGTGAACTGCGTGTTATTCGTCCTAATCCATCAGTTATGTCACAGTGTTTTGTGTATTTGGCGAGTCTTTGGTTACAGACACATGATTGTTCTATCTCTGAACGGTTAAAGCCAGGTGGACAGGTCTGATTTACATCCAGGGTAAGGACCAGTACATTGCTGAAAGTTGAGCATGGCCCATCTGCATACAGTTCTAGAACTACACTGTCCAGCAACGAAAACACAGTGTAGTTGAGACTTGTGCAAGTACTTAATGTTGCTTGGTGGTACTGGAGAGGATGAAGGTTACCCGTAGTCGTATATGAATACCACCAACTTGAAGAAGTCAAACGACCTCTGACGGTTGCAGGAGCTGTTCCATTTCTCTGTCCAACCACAACCATAGAAATCTGGAACGTTTCACCAGGATGCACTGTGTATGACTTGCCTGACTTACTGCAGTCAGGGCGGTTGTTTTCACATGGGCATACACGAAAAGGAAGAGAGGAAATACTTGAAC
Source organism: Axinella damicornis (assembly GCA_963931865.1). Taxonomy (NCBI): domain Eukaryota; kingdom Metazoa; phylum Porifera; class Demospongiae; order Axinellida; family Axinellidae; genus Axinella; species Axinella damicornis. Next base: position 2,940,037 of record OZ007514.1, on the reverse strand, counting down.
TTGTAATGTCGTTTTCAATGTGGACTAACATGTCAAACACTTCATTAGAACTGTATGATTCCAAGTCAGTAAGTTTGCAGTTATCTATTGCACCACCATATAGCACACTTCCTGCAACATCTGCAGAATTGTCCTTGAAAACAAACTGGGAATCAAGACCATTGGACAGATTCTGGGCTGGGAGTTGAAAGAAGCATTCATCTTTTGTTGTACGTGTGTCCAATTGAGTACAGTAAGCTAACTTAAAAGGGTTATTACTATCCATAACATAAATTGCTCCTCCTAGCTGTGCATGATTGCTCTCCCAGTATACAGTTGTGCTCGATAAAACGGAGAAAGTGGAATGATTTACCAGAAACAATCCACCACCTAACAATTTTGCTGAGTTGTGGATGAAGTTGCTAGTCCCAGAGAAACTCAGTGATGCGTTGTAATCTGCAGCAATTGCACCACCACCCTCTGCTGAGTTGTTGATGAAGTTGCTAGTTCCAGCGAAACTCAGAAATGAGTTGTAATCTGCAGTAATTGCACCACCACCGTCTGCTGAGTTGTTGATGAAGTTGCTAGTTCCAGTGAAACTCAGTGATGTGTTGTGATGTGCATAAATTGCACCACCACCCAGTGCTGAGTTGTTGATGAATTTGCTAGTTCCAGTGAAACTCAACCGGGCCTTGTTATTTGCCTCAATTGCACCACCATCCAAGGCTGAGTTGTTGATGAAGTTGCTAGTACCAGTGCATCTCAGTGATGTGCTGAGATCTGCATAAATTGCACCACCTTCCACTGCTGAGTTGTTGATGAAGTTGCTAGTTCCAGTGAAACTCAGTGATGTGTTGTAGCCTGCATAAATTGCACCACCGTAGTGAGCTGAGTTGTTGATGAAGTTGCTAGTTCCATTGAATCTCAGTGATGTGTCATGACCTACATAAATTACACCACAATAACTAATGTCTGCTGACTTGTTGATTCCTTGTTTTATGTTGTTGATGAAGTTGGAGGATCCAGTGATGTTCAAGGAGCTTGCTGATGCCCAGATTGCTACACCAGAACTTATACTGACAAGCGTTTGAGGAGCTGTGAGTGAGTTGTTTATGAAGTGGATACTTCCAGTGGAACTCAGACTACAGTTGGTCACATAGATTCCTGCTGAGCAAATAGTTGCATGATTCCTAAGGAAAGTTGTATTGCCGGTAAATGTCAGGTTGCTATGAAAAGCAGTGATGCCACATCCTCCTACAGAGGAGTTAGGTGTGAACCCCTCATGATCACAGTGGTTATGTGTGAACTCATTGTTCTCTGCTAGTATACTGGTGTGATGTACTAGCAGTGCAGTGCCAAGGTTGTCATGGAAGGAGCAGTTAACTAGTTCAGCATACTCTATGGATTCTAAAAGCACAGCGGATTTGGTGTATTTATCAAAACTCCTTCCACAAGAGGTAAAAGTCAAAGAATGGATTTTGAAGTCAGCCATACCAATGAAGCTGAGGCCAACTGACCGATTGCAAACAACCGTTGCTACATAACTTGAAGAAGACTCTCCCCACATGGTCAAACTGGATATGTTGGCAACAGTGATACTCATATCAAGAGTGTGGTCACCTGGCAAGAACACCATAGTGGTGTTGGATGTGAAAAATGATTTGGCTTGTTGGGCATAGTCAGAGAGTGTAGCACATTTTGAATTGTGAGGGCAGGGAGAACATGAAGTGCCAGTGGGTTGAGTTGGTGTGACACAGTACACATTCTCAGAATAGCAGCAGGAGAGGGTACATGTACTGAGTAGCAGTGCTGCTGCATGAACAATGAATGGTGTTGACTGAACCATCATTGCAAAGCAGACTGTAGGAGAGGTAAAGTTAGTGGCTAGTTCGGATTCAGTGATCTCTTGTTGCAAAAATGTAATGTTAATTGAAGGGTTGTATTGTCTAGCAGCTGGATGTGCAGCAAACTGGTGAGACAATGCATGGATAGAAACAAGAGTGATGGTAAAAACTTAAATCATAATTATTTTGTCATTCCAAATTGTGTGTTAACTTAATAGAGCGGACATGATGTGCCATGCAGGTGTCCAAAATTCATCATTTCCAACTTGGGCTAACTATAGGGTGCAGTATCATTAGCATTATGCACCCTGTTGCAGTCAAGTGAGCCCAGAGAATACCCATGCACAAGAGTACGTGCTTATTATTATACTCTCTTGCCATGCATAAGAATTTATATAGGAGGTTTAGGTGGTAATACTTTGTATAATTTTAGCTTACTGGAATCCTATTGGTCACTGTAATGCTTATTCCCATGGAAATATTCCATGGCTGAACATGACTTTTACAAGACGACAACAATAATGTGTGTTGTCTGAAATCAAACTTGACATGTGGACATGTAATTACCTACTGTAGCTAGCTAGGTAAGTACACAGTAATTGCACAATAGTCGCTGCATGCATAGATTGCTGAATATAATAAAACAATTGTTGCACGCTTCTGCTTCTGTGTTGGATATTACTACCCTTGGAATGCAATATTCCACTCGGCCTTCGGCCTCAGGGAATATTGCATTCCTCGGGTAGTAATAAATCTTGATATCCAACACAGTAGTGTGCAATAATGGTTTACTGTAACTGAATGGTCAGAGTATGGCTTCTATTCTGTAGTATCGATTTCCCCATGTTACTCATCAGCTAGGTAGAACCATCTTTATAGTAGCTATAGCAATGGATGATGGTTCAATTGTAAACAAATAATGTAGTACAAGTTAGAATGGAGTGAGGACCTCTTGAGTAGACAACATGTTCAAGTGGTGAGTTAAATCTTAGCAACAATCCATCTGGCTCTGTGCTACATGCCTGAAGGGTGGAGTTTGACCACTTGCCCCAGATCTAGCCATACATTTATAGTATTCAGCCAATGAACTATTTCACTGCTGAACAGCTCTGACTCCCAATTTTCTGAGCATTGTTCTGTTGCTATGCCAGAGAGCAGTTACTGTAGCTACATTCTGGACACCTCGTGCTAAGGAGAAACAGGATTTGGAAGGCGTTGGGCCCTTAGTAGCATCCATAGTGCTGGGACTTGGGGCCAGTGCCATTGGCCTTCTGTCACTGACTGAACAAACTCCATGTGAATGCAAACATTGTCTGCAGTGCTGAATCACGTTTAACACAAGAACAGGGTGCTTATTGACTCACCTTTTTCCAAATGGTGGAGCTTGAGATGTACTAGGTTAGAGATGATTTTACTCCTTTAAGCAGGAGCCAGCCTTATGTACTTGGTTATCGGCTAGGGAGCAGGAACAGAACACCTGAGAGCTCCACCAGTCAGACGATAATAATAGTCTGGCCAGTGGGCACAGCAGCCATGTAGCTACCTGAGCCCTTTATAACCCTTAGCTACTATTGTATTGTGGTATGATTGAACTTTTCATGGCAGCTGGTGACTCTCCCACAGATGTTGAGATCAGCAGGATTACTGTAAGATGATCTGGACCAGCTTCCTCTCAAGTTGCCTTATGCTACTACACTCACAACCACGTCTTTCAGCTCGTCTGCAACCATGGTGACCACTTGGTTACAAGCTGCTTTTACAGTGTAGTAACCAAGTGTCTAAATTTGTTTTGTTCTATATTGTGCATAGCTCTTAGTTGTATGCCTGAAGACAGTCAAACCACAGTAGCTATTAGACACTGGGTTTGGACTTTGTTGGTTCTAGTGGGTGGGTGGATTTATTTCGGAAAGCCAAGATAACCAAGCAATTCCTTGTTTATGAGCATGACAATGAGTAGCTAATTAATTCACAATAATGTTGTAATGCATACTAAAGTTGACCCACCAGTTTTGTAGAATCCATGATATATAGCTAGTCACGTCTTGGCCTGTAGACTGGATTTGAGGTGTATTGATGATGGATCAGAGTGTGGGTGGAGCCTTGGAGAGGGTAAATTTTCACTTTGGTGAAGGGTCTCAGAATTGAACTTGGGGCATTATCAACCAGAGGGAGCAGTTTGGTGCATTGTCAGTCTGTTTACTTTGATGCTGCCCATGTAGCTGTTAACTTGGTTCGGACATTGGTTATACTAAGACTAATAACCTAAGGACGGAGTGGTTAGTGCAATTTCAGTGAGTTTTCAGTGCAAAACATTACCGTATGCATGCAGCTAGTAGTTAAGGCCTCAACAAACTGTCGATGCTGCTGCATTCCAGTTCTTAAGTATCATACCTAGGATTGCACAGGATACTTTTGAAGCTGTGTGTGCACTTCCTAGTAGCTAACACATTGGCCAATCAAAAAGACCAGAGTTGTTGTAACTGACTTTGGTTAACCCTGGAAAGCTTGCACAAACCACATGGTGGTTACCTTGGTTACAGACAATCTCAGGAGAGGTTTATCCAACCTGAGAGGATTAACTTGTGCAAATTAGCTTAGCTATATACAGCCACATCCTGCAGGTGAATGTGGTGAGGGGTCACCAGCTGTCATCCTGTGGGCATGAAGTGTTCTATCATGCTATAACCACAAGTTTGAAGTGCAGTTGTAGTGATGTCCTCAGCCAACCATTGCCAGTTTGTTGTGGTTGTAGGATGATCTGGACCAGTTTCCTCTCTGGTTGCTTTATGGCCAACAACAAAGTGAACCCACTGTCTCCTGGGATTGTTCGCTACTAGGGTATAAGCACTCTAATGTGTAGGTGCACTAGCCTCGTTCCCAGGCCTTCACGCCCAGCTTTTGTCACTTACAGTACGAAAAGCTGGGCGTGGAGGCCTAAGAACGTGCACCTCATCGATTTCTCTTGCAAAACATTGTGAGCTATTATAGGGATATGACATCTACACCTACAGTAGTGGACAGGTGAGACCAAATGTATCAACCAGGGGTTAGTATAGAGGTAATTACATCAGGTGAGCACCCGGACAATTTACCCTTTCACCAGTATAGGAATTCTCAAGCACTTTAAGGTAGGAAACACGGCATCAGCGAAATCGCGCAATTTTGCTCATGAATAATTAATGAGATGACATCACTCGCATACAGTTATTTAGAGTTATTGATCTGTTTACGTTTTCCCATGGCGGCAACCGGAATAAACAAGGGGGGCTTCTCTCTTTGATGCGGCTAGCGGCCCTTTCGAGTTTCAAATCGGTACTCTGATGTGGCCGTGCGGTACCTTGAAGATTTGTTTGAACACTCTTTTTTTTTTTTTTTTTTTTTTTTTTTTTAAGTAAAGAGCTATTCTGGCTTATTGAATGTAACGATGGGCTATCTGAGGGTGAATAGCTAGGTGGAGTGAGCAGGAATGTTTGTGGGTCTGCTGAAGTGGCCGAAGAACAGCCTGGAAAGTGAACAGCCTCCGACAGCTCCCTGGCCAAGGTACTCTAGAGAGTTGACCTTTCGGCATTACAGGCCCCGCCCATTTTCGTGTTAGGGCGAATTTGGCTGGTTTGGTAGCTGGACTGGGCTGGTGAGAGGGAGTAGATGTGTGGCCAAAACTCGGTAACCGAGAGGTGAACGTGGAAAAGCATCCCTATTTTTGCAGGGGGTAGGTTGACCTTTTGGAAACTGGCCTTGGCTTGAGTCGGTTTTAGTTGGTGTGCGTGGAATTTTTTTTGAAAGCCTAGGGTAGCCAAACCTCTGTTTTTGAGGGTGGCAGTGAGTTTTGGGCTGTAGCCTGCAAGTGAGGAGAGCAGGTGGTAAATCCATCCGTAGTTTTTGGGCCTGTTTTGTGTGTGTATTGATGATGGGGTCAGAGTGTGGGTGGGGCCTTGGAGAGGGTCCAAATTTTCAGTTTCGTAGAGGGCCTTAAAATTGAGTTTTAGGGCATTTTCAAGCAGAGGGAGCAGTTTGATGCAAAGTATTGCTGAAACTTGTGTACGCTTTGATGCTGCCCATTTACCATCAACTTGGTTTCGGAGATCGCGGTACCCATGTTTACTACCTTAAAGGTACTCCATTAATGCCTCTCAATTAAGCCTATATATTACACTGATGGCTAAAAATCTACAAGTTGACTTGAATTATCATTAAGCATTCAAAGTATTTGCTATAAACCTTTTGGAAATCTAATCTTACCGGTAGATGTATGAAAGATTCGGATTTCATAGTTAACAGAAAATAGCGCAAGGGCGGATCTCTCCAGTTACACCGATGAAAGTGTTATCAGCGGCCACAATTGTTGAAGGGAGATGGGCCCCAAGGTACAACAGGCACTACAAAACATCGACCATGAATTATAAATAACAGTTTCTGACATTCACTGGTGATTCATTCTGTATTCAGAGGTTATTGGTGTACAACCCTACATGCAATAATTCCGCAGCATGAATTCATGGAGACTATACCTTCAGACGGTCATCAAAATAATGTAACTTGCCCTGAAAGTCTAATTACCAAGTGCACTCACTGAGGCAAGAAATCCTGATGACGACTGAGCTAGCATTTGTATTATAATCAGCTAGAAACACTGCTGTTTTCATCGTGGACTGCCTTTATTCGAAGGAATTGGGAAATGCAGCTTAATTTTAACTAACAAACCAAAATGTATTTGTCACAAAGATATAACAATAGCTACAGAGATTAAGCATCATAAACAGTGGTACTGGTATAGCTACATCTAGCTATCCTGAATTGCACAAAGTAGCTACATGTACATCTGTACCTTCCCACTAAATGCGGAAGAGTACATTTACGGTAAGGACACCAAACTGGCAGTACACAAATCGTATGTATGCAAAAAAAATAAGTGAATGGTCGGTGTGACTGAATGTACAAACAGCCCAAATTGACTACTTCACCAAACAACAGCAACCACACACATAACACTGCAACTTTCAATCAATAGGTATATAGCCTCACTGTAATACAGTTTGTTGGTAGCTACACAGAGTGACCAATAACCTTTCTGTAAAATGACTTCCTGGCACACGTACACTTCAAATCATTAAATGTTATTCGTTGGAACTGTTAGACCACTCAAATGCTTGGGTTTGCTAATGGCAATTATTTAATCGAGCTATATGTGTCTACGGTGATTAGCCTTCTTGGTTCTTCATTAACCGCCTCATTGTTCTCTGCAGGCTCAGCAACTCTGTGTTCTTGTGCAATGTGTGGTAATAGTTCGTACTGGTTTGGGTTTATCAGCCGGTCTGGAAGAGAGTCAGTTTCAGACTCAGACTCCACTTCTGCTTCTGTACGTCTTTTTGCCATTCTGCGTCTCTTCAGGCCTGTGTATTTCATTTTGAGGCATTGAGTGATGCCACTCACATCTGCAAGCTGAAAGGCAAGGATGCCAATGAATGTTACCAGTGCTATGGTGACAGAGGTGTATCCAACAGCAAGCTGATTCCCTCCAGAGTGATTGACATACATGGTGGAACCAACAAGGATGATCAGGTTCAGAGCAAATGAACCCTCGAGAGCATCTAGGTAACTGTTCTTGTAAACTCCACCACTAGTCCAGGCCCACAGTTGCAGAGTCCCAGTTCCTATTAGAATTGCAAGCAGGTTAATGTCACGGTCTTGCTGGAGATTGAGGGCAAAGACTAAAAGAAGAACAAGGCGAAGCACAAGCAGCAGTCCAGGCCAATAGCGGTGTCTTGCTTTGTAAGGAGCATGGTATGAATCCATGAAAAACTTCAGCCTAGCGCTTTTGACCCACGCAAAGAACCTCAGGTGTGATATAGCCTGAAGCCACTGACCAAAGAGGAGAAGGAGAGTGTAAGGAACAAAAAGGAAGAGGAAGACAAGTACTGCCAACACGAAGAGTGGAATGTGTTTTGTACGGAGGTAGTCAATGTTTGCATCATACAGCCACACCCCTCTGTTGTATGTTGGATACTCCAGGTAGGTGACGTAAAGTGCAGCAATCAAGTTGCGGAGGATATTTGTATATGAGAGGAGGATAAGTGTTGCCAAGACAGAAACTGGGTTGTTGCCCAACAATTTTGTAGATCTGCGTGAGAAATGGCTAGCAAGTATTATGAGTCCTACTATCACCCAAATATATACAGGGAACACAAACTGAAGCCATGTTTTGCTGTAAGCATCCATCCCTTTGTAGAAACATGTTTCAACACCGAAGTCAAGGTTTAGCCAAGCAACGAAGACCGATAAAACGTCAGTATTTTCCACAGGTATCAAAAGAGTGCGGTTTACTCCAACAATATTAGTATAGAACACTAGCCCACTGAGTGTTCCTGTTGCCACGGTCAGTTTGCTGACAAGGAGAAAGAAGACTAGAGCTAGTCCCAGCAGTGCAAAAGGGATGAGCAAGACAAGATGGATATTGGTGCACTGCTTGCATTGAGAAGTGCCCAGTACAAGACTGTAACCTTTCTTGCAAGCTCCACACAAGAGACCTGACCTGTTGTATGCACACTGCAAGTTTGTATCATTAAGAGGAAAGTCCACTGTATGAGAGACACAATAGTCAAAGGGGCAGTGTGGGTGGAGAATTGGTGCATTAGATTCATTGTCATACCCAACCCAAAATTGGTCGTGTGAACTGCGCATTATTCGTCCCAATCCATCAGTTATATCACACTGGTTTGTATACTTGGCGAGTCTTTGGTTACACACACATGATTGTTCTATCTCTGAAAGGTTGAAGCCAGGTGGACAGGTCTGATTGACATCCAGAATAAGCATCAGTTCATTCCCAAATGTTGAACATGGGCCATCTGCGTACATTTCGATACTTAGGGAGTCATCATCTAGCAGCGAAAACACAGTGTAGTCGAGAATGGTGCAAGTGTTAAATGTTTCTTGGAGATACTGCAGAGGGTCAAGGTTACCTATGGGTGAGGAACGAGGATGATAGCTCTCAGAAGTCAAACGACTTCTGACTTTTGCAGGAACAACTCCATTTCTCTGTCCAACTGCAACTACAGAAACACAAATTGTTTCACCAGGATGGACTGTGTATGACTTGTCTGACTCACTACAGTCAGGGCGGTTGTTTTCACATGGGCATATACGAAATGGGTCAGAGGAAATACTTGGATTTGTATTGTCATCTTCAATGTGGACTAACAAGTCAAACACTTCACCAGAACTATATGATTCCAGGCCAGTAAGTTTGCAGTTATCTATTGCACCACCGTATAGCACACTGCCAGCATCATCAGCAGAATTATTGATGAAAACAAATTGGGCATCAATACCATTGGACAGATTCTGGCCTGGGAGTTGAAAGAAGCATCTATCTTTTATTGTACATGTGTATGTGTCAAGTTGAGTACAGTAGGCTAAGGGAATATTCGCAGCACAAATTGCTCCACCTGACCTTGCATGATTTCTCTCCCAGTATACGATCGTGTTAGATGAAATGGAGAAAGTGGAATTCAACAGCAACACTCCCCCTCCCTCTTCTGCTGAGTTGCTGATGAAGTTTCCAGTTCCACTGAAACTCAGTGATGAGTTGTCCACTGCATGAATTGCACCACCAAGGTTTGCTGAGTTGCTGAAGAAGCTGCTAGTTCCAGTGAAACTCAGTGATGTGCTGTATTCTGCAAAAATTGCACCACCAAGGTTTGCTGAGTTATTGATGAAGTTGCTAGTTCCATTGAAACTCAGCGATGTTTTGTATCCTGCAAAAATTGCACCACCATAGTCCGCTGCTGAGTTGCTGACAAAGTTACTAGTTCCAGAGAAACTCAATGAGTTGTAACCTGCATTAATTGCACCACCATTACCAGTGTATGCTGAGTTGTTGATGAAGTTGCTAGTTCCAGTTAAATTCAGTGATGTATTGTAGCCTACATAAATTGCACCACCATAGTAGGCTGAGTTGTTGATGAAGTTGCTAGTTCCATTGAAATTCAGTGATGTGCTGTCAACTGCAAGAATTGCTGCACCTACGCAGGATTTATACCCCTCGTGATCACAGTGGTTATGTGTGAACTCATTGTTCCCAGCTAGAGTTATACTGGTGTGATATGCTGCAAGTGCAGTGCCGACGTTGTTGTGGAAGGAAGAGTTAACTAGTTCAGCATATTCGATGGATTCCAAAAGCAAGGTGTATTTTATATTACCAAAACTCAGGGTGTGTTTATCAAAACTCCTGCCACAAGAGGTAAAGTCAAAGAATGGATTTTGAAGTCAACCATACTCGTGAAGCTGAGGCCAACTGGCCCATTGCAAACAACTGCTGCTACAGAAGAAGACTCTCCACACATGGTCAAACTGGATATGTTAGCAACAGTGATACTTATATCAAGAGTGTGGTCACCTGGCAAGAACACCATAGTGGTGTTGGAAATGAAAAATGATTTGGCTTGTTGTGCATAGTCAGATAGTGTGGCACATTTTGAATTGTGAGGGCAGGATGAACATGAAGTGCCAGTGGGTTGGGTCGGTGTGACACAGTACACATTCTCAGCAGAGCAGCAGGAGAGGGTACTAAGTAGCAGTGCGGCCACACGAACAACGAACGGTACATTGGACCGAACCATCGTTTCTTCATAAAGCAAACTGCATGTAGGGAAACCAAAGTTAGCATTTACAACTACAGCAACATTCAATTTACAAATTATCATCGAAGAATAGAACATCTAGCTATAGCTACTGCTTAATTCTTTCAGTGTTCTGTTGGCCATCTTGTGCAGGCACCTCAATATGTGTGTGCTCAGGAGCGCATGAGCCGCAGGCTGTCTAAATGAAAGGTGAATCATGCATGGTATAGTATAGGTTGATAGTATGAAGTTCGCTTTCAACACTTATGCAGAAATTTCCTCCAGCCCCTACTATACTGTTCAGGCTTGTTCAACTATACTACTAATTCATTGTCATCAGTGAATGGTTTGCAGATCGAGACCAATGTTCTCAAACTAGTAAAAAATTATAAATTACACACACAACAGTCAGGGCACAGGAACTGGTGGAGATAAGGCGCCAACACCACAGACTCGCACGGACGGTCAGGTATTCAACTCAAGAGTTTCCCCTTCTGCATGGACTGTACATATGTGGCTCCAATAAAATCCCCCCCCCCCCCCCCACCCCCCACCCCCCCACCCCCCCAAAAAACCCTTTCCACTACCCTCCATCTCGCGAAAATAGTCCTTCCCTTTGTACAGTATTTCAACAGCACAAACAATCTCTCTCTCATAAATATAGTATGTATAAATGGTGCATAATACAGAATGATGGACATACCGTACAGCTTACAACACCTGCCCCCCTCAGCAGCAACAGCACACAGTAGCAGCTTTGAAGGTTGATGTGTTGTTAAATCGGATCTAGCAATTCAGAAGAGTATTCCGAATGTCAAGTCTATTATAGCTATGTAGCTATATAGCTAAGCATCATCGACCAATTCCAAGAAATGGAAACAGTAGACTGAAAGTCTGTGGCTAAAGTATATTTTGACCACATACAGTCTACATGCAGAGATCGTGTAAACACGTTAATGAGTCCATTAATGCTGCATGTACTAGTTTGGAAAACTCCCCACCAACCATCCCTTCTCTCAACCCCCTTGGCCTAGCTGGTCACTGTGGCTCCTACATCCATCCCACCATTTTAGAACTATAACTGCATGCCTGCTACACCACGCAGAAAAATACTGTTGAATCTCTTGGCTGCATGGCCGGTCTGTGTCCTACAATGGATCTTTGGTTCACTTCACAGAAGAATCCCTTGATCCTGCTTAGCCTCGTTCCCATGCGCTCAGTATTATGCACTGCAACAAAAGTTTTAGCAACCCATGGAAAAGTTACTCAGCTCTCACCACAAACCTATACAAAATGAAAGCAAGGCAAGAAGATGAATGGAGGCTTAACTGGTACTTTCCAAGAGGAGAATGGACAAACATGCAAACAGAGGTATACGTATAATACCCACCCAAGTGGTGTGCTATGTACTGCATGGTATGTAGCCCACTACAACGTGTTTCTTTCTTCTTCTCCATGCACTCTGTTTGTTTACAGGCACAAAAGTTATCTATACTTCTCTGCTAGGCCAAACAGGTTTCTTCATGCACTCACATGAGTCAGTGCACTCAACAAGAGAGTAGCTATTATACTGTGGCAGATCTAGCTACATTGCACTCAATGTAATTGTTGCACATTCAAGTGAGAGTACATGTTATGTGGCTGATGACTGTACAATAGAGTGGCTTTGCTGTTTATTGATTTGAAGCACCAGATTTGTAATTGCTTAGATTTGGGGAAAATTCTTCTATTGCAACGCCCATCACACCAAGGACATAACAAGTTAACTGACGCAGGAAACCCTTGGAAAGTTACTGGTGAGAATAGTGTAGCCTCATTCCCAGGCCATTCCTACCGCCAGTATTTGATCGCTTCCAGTATGAAATACTGGCAGTGGGAATGGCCTGGGAACGAGGCTAAGAATAGTGTTGGTTGAACACTTTGTCTGCTATGGCTGGTATTGCATGCTGCAGTGTTTGAATTTGAATTATGACCATAGTTGAGCGTGGGTCCTCACTGCAACTAGTCAAGTGCGAGCATGTTATGTCTAGTCACCTTTGATGTTGTATAATTATTTGTCTGCTTCTTTATGAAGAAACTTGTTTGGCCTTAGACAAAGTACATGATTGCAAATGATTATTATAAAGCATCAAATATTATGTTGCTGATTCAATATGTAGCTATGTCAAAAAAAATTATGGTTGTGAGGCTTATATCTGTTGCCCATCTTGTTCCAATTAGGTTCCTATACACAGTCTCCCATACACCGTCTCCCATTCTCTGAGATGCTGCTGCATGTTTATGTATGTCAAACGTATGGTTGTGAAGTCCTTAGCTATGCAATCCTAGGCTCTCTTGTCCATAGCTAATGATTTTTGCTATGTTAATACTACTCTTGCTGGTTTCACAAAGTATTCTTAACGAGCGAAGGTACCCATCTTTCCCTTCCTGCAACACAAAAATCAGTTCTTTGTCAACTTTACAGCCTTCAAAGGGAAAATCTTAAGTTAGGTTTCACACTGTGAACTTCAGCATAATACCATGTAATCCTACAGAGCCTATACCAGTATGCCATGCCAAAGTGCACTGATCATGAAATAGAATTTGTGATGTACAACTGGCATACTGGTAGTCTAATAAGAGTAAGAGTCTCCAGCGCTCTGTCCTGGATTCGAATCACACTAAAGCACTTGGTTTTTCTGTTGAAGGGTGGCTCGCCGTAAAAAACATGAGGAATTTGACCGTTTCCCTTCCAGAAAAACAAGTTTGAGCTATGTCATTTATGGTAACTCAAGTGAGTTCAGTGGTGATGTCATCACCATCCCCTGTTAATGGGGCCCAGGACCTTGCATGAAAACATTCTGCGCATTCCTGGGTTATCAAATCTGAACTGAACTGAACTAGTTACTTACACCCGGTAATAAATTATGACAATACTAGTAGCATATAGCAGCTGCTGCACCAGTGCATGTGTTGTAGTCTATCTAATCAATTTCATGGCTGAAGTTTCATTGTGCTGTGTTGGCTACGAAATTTCAATTTTCTCTTGGTTTTTCAATCTGCCTTATGGACGAGTGTAAATTAAGTCAGTTTCATAACCTCTGCAAATTTGTAAGTAACTACTGAGACAATTAGCAAACACAAGAAACTTTAGTAAAAGAATCAAGAAATTTATGAGTGAAGCACACACATATAGCTATAGGAGTAGCAGTGAACTTTCAATAAGCATACTGTAAAGTGTAACTTGCTTGACGATCAACAATCATTAACCTTACTCTTGGCACACAGATCAATCAAGTAGCTAAATGTTACTCACAACATAGGTCACTCAGCTAATCAGTTTGCGAGTGTAAGCTACAACTCAGTTAATGGAGCCATAAGTGTACACAGTGATTAGCCTTCTCCGATCTTCATTAGCCACTTCTTTGGGCTCGGCAACTCTGTGTTCTCGTGAAGTGGGCGACAATATTTCATAGCCATTTGGGTTTATCAGCCGGTCCGGAAGAGAGTCAGTATCAGACTCAGACTCCACTGCTGCTTCAGTTTGACCTGTACGTCTGTTTGCCATTCTGTATCTCTTCAAGCCTGTGTACTTCTTTTTCAGGCATTCAGCGATGCCAGTCACATCTGACAGCTGAAAGGCAAGGATGCCAATGAATGATACAAGTGCTATGGCAACAGAGGTGTATCCAACAGCAAGCTGATTCCCTCCAGCGAGGTTGATGTACATGGTGGAACCAGCCAGGATGATCAGGTTCAGAGCAAATGAACCTTCGAGAGCATTTAGGTAATTGCTTTTGTAAACCCCACCACTGGTCAAGGCCCACAGTTGCAGAATCCCAGTTCCTACTAGAATTGCTAGGAGGTTAATGCTAGGGTCTTGCTGAGGATTGAGGGCAAAGACTAGAAGAAGAATAAAGCGAACCACAAGCAGCAGTCCAGGCCAGTAGCGATGTCGTGCTTTGTAAGGAGCATGGTATGAATCCATGAAGAACTTCAGTCTAGTGTTGTTGACCCATGCAAAGATCCTCAGGTGTGATATAGCCTGAAGCCACGGACCAAAGAGGAGAAGGAGAGTGTAAGAAATGAAAAGGAAGAGGAAGACAAGTATCGCCAACACGAAGAGTGGAATGTGTTTTGTACGGAGGTAGTCAATGTTTGCATCATACAGCCACACCCCTCTGTTGTACGTTGGATACTCCAGGTAGGTGACGTAAAGAGCAGCAATCAAGTTGCGGAGGATCTTTGTATATGAGAGGAGGATGAGTGTTGCCAAGACAGAAACTGGGTTGTTGCCCAGCAATTTTGTAAATCTGCGTGAGAAATGGCTAGCAAGTATTATGAATCCTACTATCACCCAAATATAAACAGGGAACACAAATTGAAGCCATATTTTGCTGTAAGCATCCATCCCATTGTAGAAACATGTTTCAACACCGAAGTCAAGGTTTAGCCAAGCAATGAAGACTGATAAAATGTCAGTTGATTCCACAGGTACAAATAGAGTGCGGTTTACTCCAACAATATTAGCATAGAACACTAGCCCACTGAGTGTTCCTGTTGCCACAGTCAGTTTGCTGACAAGGAGAAAGAAGACAAGAGCTAGTCCCATCAGTGCAAAAGGGATGATCAAGGCAAGATGGATATTGGTGCACTGCTTGCATTGAGAAGTGCCCAGTGCAAGACTGTAACCTTTCTTGCAAGCTCCACACAAGAGACCTGACCTGTTGTATGCACACTGCAAGTCTGTATCGTTAAGAGGAAAGTCCACTGTATGAGAGACACAAAAATCAAAGGGGCAGTGTGGGTGGAGAATTAGTGCATTAGAGTCACAGTCATACCCAACCCAAAATTGGTCATATGATCTCCGTGTTATTCGTCCTAATCCATTACTTATATTGCAGTGGTTTGTGTATTTGGCAAGTCTTTGGTTACAGACACATGACATCTCGATCTCTGAAAGGTTAAAGCCCGGTGGGCAGGTCCGATTTACATCCAGCTTAAGATCCAGTTCGTTGCTAATGATTGAACATGGGCCATCTGCATACAACTTTAAGTCTAAACTGAAAAGTGCGAACACAGTGTAGTTGAGAATGGTGCAAGTATTTGACGTTATTTGGGCATACTGGAGAGGATGAAGGTTACCCATGTCTGTGGTGTGTGACCATATTGCATCAACCATCAAACGACCTCTGACCGTTGTAGGAGCTGTTCCATTTCTCTGTCCAACTGCAACCACAGAAACATGAAATGTTTCACCAGGATGCACTGTGTATGACTTGTCTGACTTACTGCAGTCAGGGCGGTTGTTTTCACATGCACATATACGAAATGGATCGGAGGAAATACTTGAATTTGTATTGTCATTTTCAATGTGGACTAACATGTCAAAGACTTCACCAGAACTATATGATTCCAGGTCAGTAGGTTTGCAGTTATCTATTGCTCCTCCATATAGCACACTGCCAGCATCTGCAGAGTTATCCTTGAAAATGAACTGGGCGTCAATTCCACCGGACAGATTCTGGCCTGGGAGTTGAAAGAAGCATTCACTTTTTGCTGTATTTGAGTACATTTGGATACAGTAAAGTAGGGGATTAGTATATTGTTTATTCTTAACATAGATTGCGCCTCCATAAAGTGCTTGATTGCTCTCCCAATATACAGTTGTGTTAGATGAAATGAACAAAGTGGAATTTGATAGAAACACTCCTCCACCCCAACCAACATCCGCTGAGTTGTTGATGAAGTTGCTAGTTCCAGTGAAACTTAGTGATGTGTTCTGATCTGCAAAAATCGCACCACCAGAAACACGATTGGCTGAGTTGTTGATGAAGTTGCTATTTCCAGTGAAACTCAGTGATGTGTTGTAACCTGCAGTAATTGCACCACCAACGGATGCTGAGTTGTTGATGAAGTTGCTAGTTCCAGCGAAACTCAGTGATGTGTTGTAACCTGCAGCAATTGCACCAGCACCCTCTGCTGAGTTGTTGATGAAGTTGCTAGTTCCAGTGAAACTCAGTGATGTGTTGTCAACTGCATAAATTGCACCACCATCAACACCTGCTGAGTTGTTGATGAAGTTGCTAGTTCCAGTGAAACTCAGTGATGTGTTGTCAACTGCACAAATTGCACCACCACCATGACCAAGGTCTGCTGAGTTGTTGATGAATTAAGTTGCTATTTCCAGTGAAATTCAGTGATGTGTTGTAACCTACATAAATTGCACCACCAATAGCTGCTGAGTTGTTGATGAAGTTGCTAGTTCCAATGAAATTCAGTGATGTGTTGTCAAATGCAAGAATTGCTGCACCTACACAGGAGTTGTACCACTCATGATCACAGTGGTTATTTGTGAACTCATTGTTCCCTGCTAGAGTAATACTGGTGTGAATTACTGCGAGTGCAGTGCCGAGGTTGTTGTGGAAGGAACAGTTAACTAGTTCAGCATACTCTATGGATTCCAAATGCAGGGTGTAATTGCTAGCATTAGAAATATGCAGGGTGTATTTACCCATAAAACTCAGGGTGTGTTCATCAAAACTCCTGCCACAAGACGTAAAAGTCAGTGAATGGATTTTGAAGTCAACCATACTGATGAAGCTGATGCCAACTGACCCATTGCAAACAATTGTTGCTACATAACCCGAAGAAGACTCTCCACACACGGTGAAACTGGATTTGTTGGCAACAGTGATATTCATATCAAGAGTGTGGTCACCTGGCAAGAACACCATAGTGGTGTTGGAAGTGAAATATGATTTGGCTTGTTGTGCATACTCAGAGAGTGTGGCACAGTGAATTGAATTGTGAGGGCAGGGAGAGCATGAAGTGCCAGTTGGTTTTGTCAGTGTGACACAGTACACCATCTGTGCTGAGCAGGAGGAGAGGATACTGAGTAGCATGCATGCATGCAGTGCTGCCATTCGAACAGTGAATGGTGTGGACTGAACCATCATTGCTTCTTAAGCAGACTGTAGGAGAAATAAAGTTAGTAGTTCGTTATACATCTGATTAAGAAAACGCATCATTATATGATTATAAATAGAGTAAAGGTTTAATCACATTTTGTCATTCCAAAATTGGCCCCCCTCATGATTAATTTAACGTTTGCTGTGAGAGTTTGCTGAAACCTGAGTAATTTCCTTTCTATATGTGGCGATAAGTTAATACAGCGGACAAGATGTACCAGCACTCGTATTTCATGCATTGTTCTATTGATATATGTTACATGTAGAGAGTATATAGTTACTGTTGCCCGTTGCTACAGTCTGAATTACATCTTGTGCAACGGAGAATTGCCTGCATGGCAGAACATGTTTGTTGCTTATATGAGACTGCCTGTGATTTCCAGAGCTTTAGAACTATAAGGATAACTGTTGGCTACAAGGATTAACAAGGGAGTGACACTCCCATTGATGCCGTAGTCGGAGCTGTAACAGGGGTCAAGAAATCTTGACCGTCATTTTTGCTGCTTGACCACTTGACCGCATCGCAAAAAGACTCTTGACCGTTTGATCGACTGCGCTGTATCTCAGCCGTTGACCGCTTGACTGCCGATAGTATACAGAAGAATGTGTAGCGACTCAACCCCTTCCTTAGTATACGGGGTCAAGATTCGCTGATAAGCCCGGTCGCAGCTCTGACTACGGTGATTTCCATGCAGAGGTTTAGGATAACTGTTGGCTATATACAAGGATTAACAAGGGGGTGACAGTCCCATTGATGCCATAGTCAGAGCTGCGACCAGGGTCAAGAAATCTTGACCGTCATTTTTGCTGCTTGACCACTTGACCGCATTGCAAAAAGATTCTTGACCGTTTGATCGACTGCGCTGTATTTCAGCTGTTGACCACTTAACCGCTGATAGTATACGGAAGAATGCGTAGCGACTCAACCCCTTCCTTAGTATACAGGGTAAAGATTCGCCGAGAAGCCCAGTCACAGCTCTGACTACGGTGTCCATGGGAGTGTCACCCCTTTGATTAATGCAGTAGGTCACATTCCCATGCAGAAGGTTAGGGTGTGGGAGCTCACTTTGTATGCATGTAGACATGCAGCAGTTCATCCACACAATCACTCACTGGATTTCACACAACTCTAGTTGCTAAGCAACAGCCACTCTCTTGGCTAATGAAACATTGTCTGAGGAGGCATAAAACATGTGGGAAATTAACAAGCTCAAGACATTGAAGGAGTTGAAGACATTGAAGCAGTCGAAGACAAGTACAGCTGGAACAATGTGCAAGCACCATTTGAGAGCTTGAAATCCTGAATGGATGGCTCGGACGAAACAACTGGCCAAGACACCATCTACTGCAAAAGTCTCTGCAATTGCTGGTTGCAGTGTTATTGTGCTGTGTTATTGTCTCACTAACTTTTAAATACTTTATTTGCTCTGCTATTTTGTGTATCCATGCTACTGGCAAAAAATGAGAAATAACAGCACCCCCGCTCTGAAATATCCTAGCTAGGCTAGGGTATTTGGAAGTGATCGTATCGCTGTTGACCTACTCTACACGTGCACACACCATGCATGCAGGGGCGCGCACTAGGGTTGGGCGATATTTTACCTTTATGCTTTTCCAAATTGTACCGATTATGCACAAAATTATGCCCCAAATTTGCAACTATGCCCATCATGTAATGCACAATCGAAAGAGCGAAGGAATTTGATTGACGTGACGTCACATTCGGGGTGATTGTGGTACCGGTACGCGGTATCGTTACCGCCGGTGATGAACATGCATGAGACCTGGCGGTGTGCAAAGAGTTGGAATTGGTTGAAGAACGAACGAAAACAACTCAGTATGCTGTAAATGTGTTGTGGCAACAACCCAAGCCAGGATCCGAGCGCCGCCTTCCACCGATTTCTAAGTTAGCTAGCTAGCAGACCAAGTAGTCTCGGAACCAGACCCTTCGCATGGGGAGGCCTCGAGGATCTAGGAGGAAAGGGTCTGGGCACGTGCCTACATTCGAGTTGTCCTGTAATTATGCATGGTAATTAGCGATCAACTGCGATACCACGAGTATGATCACAGTCGACCTGCTCGTTGCTCTCCTCGACTTTTGTCAGACACTCGTGGGTAACGCGGTACGGCACAGCGATTTGCCATGTCTAGTAGTTGCTGGCGATGGAGAAAAATCATTTCCCTGACGTCATTCGCAATCAACGCTTCTGATCCGTTAGGTCAACATTCCTACCTGGGGACAACTCGTATGTAAGATGGTGCCCAGACCCTTTCCTCCTCACTAGCGCGAAGGGTCTGGTTCCGAGACTAGAGACCGAGATGGCTCAGCGTGTTTGGAAAGGCAGCTGAGGTCGCAGTTGCGAGCTTGTTCCAATCACTTTCCCAATAGTGATGCCAAAAGAGAAGCAACGACTCGATCAGGTCTGCTTCCGGTATACCTGGTTATTGCACCTCTTTCAGGCAGCAGGAACAGAACACCTGAGAGCTCTGCCAGTTATACATATACGATAATAATAGCCTGGCAATGCAGTTGCCACAGCAGCCACGTAGCTGCTAAGGGTGCGCGGTGGTGTACTGGTGGAGTGAGAGTTTCCAGTGTGCAACTCAGGCTCTGTCCTGAGTTCGAATCCCACTAAAGCCCTAGGTTTTTCTGTTGAAGGGTGGTTCGCCTTGAAAAAAGGAGTTTGCCCTTTGCCCTTCCAGAAAAACAAGTTTGAGCAATGCCATTTATGGTAACTCAAGCGAGTTCAGTGATGATGTCATCACCATCCCCCGTTAATGGGGCCCAGGACCTGCATGAAAACCTTCTGTATTGGAGATGCGGCATTCCTGGGTTATCAAATCAAAATGAACTGAACTACCTTAGCGCTTCTAAGGATCCCACATCAGCCATGCACTGTTTTTTACCCCACACGCGCATGCGCGAAGCGGGGTTAAGCAATAGGTTTTGTCTGTCAGTCAGTCGTCTGTCTGTCTGTCGAAAAAAATTGAAATCTCGCCACATAGACCATCGAAACAATAGCAAATAGCAAAAAAAACCCTGCTCTATGTATACCTGACTGAAGTCAAAGCACTTTGTTTCGCTGTATTTCGGCTATTTCCTACTTTTCATAAGGCATAACATTGGCTCCACCTCTTCATGACCTCAGAGTCCCATCAAGAACAGGACACACAGTGCATTTGGAAATTTCATGCTTCGAGATGACCGCTAGGAAACAGTGTTTTCTCACGATTTATGTACTTCACAGACATCGTGGCTATTGTTTTGGTTGTTTTTTCCTATTATTCGTAACATTTGGCCCCACCTCTTCAGCTTCACAATATAATATGCGGTAAGCGGTCACTCCCACACCTTGGATATGGCCATACACGAACACAGTATACGCGATAGCACCTGTTCGATCAATGTGCATCGGCAGAGATGTCACGTCGATTGTAGCTGCACTGTATCCTGTAGACGTTCCGCGCGGGGTATGTGTTCTATGAACACCTCTAGTTGGTATAATGATTGAACTTTCATGGCAGCTGGTGACTCCCCCACAGATGTTCAGATCAGCAGGATTACTGTAAGATGACCTGGGCCAGCTTCCTCTCAAGTTGCCTTATGCAACTACACTCGCACCACATGTAGCTATCACTGACCAAACAAACTCCATATGAACGTATACACATTGCCTGCAGTGCTGAATCACGTTTAGCACATTTTTTCACAAGAACAGGATGCTTATTCACTCACCTTTTTCCAGATGTGCGACACCAGAGATAATTTCACTCCTGTACTATTAAGCAGGAGCCTGCCCTATGTACATGGTTACTGCACCTCTTTTAGCTAGGGAGCAGGAACAGAACACCTGAGAGCTCCACCAGTCATACGATAATAATAGTTTGGCCAGTGGGCACAGCAGCCATGTAGCTTAGCTACCTGAGCCCTTTATAAGGATCCCACATCACACACTATTGTATTGTGGTATGATTGAACTTTTCATGGCAGCTAGCTGGTGCATAGGCGTAGGAAGCACTTTAATGTTGGGGGGGGGGGGGGGGGGGGGGGGGGGGGGGGGCTGAGTGAGTGGCAATAAATCATAACAATGGTGATTGGGGGGTCTGGATTTTTGGATTCTAGATGCCGCTCTGAGATAGATTCTGAGGCCATTTTGGTGTGCTAATTTAACAATTCTCCTTGTAAGAAAACATTTTAGCTACAACAACTATACAACACATAATGACTCTAAACGCGCGCTTCATGATCACAAACCAGTGACCCCGATCGACCATGTGCTCGAAGATGTGCTGTAAATAGATGTAGGAATTTTAATTATACAGCCTAGTTCTTATTAGAGCCCTGCAGCTGTTCAGTCACGTTGCTGTCGATGAGCGGCTTGGTCTGAAACTTTGAGGTGAGAAACTTGTTTGCTCAAGTACTAAGACTACTATATATTTTTATAATAGCTGAAGAAACTTTTGGGGGGGCTGAGCCCCCCTGTTTGCATACTTGGGGGGGCTTTAGCCCCCCCAGCCCCCCCTCCGCTTCCTACGCCTATGAGCTGGTGACTTCCCCACAGATGTTCAGATCAGCAGGATTACTGTAAGATGATCTGGGCCAGCTTCCTGTCAAGTTGCCATATGCAATTACGCTCACAATCACTGTCTTTCAGTTTGTCTGCAACCATGGTAACCATTGCAAGTGGTTACCATGGTTACGTAACCATTGCAAGTGGTTACCATGGTTGCAGACAAGCTGAAAGACAGTGGTTGTGAGCGTAATTGCATACGGCAACTTGAGAGGGAGCTGGCCCAGATCATCTTACAGTAATCCTGCTGATCTGAACATCTGTGGGGGGGTCACCAGCTGCCATGAAAAGTTCAATCATATATAATTCACTGCAAAAACAAAATTGTTTTAACCACAGAGTGGTTACCCTGGTTGCAGAGAAGCTACCCTGGTTGCAGACAAGCTGGAGACGGTGGTTAGAAGAAGGGGTTCAGAGACTAATTGCATAGGCAACTTGAGAGGAAGCTGGTCCAGATTATCTACAACCATCATTGTGTGATCTTAACCACTAAACATCTGTGAGGGACCTGCTGCCATCAAGGGCATGAAAATTTCCATGACAACCAGTTGTAATGACTTTGCAGATGTTCCCAAGATTGTCAGTGAGATGATCTGGACCAGTTGCCTTTGCAGGTTGCCTTATGCAATTATAACTCTATAAGCCCAACTTGAGTATACCTCCCATAACCACAGTCTCCAGGTTCTCTGCAACCAATGCAAGGTAACCACACTGTGGTTAAAACAACCAATTAGTTTTTACAGTGATGCATGCATGGAGTGCAGCATCCAGTGCAGCATCGTTAAAGATTTAATGCTGTAATCTCAATGGGCAGAGCATGGCTTCTAAACTGATAGATTTCCCCATGCTATTCATCAGCTAGGGGTAGAACCATCTTTAGATTAATGGATGGTTCAATTGTAAACAAGAGTGGAGTGCGGGCCTCGTGAGTTGTTGACATGTTCAAGTGGTGAGTTAAAACTTTAGCAGTGATCCATCTGGCTCTGTGCTACGTGCCTGAAGGGTGGAGTTTGACCGCTTGCTCATAGCTTTAGCCATATTGTGCTAACTGCTGTTTCACTGCAGGCCTGAAGCGTGGAGTCATGACTCTCGTTTTTCCATGCATTGTTCTGTTGCTATGCTCAGAGTAGTTACTGCAAGTTGTTACAGTCTGGATGTCTCATGCTAAGGAGAAACAGGATTTGGAAGTCCTCAGGCCGTTAGTAGCTTCCTCACTGGACTTGGGGAAGTACAGCCCAGTGCCCTTCCGCTGACTGGCCTTCTGTATCACTGACCGAACAAACTCCATATGAATGCACACATTGCCTTGTAGTTAGCAGTCAATTAGTGTTGCTATAACTATAATTAAAATACCCTATTAGTATGGCTTTTTGACTTCTATTTGATCAAACTAACTAACATTGAAGACTGAAAACTGAACTAGCTATAACTACAACCGATTTCACCTCACTTGGGGTAGGAATGTAACTATAAGGTTGGTTCACTCAAACAACTAAATGAGAATGGTGATCTTTTTCTGTTAGTTAAACTCTTTTACTTTAGATTTCAATTACGTCCGAACACCTAGGTAAAATGTTCTGGGAGTCATTAATGCCTAGACCGGGAGTCACTTATACACCCCATGCTGACAACACCTAGGCACCAGTGACAAGGAGTCACATACAATAGGATTTGAGTGTTCTGCAATGTAGTAGCGCCACTGTAAAGTGTCATAGCAAGGTAATTAGATACTACAGTTGCGTGGCTGTCCTTCCCATGCTAATCCAAAGAATGCAGTATGTATATAGTTATTAGTGGGTTACTCGAGTACCTCTCAAGTATCAGTTCCCACATGAATACTCTGCTGGTTTATAAACTGGATGCCCAAGGGTACGTAGCGGCCCGAGGGGGAAGGCTTATAAACCACAACATCCCGAGTAGGAGGGTGATTTAACACATTTTATAACCTTGCTGCTACCTTAAGGTCACTATTATTTGCGGGTACTAATTTTAGCGAATTGGGCATGAAGCGGATTTGGCGACTATTAATTTTAGCGTTTTAACTCACCAGAGCTGCTGGCAACTTATCTGTTCAAGAGGCAACCGCGCTGCTCAGACTCAGCTGGTAAAGGCTATAGTGCAACAGGTAGGACAAACTCACTTTTCAGAATGACGTCTCAGGCCTTGCTCTCACCTCGCAGATAGCCTCTGATTCTTACTATACAGCTAACTACCTTCGCAGATCGCTTCGTAGGCGGCTAGCTTGTGAATCGCTCCAATTAATGCACACGTATATGACGTCACATGCTGCTAATACTATTGTTTGCGGGTTCTAAATTTAGCGATTTTTTCGAATTCGCTAAAATTCGCTAAAATTAATACCCGCAAATAATAGTGACCTTAAGGTAGGTGGTTGCTAAGATATCAAGTGTGAGGAGTGGCTATAGCCACTGTTCACACCGCTGAATCAGCTCTTCTGTGGACTTGATACCCATTTTACTATAATACCCATTTATCAATAATTTTTTTATATTAAGATTTTAATGTGCGTGTGTGTGTGTGTGTCCGTGTGTGACGGAAGTGGGAATGTTTGTGGGGCGGGACTAGACTAGTGACGCGGGACCTTCGTACTTCAATTTACTGAACCTCGAACTCCACAAAGAATGTTTGAGAACATTAGGCATGGGCTGGAATCTTCCAGAACAGGTGAGGCTACAAGCGGATGCAATCGGGGAGCAGCAGTCGAAGCGGACGCAATCGGGGAGCAGCAGCCGAAGCGCACACATCGGGGAGCTGCAGTTGAAGCGGACGCAATCGGGGAGCAGCAGCCTAAGCGCACGCAATCGGGGAGCTGTTGAAATCGGGGGAGAGCAGCCGAAGCGGACGTAAACCAGCAGCGAGCAGCAGCTGAAGCGGACGGAAACGGGGAACAGCAGTCACGATTCACGAAGCTACGGTGGCCCATAGGGGCATTCCGCTGCAGTACAGCGGCCGACATCGAGCGGCCGACAGCGGCCGCAGTAAAGTGGAAGCGGCCGACATCGAGCGGCCGACAAGCAAGCGGCCGACATCCAGCGGCCAAAACTTATTATGCGGATTCATAATTTTTACGTCACCACTAATCACCTTGTACATGGGTCCCAACCCAGGACTGAACAGTTTATACCTTATTTGCCTCATATATCTTCCTTTTGTTTTTCCTCCTTGGAGTAGTTGCGCTTTCTACTGTTCATCTGTATTATGCATTGCCAGAAGATGTTCTATTTTTGCCTAATAATATAGTATATTATCCATTGCCTTGTACATGTGATGGTAGTGTAATAGCGTAAATCATTATGGGCGCACCATGCAAGGATCACGTGATGTAGTAGTTTCCCCTGATAGACATAATAGAAGCTCTGATGAGTGCAAAGCTAAGTCGGCCGACTACTACATCACGTGATCCTTGCATGGCGCTCCGGCGCGCCCATAATGATTTACGCTATTACACTACCATCACATGTACAAGGCAATTAGTGGTGACGTAAAAATTATGAATCCGCATAATAAGTCTCATTTTTGGCTGCTGGATGTCGGCCGCTTGCTTGTCGGCCGCTCGACGTTGGCCGCTTCCACTTTACTGCGGCTGCTTCCACTTTACTGCGGCCGCTGTCAGCCGCTATACCGCAGCGGAATGCCCCTATGGGCCACCGTAGAGAGCTGTCCGGCGCCAGATTATACTCACGTAGGCGAACGAGGGGGAAGTAGCTGAGCGAGCAAGCTACTTGTAAATCTTAACATGGCTCTGTGCGAGTCCATGGTCACCTGGACAGAGTGGGTGCCGTGTATGTCTGTACAGCCATGCATATTGTGTAGCTACTTTATAATCCATATTCTGGATCATTAGTATGAGTCGACATTGCAGCCTCAGGCTCACCTCGCACTAAATTGTGGGGTGGATAGGAACTTCACATGGTCCTGCTTGCAAACTGTATTTCGGTTACTTTGTGCTGGCAAATCTGAACAACTAAAATAACTTTTCTACAGGCTAAAGTTCAATCAATAACCCTATACAATCAGTATACTGGCAGAGCACCTACAGAAATCAGCAGCCTGTCTGTCTGAGGCACGGGATACTTAAAACCACACCTGGTACTGCTCAATGGCCTGTTTAAAGGCAAATTGGCCCAATTCAAAACTCAAGCTATAGACATTATTGAGCTGGCTACTGCATATACAGTACACCCATCATGCTTATGTATTAGACTCACCTACAGTCAACTGCAGTTTTCCGCTTACAACACTTGCTCCCCCAACAGCAAAAGCACTTTGAAATAATCAGCGTACAGTGTATATAGTGAGGCAGTAGCTTTGAAGGTTGATGTGTTTAAATCTGATCTAGCAATTCTGAATCTCAAGTCTATAAAGTCGTATCACTACAAAAACCAGTTTTACAACTCACTAAACTTGCTTACTACAGTTGACTATCCTTCCCATGCTAATTCAAAGAATGCAGTGCTTGTAAAATATTTAGTGGGAGGCTAATGAGGTTTACTGAAGTTACTCAGTGTGCACTTCAGTCAGAGCTAATACTTTATTACACTCCCACTACTCCCACACCCCTGTGTGTGTGTGGGGGGGGGGGAGGGGGGAGGGAGGGGGAGGGGGAAGGAGGAGGGTGGGGGAGGGGGGAGGAGGGAGGGGGAGGAGAGGGAGAGAAAGTGGGGCAATGTTGAGGAGGTGTGCAGAAAAATCTTCATAAGGGGAAGGAGGGAAGAGGAGATTCTAAGAATGGTGTTGGTTGAACACTTTGTCTGTTATGGCTGGTATTGCATGCTGCAGTGCATGTTTGAATCATGCATGCATATGACCATAGATGAGCATGGGTCCTCACTGCAACTAGTCAAGTGAGAGCACGTTATGTGTTTGTGTATGGATCTAGTCACCTTTGATGTTCTATGATTATACGTCTGGTTCTGTATAAAGACACTTGTTTGGCCCTAAGAAGAAGCCAGCTGCTGGTTTACTATGTCAAATTAAATGATGATTGTGAGATCATTATATCTGCTGCCCATCTTGTTCCAATCAGATTCCTATACACATACACCGGTACCGTCTCCTTTTTATTTTTAATTTTTTTTATGACAATTTTATGCATTTCGCAAAGGGTACATGAAATAGCAAGGTGCTAATGTGAAACATGAACCCTGTTATACAGGACTATTACAATGGATCATAAAATTTCTCTTAAAAGTGTTAATACTAGGAATGGTATATGGCAGACTCCATTCTCTGAGACGCTGCTGCATGTTTATGTATGGCAACCATTTGGTTGTGAGGTCCTTAGCTATGCATTCAGAGGCGCTGTCCCTTGTTCTTAATGATTTTTGTTATGTTAATACTCTTGCTGGTTTCACAAGGCATTCTTAATGAGTGAAGGTACCCTTCTTTCCCTTCTTGTAACACTTCTTTGTCAACTTTACAGCCTTTGAAGGGAAAATCTTAGTTAGATTTCACACTGTGAACTTCAGCATATGCATGCCATGTAATCCTACAGAGCCTATACCAGTATGCCATGGCAAAGTGCACTGATCATGAAATAAAATTTTTGATGTACAACTGGCACTCTGTCCTGGATTTGAATCACACTAAAGCACTTAGTTTTTCTGTTGAAGGGTGGTTCGCCTAGGAATTTGACCTTTTCCCTTCCAGAAAAACAAGTTTGAGCTCAGTGGTGAAGTCGTCACCATCCCCTGTTAACCCTTTACCAACCAATGACGGCTTTTGGCGTCATGAGACTTTCAGCTTCATGACGTCACATCCGGCAATGTCCTTGGGAGATATATGATAGGGCTCTGCGCCAGCAGAAAGGGCGGGGCAGGGGGAGGTGGGTGGGTGCACCCGAAGGGTGCAAACAGCATGGCCGAGTCTGGGCTCAGCTTTGAACAGCCCTTGGTTGGAGCCGGGTAGGCCCGAAGGGTGCAAACAGCATGGCCGAGTCTGGGCTCAGCTTTGAACAGCCCTTGGTTGGAGCCGGGTAGGCCCGAAGGGTGCAAACAGCATGGCCGAGTCTGGGCTCAGCTTTGAACAGCCCTTGGTTGGAGCCGGGTAGGCCCGAAGGGTGCAAACAGCATGGCCGAGTCTGGGCTCAGCTTTGAACAGCCCTTGGTTGGAGCCGGGTAGGCCCGAAGGGTGCAAACAGCATGGCCGAGTCTGGGCTCAGCTTTGAACAGCCCTTGGTTGGAGCCGGGTAGGCCCGAAGGGTGCAAACAGCATGGCCGAGTCTGGGCTCAGCTTTGAACAGCCCTTGGTTGGAGCCGGGTAGGCCATTTCTCTTGTTTTAAGCATAAATGGGCCTAGAAAACAGTGGTCTCACCTTGCAGAGCCTCGAATTCCAGTGTTCAGGGCTGATTTTTCTGCTAGAGCGAGTTACCGTCGCCCGAGCATCTTGATCGCGTACACGTTAACGAGTGGGTGTGGTCAGAATCACGAATGGGGAAAGCATGGCTGTGTGCAGTTCTGTGTGAAGTTTTGAGCGTGAAAACCGATGGGAACCTTATCTAGGGTAGCTATGTTTAAGTAGATTACAAGCTAAAAAACTGACCTCCATAATCTGTGGTTGGTAAAGAGTTAATGGGGCCCAGGACCTTGCATGAAAACATTCTGCGCATTCCTGGGTTATCAAATGAAATGAAATGAACTGAACTAGTTACTTAATATACCCGGTAATAAATTATGGCAATACTATTAGTAGCATAGCAGCTGTTGCACCAGTGTGTGTGTCGTAGTCTATCTAATCAATTTCACGGCTGAAGTTTCATTGCAATGTTTGTGCTGTGTTGCATGGCTACGAAATTTCAATGTTCTCTTGGTTTTTCAATCTGCCTTATGGACTAGTGTAAATTAAGTCAGTTTCATAACCTCTGCAATTTGTAAGTAGCTACTGAGAATATTAGCAAACACAAGAAAAGTTAGTAGAAGAATCAAATGAGACAAGCACACACATAGCTAGCAGTGAACTTTCAGTCAATAACAATAAGCTTACTGTAAAGTGTAACTTGCTTGACGATCAACAATCATTAACCTTTACTGTACAACCAATAAGCTTACTGTAAATTGTTTGACAATCAATCAATGACCTTACTGTAAAATCATCTCTTGGCACACAGATCAATCAATAAATTCCTATAGCTAAATGTTGCTCACAACGTATATTGGTCACTCAGCTAATCAGTTTGCAAGTGTAAGCTACAACTCAGTTAATGGAGCCATAAGTGTACACAGTGATTAGTCTCCTCTGATCTTCATCAACCACTTCATTAGGCTCGGCAACTCTGTGTTCTCGTGAAGTGGGTGATAATATTTCATAACCATTTGGGTTTATCAGCCGGTCTGGAAGGGAGTCAGTATCAGACTCAGACTCCACTGCTGCTTCAGTTTGACCTGTACGTCTGTTTGCCATTCTGTGTCTCTTCAAGCCTGTGTACTTCTTTTTCAGGAATTGAGTGATGCCAGTCACATCCGCCAGCTGAAAGGCAAGGGTGCCAATGAATGTTACAAGTGCTATGGCAACAGAGGTGTATCCAACAGCAAGCTGATTCCCTCCACAGAGATTGATGTACATGGTGGAACCAGCCAGGACGATCAGGTTCAGAGCAAACGAACCTTCGAGAGCATTTAGATAATTCTTCTTGTAAACCCCACCACTGGTCAAGGCCCACAGTTGCAGAGTCCCAGTTCCTACTAGAATTGCTAGGAGGTTAATGCTAGGGTCTTGTTGAGGATTGAGGGCAAAGACTAGAAGAAGAATAAAGCGAAGCACAAGCAGCAGTCCAGGCCAGTAGCGGTGTCTTGCCTTGTAAGGAGCATGGTATGAATCCATGAAAAACTTCAGTCTAGTGTTGTTGACCCATGCAAAGATCCTGAGGTGTGATATAGCCTGCAGCCACTGACAAAAGAGGAGAAGGAGAGTGTAAGGAACGAAAAGGAAGAGGAAGACAAGTATCGCCAACACAAATAGTGGAATATGCTTTATACTGAGGTAGTCAATGCTTGAATCGTACAGCCACACCCCTCTGTTGTATGTTGGATATTCCAGGTAGGTGACATAAATTGCAGCGATCAAGTTGCGGAGGATCTTTGCATATGAGAGGAGGATGAGTGTTGCCAAGACAGAAACTGGGTTGTTGCCCAGCAATTTCGTAAATCTGTGTGAGAAATGGCTAGCAAGTATCATGAGTCCAACTATCACCCAAAGATAAACAGGGAACACAAACTGAAGCCATGTTTTGCTGTAAGCATCCATCCCTTTGTAGAAACATGTTTCAACACCAAAGTCAAGGTTTAGCCATGCAATGAAGACTGATAAAAAGTCAGTAGTTTCCACAGGTATAAATAGAGTGCGGTTTACTCCAACAATATTAGCATAGAACACTAACCCACTGAGTGTTCCTGTTGCCACGGTCAGTTTGCTGACAAGGAGAAAGAAGACTAGAGCTAGTCCCATCAGTGCAAAAGGGATGAGCAAGACAAGATGGATATTGGTGCACTGCTTGCATTGAGAAGTGCCCAGTACAAGACTGTAACCTTTCTTGCAAGCTCCACACAAGAGACCTGACCTGTTGTATGCACACTGCAAGTCTGTATTGTTAAGAGGAAAGTCCGCTGTATGAGAGACACAATAGTCAAAGGGGCAGTGTGGGTGGAGAATTAGTGCATTAGATACATTGTCATACCCAACCCAAAATTTGTCAAGTGAATGACGTGTTATTTGTCCCAATCCATCAGTTATGTCACAGTGGCTTGTGTATTTGGCAAGTCTTTGGTTGCACACACATGATCTTTCCATCTCCGAACGGTTAAAGCCAGGTGGGCAGGTGTGATCTATATCCAAGTAAATGGTCAGTATATTGCTGAAAGTTGAGCATGGGCCATCTGCATGTAACTCTAGCACTGGATTGTCTACTAGTGAAAACACAGTGTAGTTGAGGACAGTGCAATTATTAAAAGTTGCTTGGAGGTACTGGAGAGGATGAAGGTTACCTATGGCTGTGAATGGATGGATGGTGGTTGATGAATGCCTCAAACGACCTCTGACTCTTGTAGGAACTGTTCCATTTCTCTGTCCAACTGCAACCAAAGAAACATGAAATGTTTCACCAGGATGCACTGTGTATGACTTGTCTGACTTACTAAAGTTAGGGCGGTTGTTTTCACATGGGCATATACGAAATGGGTCAGAGGAAACACTTGAATTTGCATTGCCGTTTTCAATGTGGACTAACATGTCAAACACTTCACCAGAGCTATATGATCCTGGTCCAAAGTCAGTAAGTTTGCAGTTATCTATTATGCCACCGTATAGCACACTGCCTGCATCAGCAGAGTTATCCTTGAAAACAAGTTGGGCATCAACACCATTGGACAGATTCTGACCTGGGAGTTGAATGAAGCATTCATCTTTTGTCGTATGTATTTCAATTTGAGTGCAGTATACTAAGTAGTGATAGTGATCATCTGCATAAATTGCTCCTCCTAACCTTGCATGATTGTTCTCCCAGTATATGGTTGTGTTAGATGAAATGGAGAAAGTGGAATTCACCAGAAACATTCCACCACCACTTATACCAGCTGAGTTGTTGCTGAAGTGACTAGTTCCAGTGAATCTCAGTAATGAGACGCCAATTCCATCTTCAGCTGAAAAAATT
This sequence comes from Axinella damicornis, assembly GCA_963931865.1. NCBI lineage: Eukaryota > Metazoa > Porifera > Demospongiae > Axinellida > Axinellidae > Axinella > Axinella damicornis. The sequence goes on along the minus strand of OZ007514.1, from coordinate 2,908,410 downwards.
GCACCACCCTGATAACTTGCAGTGTTGTTGATGAAGCTGCTTGTTCCAGTGAAATTGAGTGATGTGTTGTCGGCATGTGGATGAATTGCTCCGCCAAAAAATGCTGAGTTGTTGATGAAGTTGCTAGTTCCAATGAAACTCAGTGATGTCCTCCATCTTGCACAAATCGCACCACCATACTCCCCTGAGTTGTTGATGAAGCTGCAAGTTCCAGTGAAAATCAGTGATGTGTTGCCAGAAGCAAAAATTGCACCACCATGGTCTGCTGAGTTGCTGATGAAGTTGCCAGTTCCATTGAAACTCAGTGATGTGTTGTATCTTGCATAAATTGCACCACCATAGAGTGCTGAGTTGTTGATAAAGTTGCTAGTTCCAGTGAAAATCAGTGATGTGTTGCCAGAAGCAAAAATTGCACCACCATGGTCTGCTGAGTTGTTGATGAAGTTGCTAGTTCCAATGAAACTCAGTGATGTGTTGTATCTTGCATAAATTGCACCACCATAGAGTGCTGAGTTGTTGATGAAGTTGCTGGTTCCCGTGATGTTCAAGGAGCTTGCTGATGCCCAGATTGCTACTCCAGAATAGTTACCAAAGTGAGGAACTGTGAGTGAGTTGTTTATGAAGTGGATACTTCCAGTAGAATACAAACTAGAGTTGATCACAGAGATTCCTGCTGAGCCAAACGTCACATGATTTCTAAGGTGGTTATGTGTGAACTCATTGTTCTCTGCAAGAGTAATATTAGTGTGATAAGCTACGAGTGCAGTGCCGAGGTTGTTGTTGAAGGAACAATTAACTAGTTCGGCATACACTATGAAGTCCAAAAGCAGGGCATATTCAACACCGCAGCCACAAGAGGTAAACGTCAAAGAATGGATTTTGAAGTCAACCATACTTGTGAAGCTGAGGCCAACTGACCCATTGCAAACAACTGTTGCTACATAACCTGAAGAAGACTCTCCACACATGGTCAAACTGGATATGTTGGCAACAGTGATACTCATATCAAGAGTGTGGTCACCTGGCAAGAACACCATAGTGGTGTTGGAAGTGAAATATGATTTGGCTTGTTGTGCATACTCAGAGAGTGTTGCACAGTGGGTTGAATTGTGAGGGCAGGATGAGCATGAATTCGAAGTGGTAGTGGGTTGGGTCGGTGTGACACAGTACACATTCTCAGCGGAGCAGCAGGAGAGGGTACTGAGTAGCAGTGCTGCCACACAAACAGTGAATAGTGTGGACTGAGTCATCATCAATCAAAGTGGACTGCATAGGAAAAGCAATGTACACACGATTGTCACACAGAGAAATAACTTGCACTATATACTTCTATATATGGCTCACAGGAGTGTTTTGGTAACAGTGTTCCCCTCTGTATATAAGTGCCTGTACCTGATTGTTCTCTCTCTTGCAATAAAATATTTGCCCGAGATTATTACATTTTACCGGATCCAGGCTGCACTACGATGATGTACATAGCCTATTGCTATGAGTGTCTGCGAGCATCAAAAACCTCAGAAACAAGCCTGCAACCTATTTCTGATGTGTAACATGCACCTGAGATCTTGAGGGTTGAAAACGTTTCCGTGCTGCGTGCAGAACTTTTCTCCACTGCCTTACAGCCTCAGACTGGCCTGACCACTCTGAGATAGCCTCGTCCCAGGCCTCTGCCCAGATTTTATCTCGCAGCCGTGGAGGATTTTTTTCCATGACTGCGAGATCAAATCTGGGAGGAAGCGCCGGCCAGGGGATGAGGCTACATCAGGAAGCTGAAAGTGTAGTACCGGGCGCCTGGGGATGAGGCTAAATGTGTAGCCATAGATAATAGAACTACGTAGAAGGGATTGGAAACGCGCAAAAATTTTACGGGTAACCCTGGTCCTATGCTCGTTTCGGTTTGTGATGGCTTCGCGCGCGAGCGTGATAATGGCAACTAACCTTTTTTGGCAAAATGCCCCACCCAGTGTCAAAGTTCAGAGGAAACAGCGGTCACCACAGACAGCCTACTTGTAGTAGCAGCTGTCCAGGTGTCTGGGGCTTCAAAGAGCGGATGTGCGAAGTTGTGAATACGGGTTTTTATGGGATGAATACGTTTTACTGAGGTGAGTTGTGTTTGTGTAGTTTTTTAAGACTTCGTGTAAGTGCACCACTAATGGATTCGGTGGGGATAGGCTTGGCCTTAATGTTTACATGCCCTTATGGGATAAATTAGGTTCATGTCACTGGGATTATTAGGCTATTGATTAAAATGTCGTGTAATTTCCCTTGGAAATCACAACTGTTTCCGTAGTTTTTTCCACAAACTGCTTCACTGTTTGTTAAATATTCTGCATTGAGTAGGTCAGGTACTGTTTACCATGCGCCCTTAACCACATGATTTGTAGAAATAGGTTCAAGAAGATTGCGACGTAGGGCTTATAAAATTATGTAATGAGCGGAAAAAAGCAAACCTAATGGCGGCCACCAAGAAGGGTAGTCTAGTTTTCTCATACACTTTCACTGCATTCTATTCCTGCAGATTGAACCCAGGATAACTTCGTCTACATTAAGGGATTCACTCACTCTAGCTACCTTCAGAGAATGGGTGACTGTAACCGGCTGCTCAATGTCATTGGGTTTGCGTAAAATTTTGCACAACCAGATAGACATTGAAGGGGATTATTGATCACTCCATTCTTCTGTAAGGTCCCTTAATGTAGACAAAGTTATCCTGGGTTCAGTCTGCAGCAGCTGCACAGGAACAGAATGCGGTGAATGCGTATGAGAAAACTGGACTATCCTTTTTGGTGGCCGCCATTAATTTTTTGCTGTTTCTGCTCATTACATTTATAAGCCCTATATCGGAATCTTCTTGCACCCGAATCATGTGGTTAAGGGCACATGGTAAACAGCACCTGACCTACTCAATGCAGAATATTTAACAAACAGTGAAACAGCTTGTGGAAAAAACTACACAAGGAGTTGTGATTTCCAAGGGAAATTACAGGACATTTTAGTCAATAGCCTAATAATTCCAGTGGCATAAACCAAACTTACCCTACAAGGGCATTTAGACACCAAGTCCAGGTTGAACTTCACCCAATCCATAAGCACTACACTTATACAGTGTCTTATAAAACTACACAAGCGCAACTTGCCTCTATTCAACCATAAAACGCGTATTCACTGCTTCGCACCTCCGCGCTTCAGCCCTTGGAAGCCTTGGACAGCTGCTGGTACAAGTGGGCGGTCTGTGGTGACAGCTGTTTCCTTTGTACCTTGACACTGGGTGGGGCGTTTTGCCAAAAAAGGTTAGTTGGCATTATCATTCTGGTACGAAGCCATCACAGAACCGAAACGAGCATGCAATCAGCATAATGACGTAGTACCCGTAAAATTTTTGCGCGTTTCCAATCCCTTCTACGTAGTTCTATTACCTATGGTGTAGCTATGTCTGTTAGTTGAACATTGAAGTTGGAAAATCACTGTTGAATGTTGAAAACATCCGTCACAGTTGAAAGTCTGTGAAGGCCGTGCTTACTATTGAAACGTGCAAGCAGAAGTCTTTAAGGCAAACTAAGTTAATGAACTTTACATCATGATCTAGTGCACTGTCTTCACACCGAATATTATTAAATAGTTGATTCAGAGCACCTGAGCGGAGAATTGTAACTCGTATGCTGGTAGCTAGACATATATAGCTTAGCAGCTATAGCTAGTCCGTTGCTTGGGGGAAGCAGCTGCTAGTCTAGTGGTCAAGCTAGCTACATCAAATTATCCTTGCAGTCAATTCATGCATATGGATACACATGCATACACAATTATATCAAAGTAATTGTTGCTGTGTGGACAGACAGGAAATTTGATAATGAATTCCTTGGCACATTCTGCTGGCAGCATCTTGTAACTAGCTAGCTACTCCAGTCAGGAGAAGACTTGAAGTTAGTAGGTGTTCTGGTATGGTATGCCGTCTGTGTCAATACTTGGATCTTCATAGAACCACGTGATTTGCACTATTAGAGACTGATCTTTGTTAGACATCACTTGACATTTGCTATACATCGATAAATGTTTGCTAAACATACATTTGTCTTTGCTAAGCAAAATTTAATGGCTGTTCAGTGATGATGCAAATTATCTATGCTATATAAACAGCACTTGATCAAAAATATTGCAGGACTGTCAGCCACTGGCTGTCCTGTTGAAAATCCTATCTATCTATATATCCATCTATCTATCTATCTGTCTATCTATCTGTCTGTCTATCTGTCTGTATAATTATATCTATCTATTGATCGCTTGATGGCTAAACGATCAATGGATGCAAACATCGATCGACAGATCGCGTTGTTAAGGTTACGATGAACAATTAGGAGGCAGCTGTCAGTTTGTTTACATAAAACAACGAGATAATGTTATTCATAGCGGAAGCGGTACATGTAAACGCGGTACAAACTCAATTAACAACAGACTAATGAGACCTTACAGTATTTCATACCTTGCGCCAAATATAACGAAGGGAAATTGTTTCTCATGAATTTTGACTTGCTGCACGTGTAGCCTGATGTATTTTGCAGGGCGGCACGAAGCGATATCACGAAATTGGGGCATAAAACGGAGGCTATGCATGCCTACAGAATGCTCATCTTGGCTGAACCGGTAAGTTTTTGTACATGTAGCTAAAAGTAGACACAGATCGCCGAATATCTCTTCGTCACGACCTAGCAAGTACTGTGTACTAGTGCTGGAGAATTTTTGAGGGTTGGGCTACCGTCCGCCTTTCAGTAATTTGGCGCAAAAGCGCTTAAACAGTTAGTTTAATTGCCTAGGTCCAAATGCCTTGAGGCATTTTACTTTCCTGTTCCAGTTGTTCATACTTCTTTCATGTGGTGTTGAAATGTTGGAATGCAACTTGTTTCGGATTGATATCTGTTATAGTTCCCGAGATATAAAGCGGCAAAGTTACCAGCAAAAACGTTTATCGAATTGTACATCGTAACCTTAAAGATCAACAAAATCGGGGTATTGACTAGAACCGCACACTAATTACATTGTACCAGTACCATCATGACCATGCACTGCCCGCATTTCCGTTTAGCATTATATATCACCGCAGTTTTGCGATATACAGCAATGGCCACTATGTGGGATATAGCTGCATGTATCGAGTCTTGCTGGTAACGAAAGCACTCGAAGATATAAACCGCTACGAATAATTAGGCCTAGTTGACTTTCGGAGATTAGCTGCATGCGACTACGGTGCTATGACCATGTAGCTACCATAGATAATACAAGTAATCAAAAACATTTAAAAATGTAACAGAATGTAGGGATACCAGAACGGCAAAAAGTACGGAAACAAGGTAGGGATGATCACACAAAACAGTGAAGTATACAATCCCCCCTACAGAGAGCATTTTCTATATACGTGTATAATGAAGAAAGATATGTAGGGGGGATTGTATACTTCACTGTTTTGTGTGATCATCCCTACCTTGTTTCCGTACTTCTTGCCGTTCTGGTATCCCTACATCCTGTTACATTTTTAAATGTTTTGATTACTTGTTTACGTCATTTTTTTTTGCAGCAGGCGCATGTTTGAGCTGAAATTTGCAGAAGTCAATGTCTTCAGGTGCCCTTGCTTCAGTATATTGACAATATTGACTCCGGTATTTACACTGCCAGCATTGGCCGAAGAATCAGACCCAAGCATCTCAAGTCAACCCTTTTCTGGATGCCGATACTAAGCCAACGCTCCTTGTCTGAAGACCACAATATTAGCCAGCTAGTAGCAAGTGGTAGTGACATTTATATATTGTTGGGTCTTTAAGTTTAGACAGGCATTCACCCCTCTCACAGAATACAAGGATCAACTGAAATAGTAGGTAGTAGAATTTACCTCAGTCTTATGAAGTCACCTCATACGGCGCAAGGCACTTCTAATTCAGCGATCTTTTTTCATGTTAAAACAATTTAATAAAACAGTCCAGTAATACAGACAAAAGCCAGTTGTCCAAGAAAAAGTAGTATGGTTATATTATCTACCTATAATGGGTACCAACAGAACAACAGCAACAAACAACAAAAATAATAATATGAGGTAGAAAATTATAAAAATTTGGGGGAGCGTTCACGGCACAGCAGAGGGAACACAACCCTCTGACGTGGCCAGTGCAATGAAAAAGGATGGTTTCAAGGCAAGCGCTTTGACCAGTCCTCCAACACGGTTTGAACCCCTCCATGACGCTGCCTGACTGGCGGAAGGCTAGCAATGCTGTGTGCACACCAAAGCCCATACACAGGCCGTACACACAGACATTTACCCCACCAGAAAAACAAACGCCACTTCTGGGGATCGAACCTGCGGCACCTCCGCCTAGCTGGGCTCCCAGTCAAGATGTTATCCCACTACACCAATCCACCACCCCTATCTTGGGTAATAATTACGTATCGTTGCTAAGTGATCGTTTAAATGCGCATGCGTACAAACGTGAAAATGGCGTGACTAACGAAGCCATAATTATTGAGGGGCAGCTGCAATCGCCTGGTGAAGACTTGGAGGTTGTGAAAAAGCGATGGGACGTTGCACTGCTCGGTTGAAAATGCTGCTGTTTCGTGCGAAAACCATCGTGAGAGACTGAGGCAACGTTGAGCTAAGTTGTCTGAAGAAAGAAGAAGAAAGTCGGAAAGAAAGAAAGATAAAAAAAATTTGCCCGTTTTGCTAGTGCCTGGTGACACCTTGTGGTACTTTCGCGACGGGTTTTGGCGACGCGAGGAGTCTTGTTGGTCATGAAAACACTCGAAGATGAACGGTATGTGGTTATAAAGGCTTATAAGTGTACCATTTCTGAGATTTGGAGATTCTTTTGTATTAGCATATATTGCGTGTCTGTCGTATCCCTACATATAGAGTCTACTGACTCTATGATGATTATCTTTGCTATGACCGTATATGTAGCTTATACCAGTTCACTCTGACTCACCTGCATGCAGTCAGCTGCAATTTTATTCCTTCGCTTGAGCAACAGCAGTGTTGTTTCAGCTGTATACAGTCCACACATAGCTACATTTAGTAGGGTTGATGCGGTAGAATGTCGACCACGTTGATGTCGACCACTAAAATTAGCGGAAGCCTGTGTGGTAGTAACACACTGTAGTTTGCCGGTTGACCACAGAACACAATATTTCCTGTCCACCAACCACCTCACATTCTTTCCAACCATCGTCACATTGTTCCTGTCCACCCAGGCCTCACACCTAACCTGGTCACTGGATCCCATAGCTACCTCCATTTGCTGAATCTCCCTGTAGCTATCTTACAACAAAATTGAAGTTGCACTTCACAGAAGTCACTGAACCTGTATGTATAGCTTCTCTGCAACCGTTGCCATACCCCTTTACACCATCTAGCGCATTAAAAGTAGTGAGGCTGCTGAGAATGAACACCTGAGATAACCTAAACTAGTCTTCACAATAATTAAATTTTGTTCGGTGCTTGTGCATTATATGAATGAAATTTTATTGTCACGCCATGAGGCAACAGGCCATGGTTCCATGAGACACGTATAATTCTAGAACAGTGAAGTACAGAACAATTATAAGAACAAGACTAGTATAAAAAATATCTAGGCTCTATCCTCCCATGCCTGCCCCCCCCCCCCCCCCCCCCCCCCCCCCCCATACCCCACCTTGTATAAGCACTTTTTACTTACTGTACTAGCACTTTTTTTACTTACTGTGTTCTTTTTTTCCCCCGGACACGCACAGAGTGAGAGTATAAGGATGGATGAAGCCTGATGGCTAGGTGGCTTCATCTTTATACTCACACTCTGTGTGTATAGAAAGAACGTGCATTTGCAATATAGGCGCTAATGTGTCACCTACATTACATACAGTCAAACCTCCGATAGTGGACCCTCCGAGATAGGGACACAATATAATAAACCTCGATCTCTACAAAGGACGCTTTTCAAGGTCCCAAATAATTGGTTTGCCTATGGTTCTAATACATTTTGAACCTCCGAGAAGAGGACAACCTCTCTACAAAGGACAAAAGACTTGAATTTATATTGTTCCCAAAGTGTCCTTTGTTCGGAGGTTTGACTGTATATACTCACCTCTATAGCTAATTACCCCGAGCATGCAGCAATATGTCTATGTGTCTAGTGTGATCTGTCAGCAAAATACTACTTCAAGCAGGTTAGCTAAGGGCGCATTTACAGATGTTGTATACGTACTCAACACAAACAAATGAACATAATACTTGGACGTTTCTGTACCTGATACAAGTCAAGGACTTAGTGGTTTTTTTCCTGTTATTTCAGCTACTTCCTATTATCAGTTTCTTGGCTCAGCCCATTTTGTCCGCACAATAAGTACATGGACTGTAGCCTCGTTCCCAGGCCTCAGCCCAGATTTTATCTCGCAGCTGTGGAGAAAAATTCTGGGCGGAGGCCTGGGAACGAGGCTAAATATGGACTGCACTGAGGCGCATGGGGTAAGTATGCATGAATACACTCTAGCTGTGTCGACATCATTATAAACAAGTCATCGCGTTGTATATAACTAGCCTCGTTCCCAGGCCATTCCCATCACCAGTATTTAATCGCTTGCAGTATGCAAAAATTGCACACTGGGCCTGGGAATGAGAGTCTGGATAAAACATCTAGAGAGTCTGGAGAACAGCCATTACCCCTCCTCATATGGTTAAAGTTGATATGATGCATGGTTTAAGAGGATTAAAGCTGAAATGATGCATGGTTTAAGAGGGTTAAAGTTGAAATTATGCATGGTTTAAGAGGGTTAAAGTTGAAATGATGCATAATTTAAGAGGGGTATTTAATGATGCATGGTGCCATGGCATAAAGGGTAATGGTGTATACAGGCGGTAATCTGGTGTTCGATCCCACCTCCAGCTCTCAAGCAGGAGCACATCAATGTGTTCCTGGTTGAAGTTGGAGGTAGGAATTGCAGGTCAGGAGGAACTACTGTGGTTGATGGAGGTGTTAAGTCTCTCGGCAACCTGGTGGGAGACAAAGAGTTTGCAGCTGTGCTCCATGAATGGGAGGAAGAAGTCAAGGGACCCTCTGGGCGGAAGGAGATCCAGGAACTCTTCTGGGCTCGTGAGAGTGACAACATGGCCAAGGACACCTATGTGTTTATGCATGGAGGGGGGAGGGGAGGAAAGAATAGAAGTTTGAAGGTACCATGGCATGGTGTTTGCGATCTTGACAGACATGTAATTTTGATACTGTGTAGCAGGAAATTTCACAAGTGGAAATTCTCACAAAAGGGACAGTTTCGCTAGCTAGTTAGCTAGCTTGTGGCATTTGATAATGAAAATGCGAAAATGTGTACCTCATGAAAATTTCCCTCTCTACGGTAACCCCACATATTGTGTACCCTTGTAAACGGAGTGGTAGGTACTCTCCAGCTCTGGGGATGTGACCTCCTCTATCCTCCTCAGAAGAGACACCATTAGACCTTTCCATTGTCCCAGGTGAGACTTGAAGAAAGTCAGGCAGTAATCCACTGTCACAGAGGGACAGCTGTCCAATACCAGCTGTGTGGCCTTGTGTGTGAGTGTGTGTGAGTAAGTGCATGTGTGTGTGTGTGTGTGTGTGTGTGTGTGTGTGTGTAAGTGCATGTGTGTGTGGGGGGGGGGGGGGGGGGGGGGTGTGTTTGTGTGAGAGGTAGGGAGAGAGTGTGTGTGGATTTATGCGCACGCATGGTACACTGAGTGCTGAACTGAGCATACATGCACATGATACACTCAAGTTGTGTACACCCTGCACTCATTGACAGTGAATGCTCACATGATCTCACATGATCTCACATGACCTCACATGATCTCACATGATCAACATACACATGTAGCATCAGGACAATGTGCTTTACCTCAGTCATCCTGCCAGTGTGTGGCCAGGTCAGCAGCTTCAGTGAGAGGGCACCCGTCACCTCCTCACCCCTTCCCACTGCCAACTCCTCACCGTCTCCCACCATCACCTCCTCACCACCTCCCACCGTCACCTCATCACCCCCTCCCACCATCAGCCTCTCCACACAGCCACCCACCTCCTTACTCATGTGCTGACTGCACAACAGTGCCTGTGCAAAGAGAATCGTCAACCCTAGCCTAACCCAACTCCATCATTGTTACCTTTCGACCAATTTAACATTCCCTATGCACGCACAAACCTTAACTCTTTACCAACCACAGATTATGGAGGTCAGTTTTTTAGCTTGTAATCTACATAAACATACCCTAGATAAGGTTCCCATCTGTTTGCACGCTCAAAACTTCACACAGAACTGCACACAGCCATGCTTTCCACATTCGTGATTCTGACCACACCCACTCGTTAACGTGTACGCGATCAAGATGCTCGGGCGATGGTAACTCGCTCTAGCAGAAAAATCAGCCCTGAACACTGGAATTCGAGGCTCTGCAAGGTGAGATCACTGTTTTCTAGGCCCATTTATGCTTAAAACCCGAGAAATGGCCTACCCGGCTCCAACCAAGGGCTGTTCAAAGCTGAGCCCAGACTCGGCCATGCTGTTTGCACCCTTCGGGTGCACCCACCCACCTCCCCCTGCCCCGCCCTTTCTGCTGGCGCAGAGCCTATCTCCCAAGGACATTGCCGGATGTGACGTCATGAAGCTGAAAGTCTCATGACGCCAAAAGTCGTCATTGGTTGGTAAAGGGCTAAACATTCATTTTTACCCACTATTATATCTGTATGGAATAATTGCCGAGCGGGAAGCGAGGCAACTAATCGTGGAGTGTGGAGGTCGAATCTGGGCTAGGCGACTATATTTGTCTGTAACGCATTGTGGCCCCGCACGTAAATTACGTTTTGGACCCCCGCGCGTGTGCGGATACAACCCGCACCATGTGATCTCACGTTTGTCGCTAGCTGAAAATGTAATAACATGGACGAGTACGAGTCCGTTTCTGACCGGAGACGACGATTGACGAGGGAAAGAGTGCAGCGACATCGAGGGAGAAGTGATGAGGCGAGGAGGGAGACTACGAGAGCGGCTGACCGCAAGAGACTTGGCAGGCAGATTGAAGTTGACGTTCGCCATTCACAGAGACTCGCTATTGCTCGTGGTTATGTTCTGCTACTGCCAAATTGCTTCCCGCGAGACATGCACTAGTTTACCTATTGTTGCTGTAAACTGTACCTTACTTTTGCAGTTTAGAGGTCATATATCACCACTGTTTACTTAGTTATGTACACACTTATATTAGCTGTTGCTATCTGTGTATCTTACATTTAAGCAGAATTTTCATAAACAAACCAAAAAAATTCATTACTTAGAAGAGGCAAGCCTGATTGATCTGAAATCAAAGAGGAATATAGCATACCTGCAGCTGCATCAAGTCCTGGAGGACGCTCTGCGGAGACTTTCCAGTGGAGGCGGCCACTCCTGTGAATGTAGATAGCCCAACATAAGTCCACCATCATTCTGAACTGGCACAGTAGACCCCACAAACAGAAATCTTTCTCATTTCTGTTGCTGTTGCAACAACCTTTCTTGTATACATTGGTTGCATAAGGGCTAGGTCTTAACATGTAGACTGTCTGCATGGTGGCCAATAGATGCAGAGTGGTGCCGTTGCCATAGCAGCAAGAATCATTTTGCTGGAAGGTACACTGAATAGAAATCCTGTGGTCCATCGGCAACAGACGTTAAAGGAGGACCCAGTTTGAAGTGCCAGAGATTACTGCAAGACCATCGATCTCTGGTATATTTACCATCAAATGGTGTCACACTGTCCAGCCAGTTGTGTCTTGAGCCATAGAGGCTGCCAGAGATTACTAGAGATTACTAGAGATTACTAGAGATTACTGGAGATTACTGCAAGACCATCACTGGTATATTTTCCATCAAATGGTGTCACACTGTCCAGCCACTATATAGTGTCTGCCATAGAGGCTGCCAGATATTACTAGCGATTACTGGAGATTACTAGCGATTACTGGAGATTACTTGACATAACTGGTATATTTACCATCAAATGGTGTCACACTGTCTAGCCACTTGTGTCTTGAGCCATAGAGGCTGAAGGGGGAGGATGTGGAGGGACGGGGGACGTGGGAGGCTGAAAGCCTCGCGAAGAGGACTTCAACTAGCAGGAGCTGTGGAGGAGGAGTTGGGGGGGGGGGGGGGGGGGGGGGGGGGGGGGGAGGAGGAGAGGGGGAATGGGAAGGAGGAGAAGAGGGGAGAATGGGTGGGAGGAGGAGAGGGGAGAATGGGAGGGAGGAGGAGAGGGGAGAATGGGAGGGAGGAGGGGAGATTGAAGGAGAGAGGGAGGGAAGAGGAGAAGAGAGGTTAGATACATTAACACATACAAGTAGCATTGCTCCCTTCACTCGCCTCAGCTACTGCTCCTAGCCTCGTTCCCACGCGGCCGGGGAACGAGGCTACTACTGCTCCATGTGAGTCCAGCCCCTAATGTAGTTCTCTGTGCAGACGTCTGTCTCAAGCTCTCGCCTCTCTTGTGGCATTCGCGCTAGAGTGGCCCAAGACAGTTTTCTCTTCAGAGGTCCAGTGAAGCTCATTCCTCTGACACACCGACAGCCTTGTGCAATAGAGTCTCTGACAAAGAGCACTAGCACTGGGTCCGGGCTACAATACGTAAGTATGAAGGTCGTGGAGTACAAAGGTCGCAGAGTACAAAGATCTTGCATATCAGTAGTCCAGTACCGCACTTAAAATACCTCAGCCTGATGTATGTACACCCTAGACACCCACACCCACCCACCTGCCCACACACACACACACACACACTCACCCATACACCCACCCACACACCCCCTACCTACCACAGCTCTTGCAACTGTCTCTTGTCCAACTGCCTCCATTTTTCCCAAAATGATCTTTTCCAGAAACTGTTTCAGGGAAACATTGTCTGCCAGTTCTGCCTGGTTGTGCACCTGGGGCCGGACAGAAAACAGAAAACTGAGACCAGAATACACAGGAAACGTCCACACATTACATCGTCAATAACTACTTATGGTACAGCAGATATGCGGGGCCTCCGAAGCTCTTCAAGGGTACGGTAGAGCAGCCATCGGCCACAATGTCAGAAACCACACAGCGGCTGATTTTCGAGATGGAGCGAAGCAGCTGAAATTTTTCCAACATCACTTTCAGTCATCAGTAAGGGCTCTGATAACTTGTCAACTTTTGCAGTTGACTAATGCAGTTAAAGGGTCAAAGTTCAAAGCATATAACCAAAAAAAATGGCACAATAAGTGCAGCAGCCCTGGATTCCCTAACCGCAGCGACTCAACCTTGACCATCTTTTTGAAGGTCTTTGCCAGTGATACACATTCGTGCATTACCGACCTTGTCTCAGCACTATGTACGGTACACATCTTTAAATTGCTGCTGACATTCGGAACGCTTTTCTGACATGCACTTGCGGCACAGCTTTGCCGTAAATCGGAAGGCTTCTTCCGAAGATGTGGAAGGCGTCTCAAAAGAGCGCTGGCTTTGTACGTACATGTATCCTAAGTTTCTGGAACGCGGAGCAGCTTCGCTTATGGATCTTCTAGAGCTTCGTTTAGGTCTTCTGGAGCTGAGTTGGTCGTAAGATTCCGGCGCCACACAAGCAGTTCCACAAACACGCATCAGTTTTAAAGATGCATATACAGTACTTCACATTCAGTATTAACACTGAGTTTGGGGAAGGAATTACTAACAAGAAGAGGAGGAGGAGGGGGAGGAGGAGGAGGAGTACTTCACATGTGGACATTCAGTATTAACCTAACATACTCTGAGTTTGGGGAAGGAGCTACTGGCAATACACTGTACCTCTAGAAGGTCGCACACGACCTCAAAGCTGAGCAACTTGGTGGTCAAGCACAGGGAGAAGACCTCAAGAAGACACCCTTCTCTAGCCGACTGAAACACCTGCAATAAAGAAAGATGTCGCCATGACAACACTCCTACAGAAGTGACAAGCAAACTAAGTACTTGTGCACTGCCGTGGCTGCTGCCATTGTATATACACACATGCAGATGTGATGTAAGAAGTTCCCTTCTGTTACTAACATCTGTGAACTTGACACTAACTGATATACAGCTGGCTCTACCATGTGATGATCATGTGGCTGTCACATGACAGTCCTGGTTTAACTGCAAAACAATCAGCTCACAAAGTAGAGGGTTCTAACCCACATTACCGCATGACTACTGGAGAAATCTTAAGAGCTCATGTCAATCCAAATGGTGATCGATACCACTATTGACTCTTGTGTGCTTACCTTCCCCAGAGTGGTGAGCTGCTGTGGCTGAGCACTGCTATTGACTAGGAACTGAAGGTTATCACTCATCCAGTTGATAAGAAACTCATCAGGGACCTTGGAGAGTGTCTCTATCCCCTCTCTGTGCTTGCCAGATTGTACATGGAGGACTGTTTGACATAAGTGACCAAGGTGGCTGAAGGAAGAGGAGGAGGAGGAGGAGGTGGTGGAGGAAGAGGAGGAAGAGGAGGAGGAGGAGGAGGAGGAGGAGGAGGAGGAGGAGGAGGAGGAGGTGGAGGAGGGGGGGGGGGGGGGGGGGGGGAGAAGAGGAGGAGGAGGTGTAGGAGAAGGAGGAGGGGGGGGAGGGGGCAGGGAATAGGGGGAAGGGGAGAGGGGTGGAGGAGGAGAGGGGGGGGAGGAGGAGAGATGATGTGGAGAAGGATGGTGGATTGAGAAGGGAAGCAGCAGGAGAGAGGAGGAAGGAGGAGGGAGAAGAGGGGAGAGGAGGAAGGAGGAGGGAGAAGAGGGGAGAGGAGGAGGGAGAGGGGATGCGAAAAAGAAGAGAATTGTTTTCATGCAGCAATACATGAAGTCATTCAAACATCAGATGAGGATACCTCTCCTCGGGACTGGAGGTGAGTGGCAGACACTGGTCAAGCATCTTCAGAGCCTTTTCTAAAGAAACACAACACAGCATCACAGTTACAGTAGCATCACACTAGCCTCGTTCCCAGTCCCACGCCCAGCTTTTCGTCGCTTGCAGTATGGAAAAGCAGGGAGGGCCTGGTACATTTCATCACATGAGCATGACGTAATCAACATATGGCAAAAATTCCAGAATGAGGACACAACGTTTTGTGTGCTATTCAATCATCTACACGTTCAATGCTCGGCGAGTATGACAGTCACCCCCCGCTAGCTAGATACGTGTGGTATGTTACCTGGTACCTTCGCTCTTTTTGCTGTTCTGAGACCAGTACGCTCACGTTCATTTTAGGTCTTTCTACCGTCTTTCTACTATTGACGTCACTCACGTGAGGAAATGTACCAGGCCCTCCCCGCTTTTCTGTACTGCAAGCGACGAAAAGCTGGGCGTGGGACTGGGAACGAGGCTACCATCCCGAGTACTGAGTGTGAAGACTCCATTTCATAACCCTCCAAGAAACAGAAAAGGTAGTAATACGCTCATAGGACGTCTGCACCTGTGGAGTACTCTCTGAGCCACGAGTACAGTAGCAGCTGCGTCAGCTGCTTTGGATCTCGCTCAGCGTAGAGGTCCAGGAGTCTGTCTGCCAGCGGGAGGAGCTATGCATGTGTGAGTGTGTGTGAGTATGTGTGTGTGTGTGTGTGTGTGTGTGTGTGTGTGTGTGTGTGTGTGTGTGTGTGTGTGTGTGTATGTGTGTGTGTGTGTGTGTGTGTGTGTGTGTGTGAGGGTTAGTGTGACGGTGTTGAATTGTATAGCAAGGTAGGAAAAAATAACAAGTTGCTACATTCTTGTTTCCTTGCTAACAGAGCTCACCGACTGTGTCTGAGAAGCAGCGTTCTGTTTGTCGAACAGCACCATACCCAAGTACTTCATGAGCACGGAGTAGGCAGTGGAGGAGCTCTGGGCAGAGAGAAAACACAGCACAATACTCATCCCATACATGCCAACTCAATCCTACATAACCCCCTATGTAAGAGAGTTGATAGCCTCGTACCCAGGCCCCACCAGGGTGGGGTCTGGGTACGAGGCTAAAGAATTCATTGATGTCCATTTGTCGGAGGCTGTAATGAACAACGTACATCTGATT
>OZ007514.1:2824543-2892180 GCA_963931865.1 Axinella damicornis | reverse complement strand
CCGAGCTAGATACGTGTAGATGTTACCTGACCTTCGCACTTCAAAACTGAGTCTGTAGCTCACTTCATTTGGAGTCTTTCTAGCCATCTGTCTACGATTACGTCATGCTCTGTGGATGAAATGTACCAGGCCCTCCCCGCTTTTCATACTGCAAGCGACGAAAAGCTGGGCGTGGGACTGGGAACGAGGCTACCATCACGAGTACTGAGTGTGAAGACTCCATTTCATAACCCTCCAAGAAACAGAAAAGGTAGTAATACGCTCATAGGACGTCTGCACCTGTGGAGTACTCTCTGAGCCACGAGTACAGTAGCAGCTTGCGTCAGCTGCTTTGGATCTCGCTCAGCGTAGAGGTCCAGGAGTCTGTCTGCCAGCGGGAGGAGCTATGCATGTGTGAGTGTGTGTGAGTATGTGTGTGTGTGTGTGTGTGTGTGTGTGTGTGTGTGTGTGTGTGTGTGTGTGTGTGTGTGTATGTGTGTGTGTGTGGTGTGTGTGTGTGTGTGTGTGTGAGGGTTAGTGTGACGGTGTTGAATTGTATAGCAAGGTAGGAAAAAATAACAAGTTGCTACATTCTTGTTTCCTTGCTAACAGAGGCTCACCGACTGTGTCTGAGAAGCAGCGTTCTGTTTGTCGAACAGCACCATACCCAAGTACTTCATGAGCACGGAGTAGGCAGTGGAGGAGCTCTGGGCAGAGAGAAAACACAGCACAATACTCATCCCATACATGCAACTCAATCCTACATAACCCCCTATGTAAGAGAGTTGATAGCCTCGTACCCAGGCCCCACCAGGGTTGGGGTCTGGGTACGAGGCTAAAGAATTCATTGATGTCCATTTGTCGGAGGCTGTAATGAACAACGTACATCTGATTTATTTGATATGCAGCTCACATCTGCGTGGTGACCAGCGTGGACTAATGGTACAAGGGTGTTATTGTCATAGCAACTGAAAGCTGGAATTTAGTACTTATGGTAATATAACCCCCCCCCCCCCCCCCCCCCCCCCCCCCCCCCCCCCCCCCCCCCCCCCCCCCACACACACACACACACGCACACACGCACCCACACCGTACACACACATACACACACATGCACGCACACGCGCACACACACACACACACACACACACACACACACACACACACACAGAGTCACACACAGTCACACACACACACACACACAGACAACCTTAGGATAGCTTCCAGTGATGTGCTGGAAAACCTCTGCAACGGTCACTCCAGAGAGAACCAGGTACTTTGCTGCCATGGCAACCGCCCCCCTTGCTGGTGGGGCGGGCACACAGTGTATCCGCTAGACTGAAGCAATTGTCTCGCAGTGCCGAGACCATATCCACTGGACAAGGGGGTGTGGCCTGTGTCACATGACTTCTGAGCAGCATGTGGCCTTCGCTGAGTACATGCTGGTACATGGAGGAGAACCTCCCTTCAGGGAGTCGGCAAATTCGAGCTGAGAGAGGAGGAGACATCCATCAGTAACAGCATTGCACAGGTAAGACTACAGCAGACTACAGCATTATACACTGTCGGTAGAGAAGGTTACTGGGGGGGGGGGGGGGGGGGGGGGTAACTCATTGTCTAAGAGTATAGGACCTTACTATTTACATCGTACTGTATGAAGCTCGAAGCTTAATTGTTATTGAACACCTTTGTACGCTCACCAAATTTAAACCTAAGATTCCTTTTGGGGAAGAAGTCGTCCCTATGCATACCAAATGTAGGCTGCCACCATTGATGTTTGTCATGTACTTAGAGGCTCAATTTAGGGTCGAGATGCTCGTATTAACCAACTGGCAACATAAGGAGAACTCACAAACTGTTGGTAGAGGGAGAGAGGGTCTCGATTCTTCAGGACGTAGATATTCCATGATGACTCAGGTGTTGCCCTGGCGGCACGACGCAGCGTCAGGGATTGGCTAGATGTGTGTGGGAGCAAGCAGTCAATGTAAATTATTGACGTACACACACATACATTAATCGATTAAATTCTACACACATACACACACGTACACACGCATACTGCACACACACACTCACACACACACACACACTCACAGAAACCAGCTGGTGGTGGAGGTCTCCACGGATGGTTGCATGGCCTCCTCACTCTTTGTGAGGACAATCATGTGATCTTGGCTTGTTGCTAGGCAACAACCACCAATGAACTTGTTGGAGGACAATAGTGTCAGATCCATGGAGGGAGAGGGGCAGGGCTATGTGTGAAGGGTGGGGGAAGGGGAGGGGTGGGAGGGGGAGGAGGGGTTAGGGAAAGGGAGGAGGCAGAGCGGGGAACGGAAATTGGAGAGATAATTTGCACAGGACTCAAGCAGATATATATGCAAGCTTTGTCTATGAGAAAATATTAATGCTGTCTTACCTGTTTCAGCCACACATCCCTCCATTCTGACACAGGGATTGTCCTCCCTTCTTCCTCATCCTCCTCTCCCTCCCCCGTCTCTTCCTCCTCCCCCTCCCCCCTCTCTTCACCATCACCCTTCACTCTCCCACATCCACCCACAGACGGAGGAATGCAGCTGCTCGCAGAAGGCATACTAGCTACGGCTGCCTGGAACGCTCGGCTGGTGTAAATCTCCACGGAGTCAACTGACAGAACGTGCATGAAGCTCGTCTGATACGAGACCACTGTGCTCTTGGACATGAAGGAGAAGGAAGACATGAGCTTTGTCTTCTGGTGCACATCGTAGAGGTAGCCATGGTACTTGTTGGCAAGGAAACAGCAGATCCCCACCAGCTGGGAGCCACTCTCATCTTGGGAGGGTGTGAGTGTGTGAGTGTGGGAGGGTGTGAGTGTGTGAGTGTGGGAGGGTGTGAGTGTGTGAGTGTGTGAGTGTGTGTGTGTGTGCGTGATGTGTGTGTGTGTGTGTGTGCATGTGCATGTGTGCGATGTGTGTGTATGTGTGTGCAATGTGGGTGTGTGGGTGTATGTGTGCATGCGTCGCATGTGTGTGCATGTGTGCGATGTGTGTTTGTATGTGTGTCCATGTGTGCAATGTGTGTGTGTGTGTGTGTGCGCGATGTGTGTGTGCACGTGTGCATGCATGTATGTTAAATATTAGCGTAATTGTGTGTGTATGAATTTGAAATCGTGATCTGTAACTGATACAGCCAACTCTTGTCACCTACGAACACTATCTTCAGCAGGCCATAAACGAAGGTGGTACTTCCACTCTAAAGACGTTAAATTTGCATTGCAAATGAAGGTTCTTTAAGGTTACCACTCAGTTATTTTAAACACAGGATTAAATTTTGCTAGACAGTAAAGTATACACAAAAAAAAGTAAACTTTCGAATGTTGCAGCCTTTGTTCATGGCCCGATTACGTACCTTTGACTAGCGTTGGCACCAGCTGTACGCTATGCAGTCCCCCCTCCTCTTTCTTCATCACGTCCTCCGTCCTACTGGGAAGAGTGTACCTGGCGTACAGGGACGCTGTTCGTCTGCGTTCGTCCCGACTACCAGTGTCACGAGGAAACCTGCGATAGAGCATCGTGAGGAGTCGGCATTTCTGAGTGTCCATCTGACTTGCGTTCTCCACTTCTACCTCAATTGGTTGTCCCCACACGTACTCGGCAGGACCCAGTACCTCAGTGGCATGCCTGTCGGTTGATTTTGTTAGTATAGCTTGTGAAATTGTCGGAAGGGTCAGGGTACCTACTTGTGCTACAGATATTGGCTGTGGATCATGTGATGTCACATGATCCGAACCCTGGCTACTCGCCACTCCTCTAGAGCTCGAAGAGGAAGTCATCGATTGTAATTCCACCTCCCACACTTTTGATGGGGACCAACACACAAAGTTACCATCCTTTGGGATCTCTTCTGAGGTCTGAAGCCCTGTTCGATAACTCTCTTCCTCCTCATCTTTTACTGGGTATTCTCTCATAATCAATTTCGAGCCACTATTGAGAAGAGAGATCTTCACCACCCGAGCCTCGTAGCCAGAAATAAACGCAACGTAGCTGTCAAAAATGGCCAGTTTCTTCAGCATGATGTTGGTGTGGATATCTAGTAGGATCTGGATGTTGTGGGGGAGGTATTCCTTGCTGGCGGCAGAACTACTCCGATCCACTTCAACCGAAAACACCCGAACTGTTCTTCCCATTCCAATCGCAATTCGACCGGTCTGCTCACAGCAAGCCAGACAGTTCACCGAGCTGTTAGCCTCTCCTGGCAATTCCACGATTTCTGCTGCAATACGATCTTGCGTTTGAATTTTGCCCTTCACTAAAGTGTCCATCAGATTAACTCTGACAGGCTTATCGATTGACGATCCTCTCCAATTGAAGTACACCCTTGCAAAGCCATGAGCACTCGGCTGCTTCTTCTCCAAGGTCACTACACAGTCCCCTATTGAGTTGTACACAAATTGAACAACAGGGCTGATGGTCCGGAACTGCGCAATGTTCTCCAAAGTGTCCAGTTTGTATACCTCCAGGAGACATCCTTCCTCAGCGATGAAGAGGCACTCGTTAGAGCAGGCAATCACAAGGGGCTCCCCCGAGGGGGTGAAGATGTTCTGATCAAAGAGTGTAAAGTTGTTGGGAAATACTTTTACCATTTTTCACGTGCTGTTCATCACCACGGAAGGTGGTATCTCCGATGAGGATGTAGGGGATAAACACGTAGCTAGGCAACCTGCATAATATGGTGGATGCATATGCAAATGACATCATAGCATTTGTATTTATATGTCTTCAAAAGGCTAAATAAAAACAGTGCCTTGGGCCTTCATAATTCCGGGGCAGGGGTTATCCCAATAGCTGGCTACCTGTTTATTGGGAGACAAAGATTTGTCAATTCTTCTGGTACTGCAGGGTAGGTTGACCATCATCCTACCCTGTGGTACCATAAAGAATCTTTGTCTGGTAAAATAACAGCTAGCTATCAGCACTGCCCTGCTGTTGGAATAGCCCAACTTTACGTTACAACCTTGTATAATACCTCATTCTCATACTAGTGGAATGTGTGACATTGTGGGGCGAGCGTGAGTGAGTGCATGTGCAAAATTAGCTATGTGGAACAGTTGTAGCCAGCTACGTACAAGACTGTCATCAGAATGTGACTAGCTACATGAGAACAGCTCAGGTCACAGAATATCACACCAAAAGTACACTGTCGCATATGCACAACACAGAGTGAGGCTGGCTGAAGCAGTCTAGCGGCGATATGAAGGCCTGGGTACGAGGCTAGCTTGCATGCTGCACACTGGTCCAGCAAACCATGTGCTCTGCAGGACACGTAGCTACACGTATAGCTAGCTACAGTTCTGAGGTCAATGAATAGGTAGGTCCACCAGCGGTGTTCGTCTTTGCTGTCGCCACTGGGGAGGTACAAAGTACAGCGCCATATAGCGCCGCGCGCGAGACTACGACTAGTGTGGGGCTCGCTCACGCTCGCCCAATTACAATCTGGGAACCATTCCTCTCTGCAGAGCCGGATTAGCTCAATCCCGTGTGTAGATCACTAATGGGCTATTCCACTTGATATCCGTTGACCCCCTAAAGATGACCGCAGTGTTTGGACTACACTTCAGGCTTCTTGCCCACCTGGACAGGACAAATGACTACATTCTGTTGTACCCCCTTCATGAAAAAAAGACTAAATTGGACGAGGGTTGTTTACCGAGAAAACGTGCCAGGTAGGAGGGTCGAGGTTGCCAATTGATTTGCTAATCACCTCCTGAAGCTCAGTTAAGAGCTCACTCTCTCCCTGCAAACAGCCTGGACCGGTTTCGACCCTCATTTATATAGCGGTGGGTCATCATCAGCAGGCACCGCTCTGGTGGAAAGTGGCAACTGCAAGGTCTCTTTGCCACTTTCCACCAGAGCGGTGCCTGCTGATGATGACCCACCGCTATAAAAATGAGGGTCGAAACCGGTCCAGGCTGTTTGCAGGGAGAGAGTGAGCTCTTAACGAAGGAGGTGATTAGCAAATCAATTGGCAGGGTTGTTTACCAAACAAAATGGGTAACAACCCCCTGGACAGCCAAGCTTTTGTACCCCCTTGATAAACTAGTCATCTGTGGGGTGTACAAGTACATCGAAATTATGGAATAGCCCTGTTATCGTCAAATTTGTATGGCTTCAGCCCAGTTTGTCAGTTTATACATAGCTAATCATCCGCAAGTCTGTTCTTGACAGCAGGCGGTCTAGATGCATACGTGACACACATAGTACGACCTGCATACCTTCTCCCACCAGCTAGTACGTAGCTCTGAGCTCCTTCCAGTCTAGTCTAGTCCGGCGATTTTTCTGTGTACGATGACGCAACTTGTACGGTATCAAATCAATGACGTAATCTTGTATTGCACATGTACGTATACGTACGTGTGCGGAGCTGCACACGTCGAACATTCAGGAAGTATATAGGCCTGCCTCAGGCTGCCTGGAGTTCGATTTTCACATCCGCATCATTTATTAAATGCACTATAGTACTAATAGTAGCTAGAGCTAGCTCGAGAGCTTGCGATGTGACGTAACGATTAATTTGGTCAGTTGTTTTGGGTTTATATCGAGTGACCTAGCTAGTAACTCTCACTCTCAGAAGTGTTGGCTGCAGCCTAGAAACGGTACTGGCTCTACAATACTACTTCATAACCATGATAACCTGGTCATTAACGCTCAACCGTCTCGATCCGACCAGCTAACATGGCTACTGTTGCTGCAAAGCAGGCTATCACTCCAGAGCAGGTTGTTCAAGAGACTTTATTAAAAAGCAAAGATCCAGTGAATTACTCAAAAGTGGAGGCAGATTTTGCAATGATGAAAGCTGCAGCACTTAAAGCAGCTCAAGAAAACTTGAAGGGTACCAGTCAGCTGTACTATTACTGTCTATTAGTCTTGTGGGTTGCCAAGCAACAGTTACCTCTACAACTGTGGTAACATAATTGACAATTAGCAGTGCACATTATTATGGTACAAGTCAGTTGTACCATTAGTCTCGTGGGTTGCCAAGCAACATTTACCTCTTCAACTGTGGTGTTCTTATCAAAACTGAAAACATAGCCAATTGACAGCAGTGCACCGTGAGGGTAGCTATAGTGTCAATTTTTTCTGTAAGTGTTGAATTCATGGTACAAGTCAGCTGTAGCTACCATTAGTCTCTTGCCCAGTCGTCCGCCGGTGGGTGTGGACGTTGCTTCCTAGCCTATTGCGGCATCATTCCTCGATTTCTGAGAGGTGAAAGGTCACGTGCATATTTAATTAGCACCGTATAGCACTAGCACCACACCACTATCTCATTCAGAGGCGGCGGAAGCATGCAAAAAGTGGGGGGGCCACTGCCGAAGGCAGTGCAGAGGCGCGAAGCGCCGATCAATCCGCGCGGAGCGCGGAAAATTTTTTTGCCTTCGCTTTTCAGCTAGCTGGATTGGCTCTCGTAGCACCTATCTATGTGCTTTGCACTGCACCGCCTGTTGGTCTCGTCACTAGCCCTGACAACCCACGAATCCAGCCAGCAGACACGCCTGCCGCGCCGCTTGCCATACACCGCGCGCCATCACATCACTAAAATGCCACGTGCACGTGTAATGGTTGGCTCTAAATAGAAACATGTAGAAACTTGGAACCCGAGACTGGCTGCTAGCTACGCTTAGACCTACGCATTCAAGTTCGAGAATCAATCAGTTCACTGCTCTGTAAGTGTTGAATTCTAGACGACTGATACCATATTTCAGTGTATGACATCACAGAGCTGCCAAAGTGGGGGGGCTATGCCCCCCCACTTTGAAAAGTGGGGGGCTCAGGCCCCCCCTGCCCCCCCTGCCCCCCTATTCCGCCGCCTCTGTCATTTTGCCTTGCAATAGCATGTTACACATGCAGTGAGAGCTGTGTACAATGTACACAGCTCTCACTGCATGTATAGCATTTTAGAACCATGCCATGCATCCCCAGTTTGTTATCAGTGTTTATTCACAATTCGGTACTTATCAGCGGTAACACTGAACTGTACATGTCACCCAGCATATAAACGAGGCTGGCAGTTATTTTCCGGTTGGCCTTTGTCTAATGAAGTATTAGCTCTGACTGAAGTGCACAGTAACTTCAATAAACCTCATTAGCCTCCCACTAGCTAAATATTTTACAAGCACTGCATTCTTTGAATTGCAATTGTCATGGGAAGACCAGTCAACTGTAGTAAGCCAAGTATAGTGAGTTGTAAAACTGGTTTTTGTAGTGATACGACTTTATAAACTTGAGATTCAGAATTCTCGTCATAATTGCTAGATCAGATTTAAACACATCAACCTTCAAAGCTATTACCTCACTATATACTGTACGCTCAAAGTGCTTTTGCTGCATGTTGGTAAGCAAGTGCTGTAAGTGGAAAGCTGCAACTGACTGTAGGTGAGTAAAGTCTATACTAATACATAATACAGTATGCATGATGGGTGTACTATATATGCAGAAGCCTGCTCACTGTGCCGTTCAATAATGTCTAAAGCTTAAGTTTGTGAATTGGGCCAATTTGCCTTTAAACAGGCCATTGAGCAGTAGCTACCAGGTGTGGTTTTCAAGTATCTCATGCCTCAGACAGACAGGCTGCTGCTTTCTGTAGGTGCTCTCCCAGTATACTGACTGTATAGGGTTATCGATTGTAGTTTAGCGTGATAATATTTGGTGAGATTTGCTAACCGAATCACAGTTTGCAAGCAGGAGCATGTAAAGTTCCACCCCACAATTATTTGGTGCGAGGCGAGTCTGCGGCCGCAATATCGACTGATACTAATGATCCAGAATACAGATTATAAAGTACACAATATGCCTGCAGGCTGTACAGACATACACGGCACCCACTCTGTCCAGGTGACCATGGACTCACACAGAGCCATACTAAGATTTATAAATAGGTAACAAATCCACAGACGGGCGATTCAGCTATATCAGTTGTGAACAGTGGATATAGCCACTCCTCACACTTGATATCTTAGCAATCACCTAGCAACAATTAAGGTTGTAAATATGTTAAATCACTGTCCTACTCTATCGGGGTGTTGTGGTTTATAAGCCCTCCCCCTCAGGCGCACGTGCCCTTGGGCGTCAGGCTTATAAACCAGCAACATCCCTCGTGAGGCTCATTTAACTAACTAATGCTGCGATGCATAGCTACACTATAGGTTGTTGTTATAGTAATTTTGGTTACTGCAATATTAATTGTGTGAGTATACTTTCCATGCTAATCCCAAGAATGAAGTGCTATTATTGGGTGGCTACTGAAGTTTACTGAAGTACCACTCAAGTAGCTATCAGCTCCCACTGAATTTTCTTCCAGCACTGCATTCATACAGTGCAACCAGGCATGTACTTCCAAAAATTACGCGTAACTTTTGATCTGAATGCCGTATGCACTTCATTTTTTTACCATACTATAGCGCTCGAAATTCTCTATCCGTCGATATGTTTTTTATGTCCACGACTTGCTCAGAACGCTAGTTTTGAGGATACCCGTCAATTTCGGTAGCTTATGACGTCACAAATAAAAAAATTAACCGGTTAGTGACGTCATACTAAGACCCGCGTGGTTGCCGCGAAATAGTGCTCGTCTGGGTTTGCTGCTGTTTTCTGTCTCTGAAGCGATGCCACGGAAGACTGCGAGGAAGAGACACCTGGATCTGAGCCTAGAGAAGGCAAGGGAGTGAGAAAGAAGGTGAGAATCTGGCAGTGGTACCGCCAGTGCGGCTGAAATCGAGGTGCGAAGTGAACGCAGTGGTACCGACGTGGAGCAAGATGAGCCCTGGACTTCTAGCGATGACAGAGGATGCTGTAGACACTGATAATGAAGCTGTCGATCCCACGTTCGATCTGGACTCGAGTATGAAGTCTGATGTCGATCATATTTAATATTGAGACTGTGATAATTGGGCAAAGTTTCTCTCGGTCTTTTCTTGTGTTTCCAGCTCACAAAGCAGCTTAACTTAGGAGAAACAATGGCTGCAGAGCTTGCTGCCGTGATGATAGGCACGTCAGACAAGGCAGTGCGTGACTGGAGGTCTCAATTCGTTGAGAAAGATAGCGAGATCGGCCAGAGAGCAAGTAAGGCAAGTACCAGCAAACTCGCATACTGCGAGCGAGTGAAGACCTCAACAAGAAGGCCCCCAGATTCATTAGGGGGAAAGCCAATGTGAAGGGGCAGCCAAACCTGACGATACCTAAGTTTTGTTGATGGCCAAATGAAGATCTCCGAACGAACAAGACGCCTTAGCCTGGTTTTCCCAGAAAGATTTCCGGCAGTCACCGTAACTTCCAAAATGAGAAATCAAGAATTGAGTGGCTTTTAGTGGAGGACAAGGGGCACATTGAGTACATGTTGCCAAAGTTTAACTGTGAAGTAAACCCCATCAAGTGCATATGGGCTCAGGAAAAGCGCTGTTCGAAGGCAAACTGCAGATATGGAGTCGTAAGCCTCCGGACATTATACACCCAGCTCTCGATTCGGTGACTCTAGAAAGTATGCATCAACACTTCAGGAAGGTTAGGCATTACATGTATACCTATTTGGAAGGGGGAGTACCTGGTGGATCTGACTTGGAGAAACTAGTTAAGCATTACAAGAAGATTATCATATCGCACAGACGAATTTCCGAACTTCATTAATTTGTTTCTGTTTCAGTTCTTTTGTTCTTTTAGTGTATTTGTCTCTATTAGAAACCTTCCTTTATGTGTTTACCTTCTTGCCTGCAAGTTTGGAGTTCATTGCTATAGTAATAAAAAATTACATATAAAGTTTTCAAAGTGATGACCCGAAAATCGCTTTTAAATGAATACATAAGAACGAGTTCATAACAATAAGAGTGTGCAACTGCCATATGGTATCCATTACCACCATCTCAGCAGTATGACGTAGATCAATTGGTGGTGAAGTAGTAGCAGCTGCATGCTCCTAAGTGTGAAATTGTGATTAAATCACAATTTCACACTTAGGAGCATGCAGCTGCTACTATAATTATACTTCACTACCAATTGATCTACCTCATACTGCCGAGATGGTGGTAATGGATACCATATGGCACACTCTTATTGTTATGAACTCTTGATAAAAGTTCTCTATTAGGATTGTTCCTTTCGATGAGAGCTTTCAATTGATACCCATTATGTTAATATTGGATGAAGTATGTAGAACTACATAGCTGATACAGAAAAACTGCATTTTTGGACCTAATTAGTGTGACGTCATTGTCACCATGGCAACACCACAAATTAATGTTGGTTTTGGGGGGTGGAGTAATGTGTCCAAGTTCTCACCTACAAGCAGGAAGTTATTTGTCCATTTCCACATTTTTGGAAGTACATGCCTGGTTGCACTATAGAAACTATATAGCTATTAGCCGAAATTGTAACCTTTCCTTATTAGTAGCTACACTGTGGTCTAAGTGAAGCTTCTTGCCACACCCTCATGCTAATTCTGTGAATGCAGTGCTGGAAGAGTATTCATGTGGGAACAGTGAGTTCGATACTTGAGAGGTACTTGAGTAAAAACCACATGCTGCATTCTTTGAATTAGCATGGGAAGGACAGCCATGCAACTGTAGTAAATGTAATTACTTTGCTATAACATTTTACAGTGGCGCTAGCTACTACATTGCAATGCACCCAAATCCTGTTGTACATGACGTGACTCCTGGCCACTGGTGCCTAGGTAGTGTGAGCATGGATAATCCAAGGTGTGAGTGACTCCCGATCTAGGTGTTAATGACTCCCCGACCATTTTTACCTATAGGCACACGAATGACTCTCCCCTTTCGTGAATGACTCCCCGGATTAAGTCTCAAATGTGCACTGTACCTAGCTATAGCCTAAAGTAGTGATCCCTTAATTATTGCAGGCTGTTTATTACACGACTGACTTGTTGAGCACAACCACAGATCTATAGCACAATATTAATCCCCTGCAAGCTCAGATATATTTATTCCACTGGTGATTCAATGCAGTACCAATGCTACGGATGAATCATCGATTGGTTAGACTGGCACCTGCTTGCCAGGCTGTGCATCACAAACCATCAGCAGCCATCAAGCTACAACATCAGAGTGTCCTGGTCAACCAGCTTTCTGGTCAGTCGATGAAGGAATGACTGGTACAGGTGGTCATTCCTGATTATAGCCAGCCACAGAATAGTGCTCCGTGTCCTTCTCTTCGCTGGGATTGGTGTAGGTGTCAACACATGCTGCTCTGAAGGCAGGGTCATCGTTGCTCAACTCAGGTGGTTCACATGTTCAACAGATCAGTGTATTTCTGGTGGACCTGGTTGACCTGTTGGCCATGCCTCTGTTCAGCAACCTGCCTAATTGGTTTCACTGGTGTCTTCCCATTTGGTCAATTCCCATTTTGTATGGACGTCAATTCCCACTTTGTCAATTTCACTTTGTCAACTCCCACTTCGTCAACTTCTCACTTCGTCAACTCCCACTTCGTCAACATTGACCAAGTGGGAATTGACAAAGTGGGAATTGACAAAATGAGAAATTGACAAAGTGGGAAGTTCACAAAGTGGGAATAGATTACTCTAGGTTGAACTGTCTGTGAGAGGCCTAGGACATTGATGGAACATGTATCCTTGATAAGACTCAGTGACGAAAGTGACATACTCACCTTCAGCTGGAGCCCATGGCATTATGGGCTCCTGCCTTCAGTTGTATGAGGCCATATACAAAACCATGGTATAGCTACAGCTGTCAATGAACGCCTAGCCATATAGACTCAAGAAAGCACACATTGATGGAGAAAAAAGTATTCACCAGTTCATTGTTGGGAAGGGTGCTTGCTTGCAAATTGTTCCAGCTGTACATGACTCCTTCAATGTCAACTCCTTCAATGTCTTGAGCTTGTTAACACCCCACACACTTCTGCCTCCTCAGACAATGTTTCATTAGCCAATTGAGGGTGGCTGTTGCTTAGCAACTAGAGTTGCGTGAAATCCAGTGAGTGATTGTGTGGGTGAAATGCTATATGCATGCAATGCTTGCTCCCACAACCTAACTTACTGCATGGGAATGTGCATGAATCCTTGTAGCCAACAGTTATCCTTATATATATGATTGTAGTTCTAAACCTCTGGAAATCATAGGCAGTCTCATAAGCAATAAATATGTTCAGCAATGCAGGCAATTGCAATATTTCTCCTTAGCACGAAACGTAATTCAGACTGTAGCAACCGTAACAGTTACTATACTCTCTACATGTAGCATAGCAACAGAACAATGTGGAGTAGTTAAGTGCTGGTACATCTTGTCCGCTCTATTAACTTATCACCACAATACGTCATATAGAAAGGAGATTAATCGAGTTTCAGCTATCTATGGATCACGAGGGGGCCAATTTTGGAATGACAAGCCTTAAAGGCTTGTCAGTTTACTCTATAATCTTGTTTCTGCATGCATTCCCTGAATGGTTTTATTACACGTCCAGCTGCTAGCTTAAATGCAACCCTTTCAATTCACATTAATGTTTTGCAACGAGAGATCACAAATCCGATTGTGCTTGGTGACTCTGTAATGTCTCAGCCCTCTTGTTCTTTATGTACTGCCCTAATGCCCAAATACTTGATCTTATTGTACCGTTGCTAAGGATGTATGCTTGCCTGTTAGTATTTGAAGGAACTGACTAATTCTTCGATTGTTGCACTGATGGATATAATGAAAGTTTGATGGCCACATTACAACACCGATCTACTAACTTCATTTCTCCTACAGTGGGGGCAACGATGGTTCAGACCACACCATTCACCGTTCGAGTGGCAGCACTGCTGCTCAGTACTCTCTCCTGCTGAGATTGTGTATTGTGTCACACCGACCCAACCCACTGGCACTTCATGCTCTCCCTGCCCTAACAATTCAAAATGTGCCACTCTCTCTGACTATGCACAACAAGCCAAATCATTTTTCACTTCCAACACCACTATGGTGTTCTTGCCAGGTGACCACACTCTTGATATGAGTATCACTGTTGCCAACATATCCAGTATGACCATGCGTGGAGAGTCTTCAAGTTATATAGCAACAGTTGTTTGCAATGGGTCAGTTGGCCTCAGCTTCACAAGTATGGTTGACTTCAAAATCCATTCTTTGACTTTTACGTCTTGTGGCAGGAGTTTTGATAAACACACCCTGAGTTTTGGTAAATACACCTTGCTTTTGGAATCCATAGAGTATTTTGAACTAGTTAACTGTACCTTCCACGACAACCTCGGCACTTCACTCGCAGCATATCACTCCAGTATTACTCTAGCAGGGAACAATGAGTTCACACATAACTACTGGAGGTTCCTACCTAACAACAGTTTCTGTATAGGAGGAGGTGGCATCACTGCTCTTGATAGCAACCTGACATTCATCGGCAACACAATTTTCGTTGGAAATCATGCAATTGGCTCAGGAGTCTGTGGTGGTGCAATTTATGCAGTTGACAACACATCACTGAGATTCACTAAAACTAGCAACTTCATCAACAACTCAGCATCCCTTGGTGGTGCAATTGCTGCAGTTTACAACACATCACTGAGTTTCACTGGAACTAGCAACTTCATCAACAACTCAGCAAAAGGTGGTGGTGCAATTTTTGCAGATTTCAACACATCATTGAGTTTCACTGGAACTAGCAACTTCATCATCAACTCAGCAGATGGTGGTGGTGCAATTGCTGCAGATCACAACGCATCATTGAGTTTCACTGGAACTAGCAACTTCATCAACAACTCAGCAAATGAATTATTTGGTGGTGGATTGTTTCTGGCAAATCATTCCACTTTCTCCATTTCATCTAACGCAACTGTATACTGGGAGAGCAATCGTGCACCGTTAGGAGGAGCAATTTATGTTTACGACGAATATAACCCCTTTTACTGTACTCAATTGAACACACATACAACAAAAGGTGAATGCTTCTTTCAACTCCCAGGCCAGAATCTGTCCAATGGTATTGATGCCCAATTCATTTTCAAGGATAACTCCGCTGACGCTGGCAGTGTGCTATATGGTGGTGTAATAGATAACTGCCAAGTTACTGACTTGGAATCATATAGTTCTGGTGAAGTGTTTGACATGTTAGTCCACATTGAAAATGGCAACAAAAATTCAAGTATTTCCTCTGACCCATTTCTTATATGCCCATGTGAAAGCAACCGCCCTGACTGTAGTAAGTCAGGCAAAGTATACACAGTGCATCCTGGTGAAACATTCCAGATTTCTATGGTTGTGGTTGGACAGAGAAATGGAACAGTTCCTGCAACCGTCAGAGGTCGTTTGACTTCTTCACGTTGGTGGTATTCATCTACAACTATAGGTAACCTTAATCCTCTCCAGTACGTCCAAGCAACGTCTAATACTTGCACTAGTCTCAACTACACTGTGTTTTCACTGCAAGACAGTATAGTTCTAGAGCTGGATGCAGTTGGCCCATGCTCAACTTTCAGCAGTGCAATTACCCTGGATGTCAATCAGACCTGTCCACCTGGCTTCAACCTTTCAGAGATAGAAAGATCATGTGTGTGCAACCAAAGACTTGCTGAATACACAAACCACTGTGACATAACTGATGGATTGGGACGAATAACACGCAGTTCACACAACCAATTTTGGGTTGGGTATGACAATGAATCTGATGCACTAATTCTCCATCCACACTGCCCTTTTGACTATTGTGTCTCTCATACAGTGGACTTTCCTCTTAACAATACAGACCTGCAGTGTGCGTACAACAGGTCAGGTCTCTTGTGTGGAGCTTGCAAGAAAGGTTACAGTCTTGTACTGGGCACTTCTCAATGCAAGCAGTGCACCAATATCCATCTTGTCTTGCTCATCCCTTTTGCACTGATGGGACTAGCTCTAGTATTCTTTCTCCTTGTCAGCAAACTGACTGTGGCAACAGGAACACTCAGTGGGCTAGTGTTCTATGCCAATATTTTTGCAGTCAACCGAAACATCTTTCTACCAATGAAATCCACGAAATCAGACGCTTTATCGATCTTCATTGCATGGCTTAACCTTGACTTCGGTGTTGAAACATGTTTCTACAATGGAATGGATGCTTACAGCAAACCATGGCTGAAATTTGTGTTCCCGGTATATATTTGGGTATTAGTGGGCCTTATGATCTTTGTAAGTCATTTCTCACGCAAATTTGCCAAGCTACTGGGCAACAACCCAGTTTCTGTCTTGGCAACACTCATCTTTCTTTCATATACGAAGATTCTGAGTGTGTTTAATGTCACTTACCTGAACTATCCAACATACAACCGAGCGGTGTGGCTGTACGATGCAAACATTGACTATCTCAGTGCTAAACACCTTCCTCTCTTCCTATTCGCACTGCTTGTCTTTCTAGTCTTTCTTCTTCCTTATACACTCTTGCTTTTCTTTGGTCAGTGGCTGCAGGCCCTATCACACCTGAGGCTCTTCGTGTGGGTCAACAGCGCAAGAATAAAACCATTTATGGATTCATATCATGCTCCTTACAAAGCAAGTCATCGCTATTGGCCTGGACTGATGCTTGCGCTTCGCTTTGTTCTTCTTCTAATCATTGCCCTCAATACTCAACAAGACCCTTAGCTACATTAACCTGCTTGCAATTCTAATAGGAACAGGGACTCTGCAACTGTGGGCCTGGACTAGTGGTGGAGTTTACAAGAACAGTTATCTAGATGCTCTAGAAGGTTCATTTGCTCTGAACCTGATCATCCTAGTTGGTTTCACCATGTTTGTCAATCACTCAGGAGGGAATCAACTTGCTGTTGGATACACCTCTGTCACCATAGCACTTGTAACATTCATTGGCATCCTTGCGTTTCAGCTGGCAGATGTGACTGGAGTCACTCAATGCCTCAAAAGGAAGTATGTAGACTTGAAAAGGCACCGAATGGCAAACAGACATCTAGAAGCAGAAGTGGAGTCTGAGTCTGATACTGACTCTATTCCAGACCGGCTGATAAACCCAAACCAGTACGAACTGTTACCATACACTGCACAAAAACACCGATTTGCTGAGCCTGCAGAGAACAATGAGGCGGTTAATGAAGAACCAAGAAGGGTAATCACCGTGGACACTTATAGCTCTATGAAATAATTGCCATTTGCAAAACACTCACAAGTAACATTAATTTTAGCTTGAACTGTGTGCCTCATTTTAACCCTTTAACCACCGAATTCTTCCCACCAAGACAACACATTTTCATGCATTCAGCGCACACCACTTTCGTAGGTACTCCTCTCCCACAGCATACGCTCCTCAGCGGCCAAACTTGGTGGGCCCCGCACACATGGAGAGACCCCTCTGGCAATACCGTTAATGATATTCATGACCCCCCACAAGGCCAGCAATCGGAGGTCAAATGTGGATGTCAGCCGGATTTTCGCCCAGCATTTCCCTAAACTTGGGCCAGATCTGACTGATGGCACACCTTACACCACCAATTTGCATGTTTTCTTGAGGCCCTGGGTGGGGTCTATGAATATCATTAGAATCAAAAATCCTCGGGCCAATGAATCTCATTAAAATCAAAAACCGCCCACGACAGTCGAAGGGGGGGCCCCCGCCCCCCCTTTCGAAACCCCCCTGCCTTTCGTTTAGTGGGGAGGGCGCACCGAAATCTGACCAAATTTTTGGGTTCGTCCCTCAAAATTGTCCCTAGGCCCTCTGAAGACTTTTTGGTCTCTTTTTGGACTGACGAGAAGCCCTATGAGTGCATAGGGTCAAAATGACGCCTATAGACGTCAATGGGGCTTAAAGGGTTAATGAGATTCATAGTTGGTGAGAATTCGCCCTCTAAACGGCCTAGACTTGCACTGTGTGCCAGTTTGGGATGGTTTGCCAATTTTTAATGAGATTCATTGATCCTCCATGCACATATTAACCCTTTAACCACCGAATTCTTCCCACCAAGACAACACATTTTCATGCATTCAGCGCACACCACTTTCGTAGGTACTCCTCTCCCACAGCATACGCTCCTCAGCGGCCAAACTTGGTGGGCCCCGCACACATGGAGAGACCCCTCTGGCAATACCGTTAATGATATTCATGACCCCCCACAAGGCCAGCAATCGGAGGTCAAATGTGGATGTCAGCCAGATTTTCGCCCAGCATTTCCCTAAACTTGGGCCAGATCTGACTGATGGCACACCTTACACCACCAATTTGCATGTTTTCTTGAGGCCCTGGGTGGGGTCTATGAATATCATTAGAATCAAAAATCCTCGGGCCAATGAATCTCATTAAAATCAAAAACCGCCCACGACAGTCGAAGGGGGGGCCCCCGCCCCCCCTTTCAAAACCCCCCTGCCTTTCGTTTAGTGGGGAGGGCGCGCCGAAATCTGACCAAATTTTTGGGTTCGTCCCTCAAAATTGTCCCTAGGCCCTCTGAAGACTTTTTGGTCTCTTTTTGGACTGACGAGAAGCCCTATGAGTGCATAGGGTCAAAATGACGCCTATAGACGTCAATGGGGCTTAAAGGGTTAAAGTAAGGTTATTATTTGAAAGTTGCACTGCTTACTGTGTAGCTAGAACTCATGTTTGAAAGTTGCACTGCTTACTGTGTAGCTAGATCGCAGAGGTTATCTTAATGTGGTGAAGAAATACACTCATCCACAAGGCAGATTGCAAGAGAAAGTTGAAATTTCATACTCAACGCAGCACGAAATTGAATGAAACTTCAGTCATCAAACTGTAGTAGCTACAACCTTTCAAGTGCAATAATTCTCTTATAAGGAGTGTAACCTCAATACCCAATATAGCACACAGACCTTTGCAGGTCAGAGTAGATAGGTGGGGTCTCAAGGATGTGATTGAAATGGCACACTCCTCTGTCACACTAATTGAATCCTCCTCATGAGACCCCACCTATCTATTTTAATACCTTTGCCTCAGGACAACCAACCTGCAAAGGTTTGTTGAATGTGAGGTTTTCATTCTAAGGAATTCTGCTGCTAATTAAATCACTTTCATTTAACATTACCAATAATAGCTAGCTACTGCTCAACACTCCAATTCCAAATCACATGTGTAGAATGAACTGTGACATGTTAAGAGGTTTACAACTCAATGCATCTCACCCTCACCCTCACACACACACACACACACACACACACACACACACACACACACACACACACACACACACACACACACTCACACACACACACACACACCTGCATAGCTCCTCCCGCCGGCAGACAGACTCCTGGACATCTACGCTGAGTGAGATCCAAAGCAGCTGACACACCTGCATGCTGCAAAATTCATTCTAGAGAGGACTCTAGCTAGCTATCTATAGCTACATACTGTACGTCCTTTTAAGGAAACTTGTAACTAGCTACCATGCAGTTTCTTGGGGGAGTATGAAGTGGTGCCTGTACACACAGTACTTCCTCCTTTTGTGGAGTTATTGTAACTGTGATGTGACAGTTCGACTTTCAAAAAATAACACAGTAAAATGTAGCTTGTCATATAGCACACACATCAATCCATAACTTAATTAATTACTGCAAAAATGATGAGGCACACAATTCAAATCGCTGTAGCTAAATGTTACGTTACTTGGTGGTAAATAGATAATCGAGTTTGCAAATGACAATTATTTCATCGAGCTAAAAGTGTCCACGGTGATTAGCCTTCTTGGTTCTTCATTAGCTGCCTCATTGTTCTCTGCAGGCAACTCGGTGTTCTTGTGCAGTGTGTGATAACAGTTCGTACTGGTTTGGGTTTATCAGCCGGTCTGGAAGAGAGTCAGTATCAGACTCAGACTCCACTTCTGCTTCAGTTTGACCTAGATGTCTGCTTGCCTTCATGTGTCTTTTCAAGTCTGTGAATTTCCTTTGAGGAATTGAGTGAGGCCAGTCACATCTCCCAGCTGAAGGGCAACTTCACTGGCGGCGGGGCCCTGGCTCCTGATACCAATGAATATTACAAGTGCTATGGTGACAGAGGTGTATCCAACAGC
The DNA here is from genome assembly GCA_963931865.1 of Axinella damicornis. Lineage (NCBI taxonomy): Eukaryota > Metazoa > Porifera > Demospongiae > Axinellida > Axinellidae > Axinella > Axinella damicornis. The sequence continues at coordinate 2,872,215 of OZ007514.1, read as the reverse complement.
AAGCTGATTCCCTCCAGAGTGATTGACAAACATGGTAGAACCAACCAGGATGATCAGGTTCAGAGCAAAGGAGCCTTCTAGAACATCTAGGTAACTGTTCTTGTAAACCCCACCACTATAGACCAGGCCCACAGTTGCAGAGTCCCAGTTCCCACTAGGAGGTTAATGCTAGGGTCTTGCTGAGGATTGAGGGCGAAGACTAGAAGAAGAATAAAGCGAAGCACAAGCAGCAGTCCGGGCCAGTAGCGGTGTCTTACCTTGTAAGGAGCATGGTATGAATCCATGAAAAACTTCAGCCTCAGCACTGTTGACCCATGCGAAGAGCCTCAGGTGTGATATAGCCTGCAGCCACTGACCAAAGAGGAGAAGGAGAGTGTAAGGAACAAAGAGGAAGAGGAAGACAAGTACTGGAATGTGTTCTGTACGGAAGTAGTCAATGTTTGCATCGTACAGCCACACCCCTCTGTTGTATGTTGGATATTCCAGGTAGGTGACATATAGTGCCGCAATCAAGGTGCGGAGGATCTTTGTATCAGTGAGAGGAGGATGATCATGAGCGTTACCAAGACAGAAACTGGGTTGTTGCCCATGCAGCAGTTTTGTAAATCTGTGTGAGAAATGGCTAGCAAGTATTATGAGTCCTATTATCACCCAAATATAGATCGGGAACACAAATTGAATCCATGTTTTGCTGTAAACATCCATCCCCTTCTAGAAACATGTTTCAACACCGAAGTCAAGGTTTAGCCATGCAATGAAGACTGATATAATGTCAGTAGTTTCCACAGGTATAAAAGTTGCTCCAACAATATTAGCATAGAACACTTGTATCACTATGAGAAACACAATAGTGGACAGTGTGGATGGAGAATAAGTGCATCGGATTCATTGTCATAACCAACCCAAAAGCAGTGCCGTAGGAAGATGTTTTCTGATAGGGGGGCTGGAAAGAGAGGCCGCGAAGGGGTCGACTGATTGTTTTTCCGCGTGGAGCGCGGAAAAGTTTTTGGGGACCTCTTTTTCAACCATAATAAAAGACAGCTCTAGCATCTCACTACATGCACTTACATCATGTATGCTATTACTCTCGACGGCCGTGGTGGCTGCTTCGGACTGGGGGCCTCGCCCTAGGCTAGAGCAATAGTTAGTATCTTACCGTGAAGTAAAACACCGAGGTTTGCTGGCCAAAGAATGTATCTATCCGTCTCTGCGCCATCATCAGCCACTGCACCCTTCCACAGTTCTCTCAGAAACTCGCGTCTTGTTCGGTCTATACGTGAGGTGTACGGGCCAGTGTGTCGCAATGCATATGCGCATGCTCCCGTATGAGGGTGGTTGTGGTATTGGCAAGTCTTTGGTTGCAGATAGCTACATCATGTGCTTTGCATCCTCGAAAGGCTAAAGCCAAGGCTAAAGCCAGGTGGGCAGATGTGATTTATACTCAGAATAAGATAAAATTCGTTGCTAAATATTGAACATGGGCCATCTGCATACAACTCTAGGATTACATTATGCAGCGGTGACTACACAGTGTAGTTGAGAATGCTGAAGATACTGGAGAGGATGAAGGTTACCTATCAATGAAGAATACACTTGGAACTCATTTGAAGACAAACGGCCTCTTACTCAGCAGAAACTATTCCATTTCTCTGTCCAACTGCAACCACAGAAACATGAAATGTTTCACCAGGATGCACTACATATGACTTAGCTACTACAGTCAGGGAGGTTGTTTTCACACGGGCATATATTATTATTATTATAACTTTACAGCAGTACAATGGCATTTGAACAAAGAGAGTAAAATGATACATTTGAATATGGACTGCTGACAGACATACATCAATGATGATGATGCTGCGGTAAAAATTATTGTTTTCCGACAAAGTGGTGGCCTGAATAGCAGTGATCGTTACCTAGTACTTGCTAGAGCAACACATCTATTACAAGGACAAAGAAAATGATAGGTGCATACATTCTCAGGATCAAAAGTTGTTTGAAAGTGGAGCCATAGGCGAGAAATAATTTGGCGCTTAATGCTGTAGATAGACTGGTTGAGGTCTATGGTCGGGAGAGAGTTCCATAGCCTGACAATACGATTAAAATAAAAGTGGCGTGACTGTGAGTACCTTGTATAGTTGTGAACTAGTTTCCCTGATGATGCTGATCTGGTGTTCCCAGATGCAAAAGTGACATAATCGAGGATCGTCATGTTGTCTGCAGGTTCTTTTAGTGATTTGACAAGAAACATCACATCCTGAATCTCCAGCCAGTACATCAATGGAAATAGATGGAGTGTTAGTAGCCGCTCTCTGTATGTAGCAGTTGGGCTGTCACTTAGAATGAATTTAGTGGCACGTAAGCTTATATGAAATGGGTCGGATGAAATACTTGAATTCGTATTGTCATTTTCAATGTGGACCAGCATGTCCAAGGTACCCTTTGGCTTGACATCAAGAGCGCATGATGACATCATTGTTTTTTCACAGCGCCGTGTAAAAAAACAATGATGTCATCATGCAACTCTTGCTTGACATGCAGTGCAGGACACTATTTATGGTTGGCAATGAAGTAAGCAACTTGAGTCGTATAGCTGTAGCTATGTAGCTAGCTATATAAAACTGTCTTGATGAGGTGGCGTCTTTGATCAGATTGCCACGGTCCAGCGATTGTATACGCCCAATTAGCTATCTCCTGTGAAGGAGAGGTTAGTTCCTGTGAACAACAAAATGGGTAACAACCCCCTGGACAGCCAGGCGTTTGTACCCCTTGGACAAAATGGTCATCTGTGGGGGGTTTAGCTAGCTATAGCTACGTAGCTACATCAAAATTATGGGCAATTATTGCCAAATTTGTATGGCTTTAGCCCAGTTACCATACAATGATACATAGCTAATCATCTGCAAGTCTGTTCTTGACTGCAGGCGGTCTAGATGCATACGTGACACAGATACCTCCTCCATACATACCTCCTCCCACCAGCTACATGAGCTACTAGACGTAGCTCTTCTACGATGACGTAACTTGTAAGGTATCAAATGTATGACGTAATCTTATTATTGTATGATGAAAATACACGCACGTCACATGTGTGCGGAGCCTAGCCATATATATGCCATGGGCATCGAGTCGAGTACGAGTACAATGAACGATAAGAAGTGTCAAACAGCACAGCAAAGGGATCTGTGAACTCGATGGAGTCCAAATGACGCGGTGGGAGCAAGAAATTTCCGTGCCAAGTCTGAACACAAGATAATTTGGTTCGTATCACCAATCTAAGCCCACCATCCTGGAGCCATGTTGGAGCGTCTGGCTGCCTGGTTCCTTAACACGTATGTGGCCGAGTACGTGGGCAACGTGGTCACCGATCAGCTCTCCATAGGCCTGCTGAAGGGTAAGTGGAATACACAAGAACATGAGACATTCTAGAGGGAACTCATTTTCCCTTGAGTGCTGATATCCCTGATCTCTCGTGCTTGTGTAACTGGTGTTTCAGAGTATTTGCAGCTGTTGAGGAACCAGCCGTGACTTTATGATGACATAATTGGATCTCCTGTGATCTTCAAGCAAATGCTCTAGCCACGCCCACTTCTACAGTAATGGGTTCACAGGTGACCCTAGTCTCAATCCCAAACTACTGAATGAAGTATGGGAATGGGTCCTGTTTATTGCACTCTCCTGGCACTAGCAGTAATTTATGCCAAAGTTTTTGATGTGGTTGTCCATCTGTCGACCTGTTGCACAACTGGATATCCAGTTACACTGTGATTGTTGTACTGGAAAACGATAGTACGAGTTTCAAGCAATTTTCTTTAAGGCCCTTCCAAATCAATTTATAGTTTCTCTAATTTCCGCCCGCGTGGGTTTTGGCTTCCTCAAGTATCTCATGAACTGAGCATGCTCAGTGGAAAATTGCATTAAGTCATACCTGTCTACACGTACGTGGATTGGGAGCAGAGTCAGTCCTGAGGAAACACTTGAAAAAGAAAAGGAAGAGCTAAAAAGGTGAGATATTGCCAAATGTATACCGCCCGCCCGCATGCCCAGTAAACTGGGAGTGAGATGAGAAACTATAAATTGATTTGGAGGGGCCTAAGCTATAGTATACGCAGTTGCACAATCGGACAATTGCACAATCGGACAATTGGGCACGAGACCACCCAGCTGACTTGTACCATAGTGTCAATTAGTGTGAACAGCTGCCTGGCAACGCTCAGGGTATATTGATATACCCTAGGGTATATTCTTTAAAGGCACCGCTTAGTGTACATGGGATTTGTCCACTGTGTGGCGGTGCCTTTCAAATGACCATGCACAATGGTACAAATGTACTTATACTATAGGAGCAGCTGGGCTAGCTGGCATATATACGTAGCTCCAATGCAAGTGTCATAAATGGGATTTCCCACAGGCGCGGTTGAGCTGGAGAAACTGCCACTCAAGAAAGATGCGCTGAAGAAATTGAAACTGCCGGTCGACATCAAATCAGGTACATACAGTTTTGAACATACAGTATATGCAGAGTATACCGTTCACTGAGTTGGTATATGCAGAGTATACTGTTCACTGAGTTAGTACTTGGACCAGCTGAGAACTTCAACTTACGTACACATCAGGCTCTCACTGGAGGCTTGCCACATCAGGAAGCAACCCTCCCTTTGAACAGAGACAAGGCCGCAAGGGCTCCCTCCTTCCCACCTATGACCACCTTTTGAAAACCCCCTGTACAGCTGTGATGACAATTAAATTTTGAACACCTGCATTATTTTCATTTCCCACCTTTTTCCCAACCTTTTCCCCGCCATTTTCTGTATGTGGGTTTGTTGCATGATACCCTACAAGTTCAAAGGTACCGCTAAGCCAATATATAATATATGGCACTGACCACAATGCCAGTATGATATATTGGCACCAACAATGATAATTGATCATGCAACAAACTAGTTATTGCATGAGTGCGCGGGCTATACGTCATAATATTGGCACTCGCCCTCGGGCCTGCGGCCCTCGGGCTCGATGCCAATATTCGACGTATAGCCCTTGCACTCATGCAATAACTAGTACATACACACCTGTTTTAAGCTTGCCCTCGGGCTTGTTTGTGCATGCGCTGATGATGGTAACTGTATTAAACTTGTTCCCAGGCTGCGTGGGAACGAGGCTAGTAACTGTATAAATAATTATTCTGTTTTAGTCAGATACGTATTTGACTAGTGAAACTAAACTACTGTTGCTATGTCTCAACCTAGTCTGTTCGCATATACTCAAGAGTATACCGTTCACTGCGTTGGTATATGCGGAGTATACTGTTCACTGAGTTAGTATATGCAGAGTATACTGTTCACTGAGTTGGTCTATGCAGAGTATACTGTTCACTGGGTTAGTGTATGCAGAGTATACTGTTCACTGGGTTAGTATATGCAGAGTATACTGTTCACTGAGTTAATTCACCGGCACATTGTCTGCCATCTTCAGGGTACATTGGGAAGCTGAAGCTACAGATTCCTCCGGTACGCTACATCAAGAGTCAGCCGTGGGTGGTGAGGATAGACCAGCTGTACATTATAGCAGGACCGCCTCAACCCAGCGACGTGAGTTGGCAGCCAAGGATTGGTTATGTTGTACTGAACCTCGGCTATAGCTTCATTATTCTTGAGAGTTGTTGGAGGTATGTAGACCTTGGTCAAAAGCAATGTTTCAATCACCGGTGATGATTGCCAAGTGTGATCAAAACACTGCAATCAAGTTTTTGTCTGCTATATTACAGCCAATTGTGTTAACTCTGTGTTGTGTAGTAAAGTGTCTAGTCTGTCACAACCTGGAGCAATGTATCATGGTGGCCTTGCGACTAGTCTCCCCACCAGGGAGAGGGTGAAAGCCTTGTACATTTTATCTCTCCTCATTTCTGGAAGAAGACTTCAGTGCTTATCAAAGAGTAGCTGGGACAAAAGTGAAACTGCGCCTAACAGTACTGGGCCCCAGTTTCTTAAAGTTGCCTACAAACATTCTCTTTCTGTACCCAGGTTGCCCCTGTGCAATTACATTGTGTCCACCTCCTTCCCGTCCTCACACTCTACCTCCTCCCCCCTTCCCCTCTCCCTCTCCTCTCTCCTCTCTTTCCTCCCTCTCCCCTTCCGCCCTCCTCCTGCACACCTATATGCTGCCATGCCCTCCACATACACTTCCCCCTTCCCCACACTCTCATCTCCCTCACCCCTCTCCCCGACACACACACACACAGTATGATGTCGAGGAGGAGGAGAGTCTGACGCAATCTAGGAAGCAGTTTAAACTGGACAAACTGGAACAGCAGTGGAAGTCAGAGCAGCAGAAGTCCAGCGGCTGGTGGTTCTGGTCCCCCTTCACAATCTCCTTCCCCTCCAATGTCATTGCTAACCTCCAGGTGAACTTTGACCTCTGGAGCTCAATTATGACCTTCATGAATTTACTGTTTTAATTCGTTACTATAACCACTCCCTAATAGAAATCCTATAACCTAGCGTATACATACACATATGCTTCTCTGTAGGTTATAGTGAATGACATCCATATTCGTTATGAGGACAGTGGAGCTGACCCCGCCCACCCCTTCGCCATGGGGATTATGCTGGAGAACATCTCCGTTCAGTCCACTGATGACAACTGGGTAAGGGAAGGGGGACAGTAACCATGGTTATACAAGTTAGTGTACATTTAATTGGGCCATATTGCACACTTGGTATGTGTCTTGAAAGATGACACCGTGTTCAAAACGCTTTTCTAAACATCTGTTTGTGGGGCAGTTTCACCGCAAACCAGAAGGCTTCTCAGAAAACCAGAAAGTTACATTTTTGGGTGGTTCAAGTAAAAACTACCTTAATGATATTCATATTCCAGTCAAGTAAGGTGGGTGTGGCTTTCTGTCTTTGTGCACTGATTGTTTGAGACATTTATGGAGACAAGTGGCCGATCATTGCCACGGTAACGGAAGTTACGGAACATAATTATTATCATAGTACTTGACCAGCTTGCTTCTAAGTGGGCCAGTATGCATACATGTACATGCCATACAATGTACCTTTTAGTGAATGGCTACCTCTGTTCTTCACAGGAGCCCAAGTTTGTCTCGGGGGAGGAGAAGGCTCGGAAGCTCTTTGACCTCCAGAACTTCTCTGCCTACTTTGACACTGAGGTCCTTGGAGACCTGGAAGGACAGGAGCTGATGGTGAGTGTTGCAGTCTCGTTCCCAAACCACGTCAGACTTGAACAGCTGTATTCTTGATACAGTCTGCTGTGATGTCAGACCTGAAGGCTGAACACATATACAGTTAGTCTTGGTCCCAGACCCAAGCCAACCCCAGCGTGGATCGCTTTCAGCGCGTGATACTGGCAGTGATCCATGCTGGGGTTGGTTTGGGTCTGGGACCGAGACTAAGATACAGTGTGCCCATGTTAAACTCGAATGCTTTATGCTCAATATGTATCTCACTCCAAGTATGTCCCTCATGTTCATAGGATGCTATGCTGCTGAAACATGCGGCCGTAAGCTCCCAGCAGCAGCCAATGACAGCCAGCACAATATCCAGTCTTGAACGCTCTGCCGAGTATATCATTCGACCTGTTAGCGGCCAGGCGAAGCTCTCTCAAAACTGCTCCAAGTCTCCGTTGAGGATCAGCGATGGTCCACGGTTTCATCTGGATGTCCAACTGGACAAGATTCCTGTCGTCCTCTGTGATCACCAGTACCAGGCGTTTGTAATGCTCTTTGAGGTATTCAATCTGAGGTTTCGGGCACAGAAGTACCGGAAATGGAGGCCGACCATGACCCTCAAGGAAAGGTGAGGATGTTCAGTCAGGGTCTGTTGTGCATCCTTGCTCACTGCCTACTCACTGTTGTGTGTTGTGCTAAGGGAATTTCCCTTCCCCCTCACAGTCCCAGCATTTGGTGGAAGTTTGCCACTAACTGTGTACTGCACAAGATTCAGGAGAGAAATCAGAGACACTCGAAAAGATTTGCCCTGAAGCGGGCCAGTCAGAATGTCACCTATGTCATGGGGTACACCCAGCACCTCACTCAGGTATGGTGGTAATAGTAGGATGATTAGTCATTATGTCATGATTATGACATCAGAGGTGATGTAATGATTATGACATCAGTGGTGATGTAATGATTAAATCATAGTAATTTAGCATTGGTGTTGATGTCAAGATTTACATCAGTGGTTGTGCCATGGTAGATACGAATTTGCCATCACTGATGGTTTTTGGATTTGTAGACCTCCATCTCTGCTGAAGTAAAGGAAGAGCTAGGAGCCATCGAGAGGGACCAAAGCTTTGAGGAGCTGGCCGTACTGAGGAGGGTTGCCATGGCGAGAGTGAAGAGACAGCAAGACTTGGTGGAGGTTAGTGGGTTGCAGTGAACCAGCTAGCCATGTCACTGTGTAATGGTCTCATTTGCTAATAACCAGGCAGCTGGCAAAGAAAAGCTTTGCTGTCTCGATTGGGATTTGAATCTATGGCCATCACTCTGCTGAAGTAGCACAGCAGGTTGGGTTCACCCAAACCTTGATGTGATCATGTGATCACTGATCCTGATCGCGAAAAGGGATCTACATTAGCCTCATAACCAGGCCTTCTCATCCCAGAGTTTGTCGCTTGCAGTGCTAATGCTCAGGAAGGCCTAACTAGTCATGTGCAATGACATACCTGGACTGTCACATTATATATGTGGACATGCGGATGAGGCACATTCGCAGAGCGGAAAACCACAAGTATGTGAGCATGCTACCGATTGCAAGCATGGACCATGGAATGACTGAGCAGTTGACATCAAGCAGTCTTCGCAATGTTTCTCTGGTTCAGAAAAGCCACCCTACAGCTGTGTAGAAATCTGAAGCCACTGCTCCATATGTCCACCCAACGTCCTGTTACATTGTACGTCACTGCACATGACACATTTTACCAGCCCTTCCCCCGCAATAGTACTGCAAGCGAGGATGAGAAGGCCTGGGTGCAAGGTTTGATATGCGTACATATTTTCACGTTACATGCTGTGTTTCACACACAGGCTGCTAGAAAGAGGATCGAATCTGAATCTTCTGAGAGTAACCAAGGCCTCCTCCAGCGATGGTTTCCTGGCTGGATCTCCGGCTACCAGGCTCAAATGTCTCGAGAAGAGGGAGGGGGCAAAGGAACAGAAAATGACACAAATACTAAACCAGAATCTGCAGTTGTGGAGCAGCCTGAGGAAGTGGCTGGCACTGGAGTACCTTCCGTGGATGAAGGAGAGCTCTTGGACGAACTGGGATATGAAGCTGACCACGATAATGTGTTCCTGAGAGACAGGATATTTCTGACGCTGGCCTTCACTCTTGGAGGAGGGTCGTTCCAGCTTGTGACCACACCCCTTTCTAAAGACATCTCATGCCTGGGTCCTGAGCCCTTAGTGGAGTTCCGTTTCGTATCTCTGCGCTGTGCGGCTGACGTCCGTCCGAGACTGCGGTATGCTTCCTACGATCTATCTCTGGGAAGTCTGACCGTTCAGGATCATGTTGATTCAGAGTCACTGTTCCCGGTGCTGGTGCAGGCTAAGGGTGCAGAGGTGAGGTTTGGAATGATGGACTTCGTGCTCAACTTGGTCCATAGTCTATCGTAGATTGAGAGGGTGTGCATGTACAGGTGTATCCTAGACCTGTGCACTAGGAATACCATAGTCGCTCGTTATTAGGCGCTGCTCACTTATATAGGCACGTATTCACTGTTAGGCAAGGTTTGATATGCGGACTCTCGTCCCAGCTACTTGTATTAGGCTCTGAAGCCTTCCAGAAACTCTGATTTTCGATCCTTCATAGTGGAAAAAGCTGTAATTTGAAATGAAGTGCACTTCGTATTCGAGGAATGTCATTATTAAGTGCATCTCACATATTTCCTTCCTGTGGAGATATAGACGCATGCGCCTAATAACGAGCAACTATGGTAGCAGGCCTTTGCCTCTGAGTCACTTCAGTCTCTTTCAGTTGTTGTTATGAACTCAGCCCTCCTATTGCTTCCTATGGGATAGATTGTTGCCTAGGAGATTGTTGCCTAGGAGATTGAAGTACATTCTGTCTCTGTTCTGCTGCAATTATACACAACTTAAGACAACCATGGGTGTGTGGCTACCTGTGCTCTCCCCCTCTACAATCCAGGCTTCTGCTGGGCACAATCAGCTGTTCCAACGGCAGTACACGGTGGATGACCCCCTGGACAGTCTGGACTGTCCAGCATTGTTCAGCCTCCGGGTAATACAAGAGGAAGTCCAACAGCAGAAACTCTTTCAGTGAGTTGCACTGTCAATGACGATGAGTTTGCTTGTAACTCTGGCAAAATGTGGTCTTACCCTCAGATTACTAGAGATTCCTAGAGAATGCTAATAATTTCTGGAGATTCCTGAAGAATACTAGAGATTACTAGAATTACTGGAGATTCCTAGAGAATACTAGAGAATACTAGAATTACTGGAGATTACTAGAGATTCCTAGAGAATACTAGAATTACTAGAGATTCCAAGAAAATAGTAGAAATTACTAGGGATTACTAGAAATTACTGGAGATTACTAGAGATTACTAGAAATTACTGGAGATTCCCAATGTGGTCTATCCTGTAGCATCCGTGTCCATTCCAAACCAATGGACATAGTCTATAACCCCACCACCATCACTCAAGTACAAGAATTCCTGAGAGCTCCACTGACCAATCAGAATGCAGTGCACCAGCTGAAGCAGGACCTACAGACACAGACCACTGCCGAGCTGAAGAACAGGATCGGAGGCATTCTGGAGGGAGAGAAGGTGGGGGTAGCGAGAGGAGAATGGCTTGACCAGGAAGGAGAGGGAGGAAGGGTGTGGGTGGGGGGGGGGGGGGGGGGGGGGGGGGGGGGGAGGAAGGGAGGCGGAGGGGAGGGAAGGAGAGCTGGAGGAAGACAGGGAGGGGGAAAAGAGGAGGCAAGAGTAGGATATTGTTGTTGCCCGACACCTTAACTTGTATTTGTCCTGAATATGGGAGAGGGAGGGGGAAGGGAAGGGAGGGAGAGAGAGAGTAGGAGAGAAAAAGGGAAGGGTAAGATGGTGTTGTTGCCATTACAATATCGTACAATCTTCATTTGCCTGCACATGATCAGTGGTGTGTCGGTACAGTGTATACAACATGATTGTGCTTGTACCTCTGCATGCAGACGAGCGACCACAGGGTGTTGGTGAAACTGGACATCTCGGCTCCTCATATTATTCTGCCTGAAAACTTCCGGGATAGGGAAACGTCAATGGTAGGTGCACAGCAAGTGTAAGATACGCACTGTAGGGCCAGTCTGGCTCCCAGTCCCAACCCGTGAGTAAGGGTCTGGGAACCAGACTACATGTATGTAGGGCTGGTTCCCAGACCCTTACTCACGGGTTGGGTCTGGGAACCAGACTACAATCATGTATGTAGGGCTGGTTTAGATTGCTTAGCAGGTTTTGAAGGCATTAGTGTGTGGTCATAGCACAACATGTAATGTGTGGTCATAGCACAACATGTAATGTGTGGTCATAGCACAACATGTAATGTGTGGTCATAGCACAACATGTAATGTGTGGTCATAGCACAACATGTAATGTGTGGTCATAGCACAACATGTAATGTGTGGTCATAGCACAACATGTAATGTGTGGTCATAGCACAACATGTAATGTGTGGTCATAGCACAACATGTAATGTGTGGTCATAGCACAACATGTAATGTGTGGTCATAGCACAACATGTAATGTGTGGTCATAGCACAACATGTAATGTGTGGTCATAGCACAACATGTAATGTGTGGTCATAGTACAACATGTAATGTGTGGTCATAGCACAACATGTAATGTGTGGTCATAGTACAACATGTAATGTGTGGTCATAGCACAACATGTAATGTGTGGTCATAGTACAACATGTAATGTGTGGTCATAGCACAACATGTAATGTGTCATGCATGTAGCCTCGTTCCCAGGCTGTCTGCCGCTTCGTTTTTTAGTCGCATATGTGACCTTTGAACCCCCGTCAGATAAGCCAGCTTATCTGACGGGGGTTCAAAGGTCACGTATGCGACTCGAAGCGGCAGACGGCCTGGGAACGAGGCTATCATGCATGCATGTATTCTACGTTTTGGATGCAGGAAACAAACTCGCAATTCACACTCAGTTGAGTGTCACAATTAAAATCAGTCCTATATACTGTACGCAATTTTGCTATAGAATTTGTACATCTAATGGAAGGGGTAACCCCCTTAATTGCTTGTTACATAGCTTGAGCTCAGCCTGTTGATGTATTGCTTCGCTATAGGTAATCCTTGATCTTGGTCATGTGACGTTTGGAAACGTCTCTGATTGGTCGGCTGAAGAGAAGGGCCTAGGGATTGGAGCACCGCTACCAGAAGTTGACGAGGATGATGATGGTATGTGGTTGTAGCTCTGGTCTCATTCCCAGCCCCTCAGTACGACAGGACGGTCTGGAATTGAGACTAATAGTTAGTTGTTTTTACTCAGGTTTGTGACAGTTAATTAGCAATGCTGTGAGAGAGAGAAATTGAATCCACAGAAAAATTCTGGGATTCGAACCCAAGACCTGATGAATCAAAGTCAGGTGCTCTTACCACTAAGCCACTGGGACCCATGGCAGAGGGGCACCAATCAGGATACATATCATAGTAAGAGCACCTGTGTGTAAGCCTCAGGCTGTGTGCTGCTCCTCTGCCACGGGCATAGACGATGGGTAATGGCATTTCCCCTTGTTTCTTTGATTTTTCGAGAAGTGGGATATGGCAGGCCATCACTAAATCCCTTTTGGATAATTTTTTCTTCTTCTTGTTTGTGTAATTGACGTGGTCTATTTGCTTGCTGTGCTATTCAGATGAATTCACCACCCCTCCCTCCTCCCCTCCGAATGAGGAAGACCTACCTGATGGAACCTCACTCTCAAAGGGACTAGAATCCCAGGAACTGAAGAGTGCTCTCAGAGCAGTCTCCACTCTCATGAAACACCGGGATGACCCGTTTGACCGGTACCTTCTCCAGCTGTCCGACCTGCAGATCCTGGTCGGAAAGGCCGACGAGAAGTGGAGGGACGCTGTCAAGAGTGGGCAGAGCCCTCTTCACTTGCTCGACAAGTTCACCCTGTCTGTCAGGATACAGAGGTACGGGACTAGACCATTCTCGATGATGTCATCACTTGTTGCTGCTTAGTTGGCATTGACCTCATTGTATGTGGTAGTTATAGTTATACTCACATGACCCTCAACGAATCGGACACCTCTGGATCGATCACATGACTGAACTTTAAAGCTCACTTATTATTTAGGGTAGGCGATACAGTGGAAACTGTCTATAGCGGTCACCGTGGGACCCCAGTATGTTGGCCACTATAGACAGGTGGCTAACTTAAGCAGGTTGTTATATACAGAATAGCACAACAGGGACTAGCAGTAGTGACTTAGACAGGTGACTGCCTCTAACAGTGACCACTATAGACAGGTTCCACTGTAACATCTCAGGTATTGGTCCAAGATCCACTATCAGGAAGCAGTGGCTTATCAGTCTCTGCTAATGTACGTACGTACTTTGATCATTCTTATGTTGATTGCTACTGTGCATTGCTCTATCCGTGCAGAATGATTCATTTGAGCTCTGAAACTCCTGAGCCGAGTGTCACCCTGTCGGCCAACCTCCCCTCGCTGAGGTTCCACGTGGATGAACAGAAGGTGAGCATTAAGTTGGGTCGTTTATGGTGTTGAGTGGTTGCCATGACAGTATTCATATATGGTGATGACATTTTCTCTGCTTGTATTGTGCGAATATCGCATGCTTGACTGGTGATATCTTTACTATCCTGATAACTTGATCATTTAAACATCTTGGATTGCAGTTGAGCTAGCAGACATAGGCAATAGTTAATGTCTTCCTTCTCTGAAGAAGATATCCCCCCCTCCCCTCCCCTGGAATATTGGAAGTGCAAATGAAGTGATGTGGTTTAGCCATACGTACATACGAACAAGCACAGTCAAAGAATAGTGAGCAGTGATTAATGCGACTTAGTAATGTTTTTATTTTGTTTCTTTCACAGCTGTATAGGTTAACCTTATTCTCTGTTATAAGATGTACTGCTCTCTTCCCGTCCTGCAGGTCCGTGCTCTGATCTCTTGCCTCAAGCCTATCAAACTCTCGAGCTCCTCCGACACCTCTCCTCCTGAGTCACCCCAAGATGGTTCTTTCTTCAACAGCAATACCACAGACATTGGTACCTCCATGTACCAATCAGCATTCTCTCCAGAGAATTTTGAGAAGTTCCAGACAATGTCCGGGTCTGTTGGGGTCTCAATGTACCACTCCGTTGGAGCCTACTTTGAAGGAGACAATGGTGGCCTTGAATCAGTCACCGAGTCCAATAAGAGGCAATCTGTTGGTAGTCTCTCTGGTTCTGTCCAGGATACTGCCTTGGCCCAGGAGAGGCATCGTCGAAGGCTACTCATAGCCAGCGAGAAACTCTTGAGTGCTCGGCTTTCAATTGACGAAGTGCTCTTGAGTCTGAGTAGCAGAGGTAGGAATTTCAAGCACCTTTAATTCCCTTTGCATGGCCCTTCTTTGTATGTACATACTGTGTGATTACAGTCCTGGTAGGGAGAAATTTATTCTGCATTGCACTTTGTCTTTGGGTGCCATTGCTCACTGTGACTGTTGGTGGTAGTGTAATTAGGAGGGCATCACTTTACAGAATGAGGCCTCAGGTCTTCAGATACCGATACTTCAGCTGACACTCATTGCATCCACCTTGAATTTACAGTTAGCCTCGTTCCCAGGCCAGCGCCCCGCTTTCGGTTGCACTGCAAGCGACGAAAAGCTGGGCGGGGCCTGGGAATGAGGCTACTTACAGCTAGCCTCGTTCCCAGGCTGGCTGGCGTACGGTTGACATACACGTAACATACTGCCAGTAATATTGATTTCACTACAATTTTAATGTAACTTTTTGGTATAGCCATGCACTTGTTTTTTTATGTTTCCAGGTCGCATAGTAACAGAGCTAAATGTCCCTGGAGTGAAGTTTGAGGTGCTGAAGAGACCGTATGACACAGCTGTACGGCTCTTCATTCAAGATCTCTGTCTAGTGGACCGTATCCAGACGTTTGGTCCAGAGTACGAGCTTGTCATATGCTCAAGTGGCAAAACCATTTTCCCTCTTTCACCGACCTCAAACAAGGCACCAGGCAAGCCCATTCCTTCAGCCATGGATCCTGATCGCAGCACTCAAGAAAATGTCAGTAAACCTGGTGAAGCTGCTGCCACAAGCACTTCGGATTGTCACCCTGATTTGTCTCGCCTTGAAAGCATCTCCACCGACGTCTTCAATCTCTCCTCCGAGGGGGAGGAGGATTCCGATTCCCTGCTGGCTCTCACCTACACCTCCATCAGCCCCCATTCACCCCTCCACCCCGCCATCAGGGATCTTGGGCAAGACGAGGAGGTAGGGGAAACTGATGGAGAATCCAGCATTCAGAAGATCAACGTGCAGTGCACTGCTATCGATGCATTGGGTAGGTTAAACCATTGATCTGAAAGTATTACTTATGCACTACATGCACGTACATCATATGCTTGCCAAGTTTCGTTCCCAAGCCTCCACTCCCAGCTTTTCGTACTGTAAGCGTTGCTAAGCAACATAAACCAGGGGTGGAGGCCTGGGAGCAAGGCCTTGTATCAACCATTCTTTCAGTGCACAGTAGAAACCATGGCATGTATACTTATGTTGAAAGATGAACCATTTTTCTACACTAAGATCTGAGTTGTGAATAGCACAAGATTCAAGACTGAAGATTCTCTATTGTACAAGTATGAAAATGTGACTTTTGATCTCTTCCCCACATGTATATGTTTCAGCCAACCAAGAAATGATTGTGGAGCTGATGGGCTTCTTCCAAAGAACCCTCCCCGAAGGATTTCTGTCCAGTGGAAACTCTTCAAAGCCCACTGCTGCCCCAAATACTGTCCACCTGAAAGAGGTATATACTATAGAAAGTATGATAGACACTAGTCTCATTCCCAGACCCTTCTGAGGGGGTCTGGGCACGAGACTAGATATGTACCACCAAGTGGAGATATGGTTAAGTTGTGAGTTGAAGCACGTGGATGCTCATTGCTGTAACTCCTTAGCTATGTATGTATGTATGTATCAAAAAACTTTGGTACACTCATGCACTTTTCAATGGTTGCTAGGAGACTACTAGAGGGATGACTGGAGATGACTACAGGATGTTGTTTAATGAAAGGATTAGTGTTACAATCATGTGTTACATTGTGTTACATGTACATGTGCATCTGCAGGCTAAACATCCTCTTCAGACTGAGATCAAGATCAACTTTGAGAGACTTGGCATTCGACTTCTTCGAAGCAGAAGAAAACACTTGAAACCCTCACAGGACAACAAACCCAGCCACGCGTCGAGGCTGATTGCCAATCTGACGTTCTATGGGTTAGCGGTGGAAGGAAGGATAAGCACCGACATAGCCATCAACGGAAAACTGGAAGGCATTCAAGTCACGGACATTACTCCATCTGGTAGGAATTATCCAGACATTGTCTCCATGGGGTTGCAAAGTGATGGTGTTTTGAAGCCTGAAACGTCCGTTGCAGAGAGTGTCCACGGGTTGGCATTCAGTACCGATCAACGGCCAAAGTGTTTGTCATTTTCAATCCATCGCTCGCCACGGTCGTTTCCCTCCGTCACTGCCAACCAATCCTATGACGTCCACTTGAGTGCATTTGTGCCCTCCATTCACTACACCCATTCTGTCAACTTCGTCTATGAGATCGAGATGTTTGTGTCCGAGTTTCAACTCTATTTGACCAACTCCTTCAAGAGTGCAGCTGTTGGAGTAGCCAAGGGGTTTGTAAGGGAGAAGAGTCAGCTGGCTGAAGGACTCGGAAAGCTTTCCACCTCCTTTGGGTCTACGTCATTCTCCAGGACAAGCATGCACCAATCCAGCTTCTTGTCCGAAAGAATTGAAGCTGATGAAACGGACACGGGGTTGCCATTTCATTCGGGAGACAGGTTGTATTTTGATATTTCAGTTCAAACTCCTGTGATTGTGCTTCCGAGTTCAATCCACAGCGAAGAATGCCTAGTTAGCCACTTGGGTGAAATTTCAGTTAAGAATGAGTTTGTTCAGCGGAGCGAAATGTCTCCCACTGAGGGAACACTCCCTCTTACGTCTTTTGTCGTCTCTCCTGAAATCGATCGCATGGTCTTGAGAATCAGCAACATGTCACTGCATGCTGCTCGTGACAAAGCAAGCCGAGAGTGGCTGGTCTCTAAGCACAAGGATGTCAGCATACCTCCGAGCGACAAGTGGTTCAAGGTTCTTAAAGAGACTACTCTGATGGTACAGATAGATCGTTGTCTTGGTGACCAGAGGTGTAACATCAGTAGCGAAAGCACAAAGCTGGCAGAAGACCTTGAAGCGACTGACAATCATGATGTTGTGATATCTGGCAAGATTTGCGAACCTCTGCTTATAAGGCTGTCCAAAGAAGTGTTTGACCAGGTCAAGAGTACCTTAAAGCATGGGCTGCGAAGGAAGACGCGTCCTAGAACTTTCACCGAACAGAGGATGAAGATGGAGGGGGTGCAGAAGTCGGGGTCATTCAACAGAACAGTGAGGTTCAGTTCCATTGTCCAGACACACTCTGGGGAGGCCCTGGAGTCACTCCCAAATATTTTTGCTTCGTTCTCGCTGCCGAAACTCTCGCTGGAGCTCAAACACACGATTGATGGTAGAGAGAGAAACTTAGTGTATATCTCACTGGATGATTTCTCCATTCAGTGCAGCGTATCTGAACCCCACGCTGCCTCCATTGACCTCACACTGAAGAGCATTGTTATTGAGGACCTGTTGCAACCCGAGAACTCAGAGTACCGCTATCTCTTAGCCTCTTCCTCAAAGCCACTCCCATTCTTGTCCCCTGTCCCCTCCCCCTCTGTCAGCCTTCGCAGACTGGCCAAACCTAAAGGCCTGGGGTCATCAATTACAAGGCACCTTCTCCCCATGACCCACCTCATGTCGACACCAAGAACTCATCCCACTTCAAAATCTCCTCTGCGGTCGTTCAGCCCTTACCAAGACGAGGAGGTTTCACTCGACAGGGAGGAGAGTGGTTCTACTCTCTGTGAAGGAACATCCAGTTTGTCCGAAATTGGGGACCTTCTCACGATCAACGCACAGTTTGTGGATGAGAAGAACGCAGAGTTTGCCACAAAATACAACTCGGTGAGTTCACTGAGCGTGATCTCACTAGGTAACACATTAAGGAAGCATTTTTGGTACAGTTCAGCAAAAGGCATAAAGCTGGTGTATTTTTTTGTAGCTGCAGAACTACGTAATTCATTACTGATAGACAGAGTCTATTTCTGACTTATGCAAGTGATTTTGCCCGTTCCTCTCTGCTGTCCTTCCCTCCCTCTCTGCCCTCTCGCTCTCTGCCCTCCCCCCCTTTCTCCCTCTCTGCCCTCTCACTCTCTGCCCTCCCCCCCTTTCTCCCTCTCTGCCCTCTCGCTCTCTGCCCTCCCCCCCTTTCTCCCTCTCTGCCCTCCCCCCCTTTCTCCCTCTCTGCCCTCCCCCTCTCTGTTCTCCCTCTCTGCCCTCTCTCTGCCCTCCCCCTCTCTGTTCTCCCTCTCTGCCCTCCCCTCTCCTTTCACCCTCTCTGCCCTCCCTCTCTGCCCTTCCTCTCTGCCCTCCCTCTCTGCCCTCCCCCTCTCTTCCCTTCCTCTCTGCCCTCCCTCTCTCTCCCCTCCCCCTCTCTTCCCTTCCTCTCTGCCCTCCCCCTCTCTGTTCTCCCTCTCTGCCCTTCCCCTCTCTTCCCTTCCTCTCTGCCCTCCCTCTCTCCCCTCCCCCTCTCTTCCCTTCCTCTCTACCCTCCCCCTCTCTGTTCTCCCTCTCTGCCCTCCCCCTCTCTTCCCTTCCTCTCTGCCCTCCCTCTCTCCCCTCCCCCTCTCTGCCCTCCCTCTCTGCCCTCCCTCCTCTCTCCAGGTATGTGGCCATGCTTCTGTTGACTTCAGCTCGGTCTACATCATCATCAATCTCCAAACATGGGTGCTCCTCTTCGACTATCTGGGGATTGGAATCCCGACCCCTCCTCCCTCTCGACCGAGCACACCCACAAGCGAAGAGTCATTTTACCCTGAATCAAAAGAGACGTCAGTCCATTTCCAAACTCTAACTGATGAAGATTTGCCTCCCACCACATTTGTCACAGGTTTGAAGGGAGCCGCTGCTAGCATTTCATCCATGGATAAGTCACTCCTGGAGGATGCAATGGACTTCTGCTCACTGGGACCAAACGAGAACAGCCTATACATGAGTGCCTGGCAGAATCCTCCCGATCAGAGTATTAATAGCCACATTAGTGAACCAGACGTGGGAATATTTTCCGACCATTCAACTTTACAAGGATCCTCTATGGGGTCGATAAAGTCTGACGACCAAGGTGAGGTAGCACCGAAGAGCACGGTGTGGGGTACGGAGGGGAAAATGAGCTGGGATGTGGGACTCAACGTGAAGTCACTGACAGTAACTTTCAACAAGCCAGAGCACCCGCTCGCCAGGGGTAACGTTAGTTCATTGAAGGCACGGGTGGAACTCAGCGAGGGAAATACGCAGGTGAGCGGTTCTCTGGGACAAGCCTCTGTGGTCGACCTCACTGAAACCGGAGCATACTATCGGGAGAGGTGAGTGATCATACCAATTCGGTCTAGCTACGTAAGAGGGAGAGCAGAATGACTAGCCCTTGTGACTGATGCCTCTGTACACGAGATTATTTAGCCATGCTCTCTTGAGCACATAGGTGCCTGTCCAACTGGTTGGTATGGTGTTGTTCTAAGCAGGCATTCAAAGCTGTAGTTTCCTGACCATGTGCAGCACTTACTGTTTCACTGATTCTAAGTTGGACACTCACGGCTTGGCGTCAGCTTCACTGCATTAAAGCATTTCTTGTTAGCATTCAGAAGGTGTTGGTTTTGAATCCCAAGTTGGCACCTGAAATTTTCTGTACATACGTACATGTACTATACCTGTAGGTTCAATTTCTTCCTCTCACACTAAGATGGTCGATCGTAGTAATTTTCATAGACCATAATATGTATACCGTAGAGTACGTATTAAGCGCCCAGGGTTTGGGGACATTAGAACGCCGCTGAACAGGGGGGTGAGCGCTAGATGCGTACTCAGACTACTTAGGCATGTAGTATCCGCCCACCCATTCAGCACCGTATAAACAACAAGCGCTGCGGTAAGCTGTGAATATCAATGACCGGCTGGCTATGAATATATAGCGCTAAGTTCATTTTTCACACAAGGAAATTGATCGCGCGTCTTTGCGAAGCCCTTGAGAAGAAATGCTCGACAGAGAAAGCTCGCCGTAGTTCATACTTCACTGTAAATCGGCCTTTTTTAATGCACAACCTCGCCCAGAGGTTAAGAAATGCTGCTCAAAACTTTTGTGATGGGTGGGCCCTTACTGCACTGCTTTTGGACCCTGTGCAGTAACTTTCGCGTGAAGAGGGGGGTGGGCGCTTGATACGTACTCTACGGTATTACACATTGCAGTATAACAAGTGTGGACTGACATCTTACCCTGTATTTCGTGTACCTACACAGGTTTACTACAACAGGTGATCAAGCTCTCACATTTGAGATCTTCAAGTAAGTGAACTGTGAGCCCCGAGGGGGGGGGGGGACAGCAGGTTCCTGGGTATGGTCGGGTCGGAATAGTAAATTTCGTTGGTCGGGGCAGAGAAGAATGGTGATCACGGGTTTGCAAGGCCCAGGGGTCCATGCGAATAGACAAATCTATCTGCTGCTTCAGGTCAAAGTTTACTTTCTGTTCTGTACCAGTGGTATATATAATGCAACTTATTCGAGAAGCACTGTTGGTATGGAGAGAAAAATGCTGGACATACTGTAGTCACGCGTTATTAGGCGCAGCTAACTTATAGGCGCATATTCACCGTTAGGCGCAGGTTCAGCTCTCGTCCCAGGTACTTGCTGTTAAGCGCTGCAGTCCTATAATTCAAGTTGAAGCGCACTTCCTATTTGAGTCGTTATTAGGCGCATCTCACTTATAGATGCATATTTCCTTCCTGTGGTGTTATAGGCGCATGCGCCTAATAACGCGCGACTACGGTATGTAGGCCTCTTTTGTACTGATAGTTGATTGGTTGGTTTGACACTAACTCGCTCCTCAGGTATGGCCGTCCCGATCCACTGATGGAGCGAGAGTTTGACATCAGTGCGAAGGTGCGGATGGCATCGGTGAGGTACCTGCACACCATGCGGTTCCTAAAGGAGATCCTCGCATTCCTCTCCCACTTCCCACAACTGATTGATGCCTTCCAGCGCATGAAGGCTATGGCAAAAGGAAACTGGGTCAGTTCATTATGTACCTTTAAGCAAAGAAACAAGGGGAATACCCCCCCCCCCCCCCCCCCCCCCCCCCCCCCCCCCCAGCTTGAGTTCCCACCCCACCCACCCCCAGAAGTTTGAAAAGTATGATGTACTGTGTATGTTTGTGGTTTCTTTGTAGCAGTGATTTTCCTGTAAGGTACACTATACTTCATGTTGTAGTCATAGGTGTTACAACCCACCAGAATGCATCTCGGAGCATCTATTTTCAAGCATTTCCTGGGGGGCATGCCCCCAGACCCCCCTGATTTGAGAACAAAAATGTCACAAATGTCTTTATCATGATAATGGATATCCCATTATCTTTACCATGATAATAAAATATTATCATGATAAATGATTATCGCACAGCCCTAGTAATGGAATTTCCTCTGGGATAGCGCATCATACTAACAAACAAAAACTAAAAACTAACTGGGGATATTCTTACCTCGCATGCCATTTAGTTGCAGCATGGTGCATGGTATACACAACAGGTGGCCTCCGGCCCAATTGCCTAGAGGCTACAGTTTGTGCATACTCTCTGCAGGTGTACTATGGTCCTGAGCGCAAGGCTCGCATCTCATTGGACGTGGATGCCGTGGGTCCCCTCCTACTCATCCCAAAGCATGCCCGATCTCCAGAGATGATGGTTGGCGATATCGGTCACGTCAGGGTGACAAACTCGACCCGATACGATGGACAGGAGGGGACAATCACCTTCATGAGGAAGCAGAAACAAGGAGCAATGGCTGAGTCGGAAGAAGGAGGTAGGAGAGTCAGCAGTCAACGTCCTAAACTGTCACCGCAAGCCAGCAGTTTATCGAATAGCCAGCTCTCTACCATGACCGTGGATGATAGCATTCTCTCCCAAGCGCCGCATGCCAGGATGACGGACTCTACCTCCGGGTGGAGGGCCAACAGCGACCCTTCGTTCACAAACGCAGTTCCAACGCCATGGAGATTCACTCATCCGAAATACCCTGGAGGAGGTACTATTAGTGAATCCGAGTCAGACAGTTCCATATTTGGAAGCAGTATGTATTTCTCTGTGGAGGAGGATCGGAGGCGGATTGAGAAACATCTGGATGCATTCCGGGGGCCTTGTTTGCTGGATTGCATTGAGATAGACCTGACTGAGGTGGACGTGTTCTCTGCCACGAGGGAGAGGGTGGAGGGAGGCAACTTCAAGTTCCTCAGACAAGTAGGGAAAGAGATTGGTGTGCCGGATAAGCTAACGTATATTATTGTACATCAGAGTGTCAAATGATCACCTAGTTCATGAGAGCGTAGTCTCATTCCTATGACTTCAGTAATGACATGAGGCCTGGGAACGAGACTGATGTTGTAGATAGTACTAGTTGTCATCCTTATCTCATAATTGGGGAACATCTCCACATGTGTCAATAGTAAAGGAAGAATAAGACTGTTGCTATGGCAATGGATGGTATATACATGCATTGTGTGTACGTACATCGAGAGAGTGGGACAGTCTGCTAGATGTGTTGAGTATTCTGCTGATCTGTTTTGCTGCTTTCCCTCCGCCAGCCTGGAAAAGTGCTGAAGGAGAAGGCAGCTGCAAAGATCTACTTTGAGAGAAATCTCTATGAAGACTTCTGCAGAGACGGTAATCGGAATTTAAATTACAATGATTATACATTGTGAATTTTGTCAGACACTTCTTAGTTACTATAGCAACGATGCTTGTGACTTATAGCTTTCTATGGCCACACACACACACACACCACATGTACAACACTTACACACACACACACGTATGCCCTACACTCCCACATATTAACAAACCACATGCACTTACACACACAAGACACTCATCCCCAGGCCTACTCCATTTTTCCTGTTCTTCGGTTTGCGTTGACGGATGCGGACGGAAGAGCGGCACTACAAAAAACGGGGAAGGTCTGGTGTTATCCATCACGTGATTGGTGTCAGGTGGATGTAGGGGAGTGTGGCCCAACCGAAAGTAAGTTTAAAAACTGGCTGACAAAGTTGTGTAGGTCGTCTGAGAGTCTCGACTAGCTGCGGAGCGTTCGAACCGAGCAAACTGGATGATGAACTGCTTCAGGACCTGCTGAAACGACTACGGGCCCCACCTCCCTATATCCACCTCGCATCCACCTGACGTCAGTCACGTGATGAATGATACCAGGCCGTTCTTCGCCGCTCTTCCGCATCCATGTATTATGGTCAACACAAACCAAAGAACAGAAAGAACGTGGAACGAGGCTACGTCATACAATCATTCCCCACCACCCACCACATGCCACAAACACACAGTCCCTGATATTCATATTGAGGGGACGCTAGAAGCCATTCACGTGATGCTGGACAAACCCCAGCTGGAGCTGGTCAAGGGACTTCTTGACATGAACCTCGGAGAGGGCATTGAGGAGTTTGAGAAACCGTCAACTGTGATCAGAGATCCCATCGCACAGGTTTGTGTGTGCATTTGTGATGTGTGTGCTGTGTGTGTGTGTGTGTGTGTGTGTGTGTGTGTGTGTGTGTGGTGTGTGTGTGTGTGTGCGTGCGTGCGTGGGTGTGTGTGTGTGTGTGCGTGTGTGCTTGTATGTATGTGCATTGTGTTGTGTATTGCCCGGGTACGCATATTTAGATTATCTAATACGTTTCTAATTCTCCTCCTATCCCTCCTCCTCTCCCTCTCCCTCCTCCTCCTCTCCCTCCTCCTCCTCTCCCTCCTCCTCCTCTCCCTCCACTTCCTCCCCTCCCCCTCCCCCTCCCCCTCCCCTCCCCCTCCCCCTCCCCCTCCCCTCCCCCTCCCCCTCCCCTCCCCCTCCCCCTCCCCTCCCCCTCCCCCTCCCTCCCCCTCCCCCTCCCCTCCCCCTCCCCCTCCCCTCCCCCTCCCCCTCCCCTCCCCCTCCCCCTCCCCCTCCCCCTCCCCCTATCTCCTCTTCTCTATACAGCCTGTGGTGGCAGAGGTGTGGACAGTGGTCCTATTCCGAATGGAGTTCGTGGGAGTGCAACTAGAGTTCCTCCAGTCTAGGGAGACAGAGGACATTCCTGGCTCCCTGACACGCTCCCTGGCACGGTTCAACATCCAACAGTCTGAGTTCTTGTTCGAATCTCGATCAGATCAGTCCAAGACTGTTGACTTCACTTCGCATGCTGTCATTGGCCATGACACTCGATATGAAGGTATGTCCATTGGTCTCCCTGATGAACTGACTATGTTACTTATTCCCTCCCTCCTCTCCCTCCCTCCCTCTCTCCCTCCCTACATCCCTCCCTCCCTCCCTCCCTCCCTCCCTCCCTCCCTCCCCCCTCCCTCCCTCCCCCCCTCCCTCCCTCCCTCCCTCCCTCCCTCCCTCCCTCCCTCCCTCCCTCCCTCCCTCCCTCCCTCCCTCCCTCCCTCCTCTCTCCCTCTCTCCCTCCCTCCCTCCCTCCCTCCCTCCTCTCTCCCTCTCTCCCTCCCTCCCTCCCTCCCTCCCTCCCTCCCTCCCTCCCTCCCTCCCTCCCTCCCTCCCTCCCCCCTCCCTCCCTCCTCCCTCCCTCCCTCCCTCCCTCCCTCCCTCCCTCCCTCCCTCCCTCCCTCCCTCCCTCCCTCCGCCCCTCTCCCTCCTCCATCTCAAACAGATTATGACAGTGATGATGCGAAGCCGAGTGTGTTCTCTGAAGTTCTTAGACCAAGATTCGACCTTGCAGTGGAGAAGAAGAAAACAATTCAAGTAAACTATAATATGTAATCACTCCGACAAGAGTTGGCATTTAGGATCTCAGAGCATTGTATCTTGTACGAAAGTAATTTCACCCTCCCTCTCTCCCTCCCTCCCCCCTCCCTCTCCCTCCCTCTCTCCCTCCCTCCCTCCCCCCTCCCTCCTTCCCCCCTCCCTCCCTCCCTCCCTCCCTCCCTCCCTCCCTCCCTCCCTCCCTCCCTCCCTCCCTCCCTCCCTCCCTCCCTCCCTCCCTCCCTCTCTCAGGTGGAGATCCATGTGAGGATAAGCCCCCATGAAATCAAAGCCTCCATCCTGCTTAACAAACTGCGACTAATGGGCATTTTTGATATCATCCTGGAACTCAAGTCCTTTGTGTTTGACAAGATTTCTGAAGAGGCTGAAGGTACGCAAGCAGTCTGGACTACTTACATAGCTAGGAACCCAAATCTGCTGAGAATCAATTGCCTTATGTGGTGAAAAGATTAACAGTTTATCTCTATCTTTCTCTAGATATAGATGAGGCAGACTACCCTGCCATGGCGACAAATTCCCTCAGGCGGCAGCTGCACTCTCACTTGAGCCGCTCCCCTCCTGCCCCTCCCTCTCCCCAGCTACAGCAAGAGACAAAGCCGGACAGGGAGGTTGCCCTGAAACTTAGTGTCACGGAAACAGACTTTGTCGTGGTCGAAGATATGACCAGCTTGAATTCCAATGCTGTAGTCCTCAAGGTCAGTTGAGATGTAGTATGAACTAGAGTGTATTCATGGAATATTTACCCCGTGCGATTACTAAATGGGCGGAGCCAAGTGTTTCCCAAGTACAGTTACTCCCATAACACGGTACTGTATATTTGTGAAAGGTTTCGTTTGTGATTATCTGCACACTTACTGATCCTGCTGAATTCTCCATCTTCCTCAGGGTACCCTTGTGTTCAAGCTGCGTTTCCGTCCAAACAAGGGCATGACTGTCGACTGTTCTATCGATGGCCTGGAACTGTTTTCCTGTGCCCTCTCCAACGAGGACGAGACAGCACTCTCCATCCTGGACCCAGTGTCCATCACGGTGGATGTCAAGCCCCCTAGTTCTCATAGCAAACTGCCGTCTGTCAAACCCAGACACACACTGGAGGATGTCCTGTACTCGCAGACACTCCTGGTATGTTGACTATAACCTGTTCTAAGTATAAATGTAGAACAAGTCGGGAAACTGAACTTGGAGCACTGTGTGGCTGCTCTGTAAAAAATTTAAAAAAGAGTTGTAGAAATCTGCTGGTACATGTATCTTTCTAACCAATGTTCTGGTATTACTTGTTGGTAATCCCTTTGTGGAATGAACACCTGTGTGGCAGAAAGAGATGGACCTAGTTCCTAGCAGTGACAGGCAACCTTATCATTACACACTGGCAAACAAGTTGACTTTTGAATTTAAGTGTATAGGTGTGAGTATACCCACCTTTAGTGTTGTTGGTTTAACCAAGAGTTCTTGGTTTAACTATGCACATGTACTGCGTATGCATATGGCTGACTCCTCAGAAGTTGACTCAGCGATTTGTGATCTTACTTACATACATGTACGTTGATGTCCATTTGTTCACTAAAGGTTATCTGGTCTAACTTCTGAATATTGCCCACCTTTCTCTGATCACCATGGTTTTTTGGTATCTCTTGATCTCCTCCCAGATCGAGATCCAGCAACTGAACTTTCGTCTGTCGTACAACGACATCAAGCTCTTTCTGGCGATCGCCCAGTCTCTGCCAAACTTTGACACCCAAGAGAAAAGAGAATCGCCCCTCAAATCCCGGGAGGGGGGAGTGGACGGTATGTAGGTTGCAATCGCTATCATGCACACTTGGGACCCTTCTGACTGTATACCGGGGTATGTGACCATCTTTGTATGGTTTGGAATCTCTTTGGGCTGTAGACTTCAAAACAAAGGGTTGTGGAAACATCTAATCTCATAAACCAGACCTTCCATCCCAGATTTTGTCTCACAGCAATTTGGAGGGCCTGAGAGCATTTTGTAGCCTCGTTCCCAGGCCTTCTCACCCCAGCATTTGTCGCTTACAGTACTACTGCTGGGGTGAGAAGGCTACTGCAAGCGACAAACACTGGGGTGAGAAGGCCTGGGAACTAGGCTAAGCATTTTGACTGCCATATACATGGTGTCTGCCTGTCTCAGGTGACGGCTCACACGGATTTCAAATCTAACATGCCGATTGTATCCTTCATACATAGAAGCTGTAGTGGAGAGACTGTTGCCTCTAGGGTTTACACGTGCGTCCATTCTCAAGGAGCTCTACCTCAGTGATGGTGACCCTGATATTGCTGCTCTGCAGCTACTGAAGCAGCGGGAAGACAATGAGGAACAGCTGCTCGATGGTGGAGGCGGGGAACGGAGTGAAGGAACAAAGATAAAGGAGGAGGAGGAGCAGGGACAAGGGGAGGAGGAGGAGGAGGAGAAAAGAAAGCTTTTCACCATTGGAATAATTTGGGTAGGCTTGGATACAACAGTAGCATGAGAGGAATAAAACACCAGGACCTGCATGAAAACCTCCTGCATTGGAGATGCAGCATTCCTGGGTGATCAACTACTGGGATTTTTTAGTTACATGTAGCAGTTAGCCTGTAGTGTAGAGATGCTGTGTAGAGCTCTGTGTTGTAAGTATGTTGTATGCCTTCACTCACAGGTGACTGTGGACTCGCTGAGTGTGTGTCTGATTGATGACTGTGTGAATCATGACGTCCCCCTCCTCGATCTCACACTCTCTGCTCTGCAAGCCCAGCACGACCTCCTTGTGGAGAAGAAGGGTAGAGCAATGGCCGTCCTGTCTGGTGATTACTACAACAGGAACATCTCAGCATGGGAGCCGGTCTTGGAACCTTGGAAGTGAGTGGTGTGTGTGTGTGTGTGTGTGTGTGTGTGTGTGTGTGTGTGTGTGTGTGTGTGTGTGTGTGTGTGTGTGTGTGTGTGTGTGTGTGTGTGTGTGTGTGTTTGTGTGAGGTGTGTGTGTGTGTGTGAGTGTATGTGTGTGTGAGTGAGTGAGTGTGTGTGTGTGTGTGTGTGTGTGTGTGTGTGAGTGAGTGTGTGTGTGTGAGTGAGTGAGTGTGTGATGTGTGTGGCATGTGTGTGTGTGTTTTTCCCACCGTATTCTCTGACTCCTCTCATCTTCCTTTCTACTTGCCACTCACCTGTAGCGTCCAGCTATCTTGGGAGAGAGTCAGACATTACAGCACTGACTTGGACAGTAACACCCAGCCGGACAGAATGTACCTCACCCTCTCTTGTGAGTCAAGAGTACAGCTGCTCTAGTAGAGTGATCCGGGTGGTTATGGTTGTATGTGGTAGCTGGAAGGGCCAATGATGCTTACATCAAGTGACACAACTGAATAAGTTGAGCAATTTTGTTTGACGTCACAGAATGGCGAGTGTCCTAGGGTGTTGGCCTTTCTGTCAGAGGGAATGCTCAGTCTTCTGTTACAAAATTCATGTCACGGAATTCATGAGTATCATAATGTACACTGTATGATTATGAAAGTCCTATAGAATGTCATTTGGTTGTAGACTTTTCTTTGCGGTAAAAGCTCTTAGACATTTATTCGCCATTGTCCTTCCGCCTCTCTCTTTTCCTTATCTCTCTCTCTTCTCTCTCTCTCAGCTCCAGAACAGCTGTGTGTGAATGTCACCAGTTCTCTGATTCACATCCTGAAGATCACTCAAGCCAGCTGGAGGCAGGACTTTAGGAGCGGCCAGTCAGCCAACACAAAGAAGGAAATACTCCAGAAGCTTCCAACTCACAGGAGGACTCGCAGTGGGAGGCTGGTGCCGGACGAGGGGTCCAGCGAGTCCCCAAGAGCCGTGACCAATATGGAGAAGGGATTAGCCCTCTTGCACTCGGTGCGATTCTTGAGCCAGACCCGTCAGAGAAGCCGGTTTGTACCCTTTATGCTTCGTAACAGTACTGGCCTTCCGCTGAGGTTCGCCACATTGACATCTGTACCATCCAAGGTGAGAGAGATGAAATACTAGCCTCGTTCCCAGGCCGTCTACCAGTCGCACTCACGTCGCATACACATACGTGACCTTTGAACCCTTGTCAGGTAGCTGGCCTTCTGCCAGCTTATCTGACAAGGGTTCAAAGGTCACGTATGCGATGCGCGCGCGATTGGCAGACGGCCTGGGAATGAGGCTAATGAAATACTGCATGCTGCCCGCAAGTACACTCTATTTATACGTGATCCGAATGTACATATGTTTGCAACTCTAGGCTACACTCTCTTGGTAAGGGAATGATTTCTTGGTGCGATGTAATGTAATAATGTTTGAGTACTACGTAGGAAGGCGTACGAATATTCTGACCGCACCATTGTGATCTCTGTCGTGTACTGACTCAATCGTACAATAATCGTGCTGAAGTGGTCCACAGTGGCAAAATTATGAGCACTTTTTTCTTACCATTGGCCACCATTGCTTGCTTGACTGTCATGGCAGCATGTGATGACACGTATGTGTATGTTAACTGAAGGCGAGCATTAAACTGGCCTCCCATATAAGCAGCCTGGGAATGAGGGTGAGCTGTAATGAGCTAATACGTAGATGCAATCACAGCCAGCTCAAGTAAGAGTTGAAGCATCATTCTGAAAGTGAGTTTTCCCTAGCAGTTGCCCTGGCCTATACTGGGAATGTGATTGTCACTTGAAGTGACGGGCTTATCCGTCAGCAATATGGGATGTCACAATGGCCACTGCTACTTGCCTGCAGGTGTACGTGAGCCCCTCGTCACTGTATGAGGAGGGAAAGGGTGGTGGCAGTGGAGGAGATGTTGTGGGGAAGACATCAGAGTGGATGGAAGTGGAGCCGGGGGGAGAGAAACCATTTGACTTCAGCTCCAAAGGAAAGATGCGACACAGGGCAAGTTGGCTTCATATCACGATTGACTGCCCTTTAGCTTGATAACAAAAGCTAGCTATTAATTATGGAGGTCTCCAACGTTACTAGCGTTAATTGTTCCCAGGCCCGCACCATATTCGGTCGCTCAAAGAACGCGGAGCACCTGGTATCTTTTCTCATGTGCATGACCTCAAGGGTAGAAATGTGGTAGAAAGGACTTAATCGAATGTGGGCACACTGGGGCTCAGAACAGCAAGAAGAGCTAAAGTAACAGGTCACTTACCACACATACGTCATGCTCACATGAGGAAAGATACCAGGCTCTCCCCGCCTTTCTGTACTGCAAACGACGAAAGGCTAGGCGGGAGCCTGGGAATGAGGCTACAATGTTACTACTCTAGAGATTATTGTATGTATCTCTGCCATTGATCCATACAGGACACACGTGCACTTCTTGTTCACCAGCTGCTTGTGAAGGTTGCTGGGTGGCAGAGAATTGATATCCCAGTATCCGTGGACAAGATAGGAGTGTTCTTCCGAGAGGTCTCACCCAGCAGCGACTCTGATCACGACAATCTACTCGAACTTCCAACAAACAGATTGCCAGTTCGTCTCGTGTTCGCCATCTCTCTAAGTGACACACAAAAAGTTGTCAATGTTCGCTCGCCTCTTGTTCTCCACAACAAGATGGAGATACCCCTTGAGATGAAACTCGGAAATCCAGAAATTGATCGAGATGAACAGGACAACCTCCTAGCCACTAACGGTAGCATAAACCTTCCCCCTCTTTCTGCACGTGGATACGCAGCCATTCCTCTCCACCTGACCTCCAGGAACATTAGGGTTCGACCTCAAGGCTGGGGAGTGCAGTTCTGTAGCAAGCACTTGTCATGGAAGCATGTGGTTGGGAAGGCACCGACCAGTCACACCCGGGCTTGTGAGGCGATTGGAGAGGGAGAAGAGCCCCCGTTTAGGTGAGAGCAAGGGGGAGGAACCTTTAAAGAGTAAGGGATGGGATTACCTAATCAAGTTCTGTTAGACAATGTTTGAGATAATTATGTTCCCCACATATCAGCAAAGGGTAACTATAGCTTAGCCTCACCTCTAACCTCATTCCCAGGTGCTCGGTAATTTCCAAATGCCTGGGAACGAGGCTACCTCGCCTCTTGG
Source organism: Axinella damicornis (assembly GCA_963931865.1). Lineage (NCBI taxonomy): Eukaryota > Metazoa > Porifera > Demospongiae > Axinellida > Axinellidae > Axinella > Axinella damicornis. The sequence continues at coordinate 2,841,005 of OZ007514.1, read as the reverse complement.
GCCTGGGAACGAGGCTAAACTATAGCTATGCTACAGAAATGCAATGGCTGCTATAAGATGATGTCATGGCAGTCAGTTCTGCTTACACCGATTTGTAAGGACAGCATATCATTTTAGGGTTCTGCATTCGTCTTGCAAGATCCCTCCTTCCCAACTATTCCCTGTCAGAAATATTTGTAAATCATCCCGACTGAAACCACATATATCCATGTTGCATGCCTTCAGTTGGGGGATAGACTATATATCTTTTAGAACGGCCATATCAGTGGCTGTGACTACCGATATTGCTACTTAAACCTACATTATACCGCATCTTGTCGAACACAATACACCAATGAAGACACGTACATATTTGGTATAGTATACATCAGACATGTACATGTACTAACGTTTTTCGCCGCCCTTCCGCATCCGTGTATTATTGTCAACGGAAACTGAAGAACAGAAAAAACAGGGTAGGCCTGGGAACGAGGCTACATGTACTAATGGTACAGCATAATTAGCTATGTGAAAACCGTATAACACTCAAGCTTCATACGTATATGTATGTACTAAGTACAGTAAGTCATTTTACTTCAGTTTCATGTCAACTCTTAACTGAAGACAGTCGTCTTTCAAATATTGAACATTGTTTTCAGTAGCCTTTATCTGGCCGTACTGGATGCTGAGTTCGTCATTGTAGGATTTCCTTTTCACCTGCAAGTCGACACTTCTTTCTAGGTAACCTTCACCCAGCTGATTGAGGAGTTGAATTGTTAGAGTGCCTTTTAATGGCCATATCAGGTCGTCGTCAAACTCACTCTCCATGCTTTGCAACTCCACGTCAGCCCTCCTAAAGAACTGTGCAAAGTACATGCGAACCTTAACCTTGTATCCCATAGGATGTGTGTAAAATGTCGGACCATCACTCCATCTTTTGCCCATACCCTCGTACTGGCTATAATTGCGCAGTGTGAATTCCACTGGTGGTAGTGAGGCAGCTGTTTCAAGAGTACGCACCCTGGTTTGCAGTAGTTTGATCTGCCTATCTTTTTCTCTTAACTCGTTTTGCATCTGAGTCTTCATCCTGTGCAGCTGTGCAATTTCCTTGTCTTTTTCTGCATGTTTCTGAGCCTCTCTCTCCTTCTCTGCTATTGCGTGTTCTGTAAACGCAGACAGCAGAGACGAATGTTTCCCAACGTTCTTCTCCATGTGGTGTTGAAGATCTTTTCTTCGAATCTTCTCTTTGCATCCTGTGAGGTGGAATTCACATTCTAGTATCTGCATGGGGCACTCATTCAAATGGTCTTCTAGAAATCCCTGTTCTATGGTGCCTGTATCACACTTGTTTGGGCAAGAGAGGGGATATTTCACACACTCTGACCAGTGCTTACTGGTGATGTCTGCGTACGTAGATTGGAATCCACAGTACTTACAGATGAAATCCCGCTTCAGGCAAAACCCCGAGAGGTGTTGGAGTAACTGGCATTTTTGTAGTCTCTCCCCGCAGCTATTTGTGCAGTTGACAGTGATGTGCTGACAGTCACCATTGCTCACATCCAAATGGGCATCAAGATCTCCCAACTCACCAGCCCAGTCACAACCTTCTGTTTTCCTCATGCAGTAGACGTTTTGCTTGAGAACCTTTTCATTTTGCTGCTTGTCCAGTAGCACACTGAAGCAGCTTGCCTTACAGAGAGGACATCTATGCTTTTGGTTGTTCAAAATCCGGTTGATACACACTTGGCAGAAGTATTGTCCACAGCAGCTGGTGATATTTGGGTCTCTAGTCACGTGCAGACAGAGGGGACACTCGAAGTCTTTGACTGGGTCAACAAACTCACACTCATAACCACTAGAATTCAAACCTGCCATTTCTTGTGTATAAGAGTGGGTGGGTCTGTTACAGAATTCATCAGGTATAATATATGACAATGAATATTCTGTGACAACCTTTTTGCATCCAAATCCACCCTCTTTTGAATACAATTATTAGTTAGCTAACCGAGCAGTACGTACACTGCAAGGATACGTAGCCGTTTTAGGCAAACGGGATCCTAGTACATGTAAGGTAAATTAACACTAGTGTTCCAACGATACTTTCAATTCCGATATTGGAATAACATTTTGCAACAAGCCTTGCTGTCATCATCTGCATTCACACAGAAAGGCTCCCAAATCCCATGGACTCTTAACTTGCCCTGGCCATCATTGGTTGCTCAAGCAAGCACTCAGTCAGACTCATGTCATAGGGCAATTTATCATCCGTACCACAGATTTCCAATACATGTAGCTGATACCCGATACCTCACCACTGGCTGGTATCAAGACCGATACCAATACCAGTATGTGGAACAGAGTTTACAACGAGGCAGTATTTGCATTGTCACTAATGGTACCAATTTGTGCATAGAGTAGATGCAAAGATGGTCATCCTTCACATATTGGACACCCAAAATCGGGTAATTATCAACCAAATTCTTCCCTGATCAAATCTGATGCATAGATTGGAAGTACTATGTGAATGCAAGACATTGTGGGGCGAGTGTGAGCAAGCTGCATGCATTTTAGCCACCGAGGAGAGAATGAGGTATCAAAAGCTACCGAGTGCAACAGGAAGTTTGTGGTAGTACGTCTTGGCACCAGTCCAACATGGTCTTGTCAGGAATGTCAGCTATAATTTCTGCCTGGTCACGTATATTCAGGGGGGGTGGGACAAGGTCTGTGCGCATGTGGTACAATTAACATTCCATAGGTATAGTATACAAGAAGTATGCGGAACTAGCAGACTAGTAACAGCTCTAGCGCTGACTTATCGCTTGGGTTCGATGGGGTTCGATCGCTTTATTGACTTCCTACCTGATGCTAAACACTTGAGTGTGGTCGACAAGTCTGCATTCGCTGATATTCTCGGTGAGTCTGCATGGTCACTTACATAACTGCTCAGTACAGGCACGTAGTAGTGTGTAGTGGCTTATACCCAGTTCGGTCACAGTCTTTGCATGGAGGTTACTCTTCAGGATGCATTGAAAGCGCAATGCAGCTGCCTTCCACCGAGAAAAGCAGTAGAACGACTTTGCATTACATCATACAAAATGACAGTGCAAGTGATCTTTTCCTATCTCCCCTGACGTATATTGCACATGCCAAGTTTGCATGTGCAATATACACACCCTTGACACTATGACTGCAGGTATACTGTAGGGTTCACTCACGCTAATTAATCAATTAATTAATTGAGTAATTAATTCATTAATCAATTAATTAAATACTCAATTAATTAATTAATCAATTAATTAACAGAACTTCCAATTTGTTAATGCAACACCATCAGTCTTACTAAGCTGTTACTAGCTACCAACTACTGCAGTTTAACTTGAAGTCGAAAGCGAAGGCAGTCATCCTTCACATACTGGGCACCATTTGGAGAGGTGCGCCTAATATCCGAGTAAGGGATGCGAATGTCAACCAAATTCTTCTTCTCTAAATCAAGACTGGCACTCCTCTCGAGATGATACTTATCACATCGCTGGTTCAGGACAGTTACTGTCAGAATACACCTCATGGGCCACTGTAGTTGATCATCAAATTCTCCCACCTTGTGATGTAGTTCTACGTCAAATTCATTGCGAGGCCCAGAGAAATAGAGTTGAACCGCTACCATGTACCCCATGGGGTGCGTGTAGAACATTGGGCCATGTTGCCAGTAACAACAGCTGCCTTCGTATGTGCTGTATTTATGCATAGTGAACTCTACCGGCTGCATTAGGGTAACCTTTTCTAGGTTATCCACCCTGGACTGGAGCATGTTGATTCGTTTGTCTCTCACTCTCAGCTGGCACTGCATGTCACTGTGTAAATGTTCCAACTGATTGGTCTTTTCTGCTAGTTTCTTCACAGCAAAGGCAGACAGCCGCGACAAGTGTTCTTGAACGTTTTGTTCCATGTGTCCCCTAAGATCTTTTCTCATGACCTTTTCATTGCACCCAGCCTGGAGGAACTCACATTCTAGCAGCTGCAAAGGGCACTCGTTCAAATGATGCTCAAGAGAGCCTCTCTGTACTGTACCTAAGCCGCACTTATTGGGGCAGGGGACCGGGTACTTGGTACACTCGGGCCAATGTTTGCTGCAAATCTCCTCATATGTGGATTTGAGACCGCAATACTCGCATGTGAAATCTCGCTTCGGACAGAGTTTTGACAAATGGTTAGGTAAGTGACACTTCTTCAATGTCTGGCCACAGCCCCTTTGGCAAGTCACATTAACATACTGGCAAGTGCCGCTCTTTGCGTCCAGATGAGAATCGAGATTTCCTAACTCCCCAGCCCAGCTACAACCACTTCCCTTCATGGTGCAGTATACTTGGAGTTCTGAGATTCGTCTCCTCTGCTTCTTGTCGAAAAAGACATTGAAGTTTTTCTCCTTGCAGAAAGGGCATGGTTTTGGCTCACTCAGAATCTGGTTGATGCAAGTCTGGCAGAAGTGCTGTCCACAGCAGCTGGTAAGGTTTGGCTCTCTGGTCACGTGCAGACAGAGGGGGCACTCAAAGTCTTTGACTGGATCAACAAACTCAAACTCGTATCCACCAGCTTTGGCCATTGAGGCTGCCATTTTAAACGCTACACGTAGGAAGCCAGGGCTGCTGTTGATACAAGTACAAGGAAGTGGCCATAGACCACACAATGCGGTTCCTAACATGGGAATCCATACACTGTCCATTTTGTCTACACCTGGTAGCAACCGCATTGTCACTCACTTCCTTATACAAATGCAGACAGTGTGCTGTACACATGTCTGACTAGCCTCGTTCCCAGTCCCATGCCCAGCTTTTCGTCGCTTGCAGTACGCTTTACCGTACTACAACCAACGAATAGCTGGGCATGGGACTGGGAACGAGGCTATGTCCGACAATGTGCTGTACAAGTGTCTTCTCAGTGGTGGTACTCCAGTATGTACATACTTAGAGCTGCGGCCTGGGTCACAACTTCAGTCCTGTGACCACCAAAAACTACCTGTGACCGTGTGACTATACTGGTGACCCTGACGTCTTGACAAACATCCACTTTGGTGGTACAGGGAGTAATGTAGTAAGCCATACCCATGCCACACCCTACATCTGCCATATATGGGATTGTGACCCCAGTGGTAGCTCTAGGTACAACATACGTATTGGAGTGACAGCCCTTTGATTCTGTTCCCCAGTATTACTGTTGCCATGGTGACATGTCTTGTACTGCAGTGAAGGAAGGGCTAACTTACAGGGTGTTTAAACCTGGCACGGTGGTGTGGACAGTTCGATACAGCATGCTGCAACCGCCCTGGGTACCATTCACATTGCGCAATCGTGCCAGCTGCCAGCTGGCCATGTACTGTACAATTACGTTACGATTAGCACAGTTCATACCGAGTGTGCCGACTCATGCCCATACACTTTCAGATGACAGTGTGAACGGGTTCTCAGTAATCATCCTTGTCAGTGCTGGGCTAGTCACCTTCAGCTTGATACAACAAGGGATTATGCTCCTGCATGTGTTACACCCCCTTCACATACACACACCACATACCCTGCACACACACACACACACTGCACACACACACACACACACACACACACACACTGCACACACACACACACACACACACACACACACACACACACACACACACACACTGCACACACACACACACACACACACACACACACACACACACACACATTCACACAGATTTTGTGTGAGTGTGTTGAGGGAGAACTTTCCTCCGGATACCTCCCCCCACCTCCACCCCCTCCCCGCCCACACCCTCACCCTCCACCCTCCTCTCACTGTTGCCAACCTGTTGCCATGTGACGTCCAGTTCTACCTGAGTTGGAGCAGAGTCAGGAAGATCATCCGGAAGGGGAAGGAGATCGCCATCTACTCTGTGAGCCACCTCCAGTTTCGTACACATATTGGATGACACTGGAAAGAGCCTACTGGCCTTAGACCTCAGAGCTCAATGCCTTCCTTATATGGATTGCATTGAGGATACCTGTGTGTTAGCCTCGTACCCAAGCCCACGCGTTCCGCATGTAGGCCTGGGAACGAGGCTACCTGAGTGTAATGGCATAACTTGGTAGCTTTACAAGCACTGGGAGAAATGCACAGCATGGTGCCAAGCATGTGACTTTTGGGCATGGACACCAAGTGTGAAGTCTGGTACCAAGATTAAGTCTCGGAACCAGACCCTCCCCCTATGTAATCACGAGGTCTAGTAATCGATATTACATGAACTTGTAAGGACTGTAATACCTATAGGTATATATATTAATTGTAAAATTGCAATGCTAGTTTTTCATTCTTGGGCTTTGGGGAAGGTCTGGGAACCAGACAGTCTGTTGAAAACTATGATGTCATGATGATGTAATCCTTATCACAGGTGGACTCTCAAAAGCCAGTGGAGTTTCTTGTTGCCATGGAAGGCTTTCTTAGTTGCCAGGGATGCACGGTTTCCACGGAGACGGTGGGCATGATCCAGGGCATGGGTATGGACACTGCGGATGGAAGGAGACTCAGACTGACCATCACCTCGGAGATGCTCGGTGGGACAGCACTGAAGGTCAGCTGCCTCCCGCTGCGCTGTGTTTGCACCACATTGACCTTCAGGTGCAATTTTGAGCATGTGGCAGTCCAAGATGCATATCCCAAGATGTGTTCGTGCACCCAAGATGTGTGCGTGCACCCAATGCATATGCGTGCACCCAAGATGTGTTCGTGCACCCAAGATGTGTTCGTGCACCCAAGATGTGTGCGTGCACCCAATGCATATGCGTGCACCCAATACATATGCGTGCACCCAAGATGTGTTCATGCACCCAAGATGTGTTCGTGCACCCAAGATGTGTTCACCCAAGATGTGTTCGTGCACCCAAGATGTGTGTGCGTGCACCCAATGCATATGCGTGCACCCAATACATATGCGTGCACCCAAGATGTGTTCGTGCACCCAAGATGTGTGTGCATGCACCCAATGCATATGCGTGCACCCAATACATATGCGTGCACCCAAGATGTGTGCGTGCACTCAATGCATATGCGTGCACCCAATACATATGCGTGCACCCAAGATGTGTGCGTGCACTCAATGCATATGCGTGCACCCAATACATATGCGTGCACCCAAGATGTGTGCGTGCACCCAATACGTATGCGTACACCCAAGATGTGTTCGTGCACCCAAGATGTGTGCGTGCACCCAAGATGTGTGCGTGCACCCAAGATGTGTGTGTGCACCCAATACGTATGCGTACACCCAAGATGTGTTCGTGCACCCAAGATGTGTGCGTGCACCCAAGATGTGTGCGTGCACCCAAGATGTGTGCGTGCACCCAATGCATATGCGTGCACCCAATACATATGCGTGCACCCAAGATGTGTGCGTGCACCCAAGATGTGTTCGTGCACCCAAGATGTGTGCGTGCACCCAAGATGTGTGCGTGCACCCAAGATGTGTTCGTGCACCCAAGATGTGTGCGTGCACCCAAGATGTGTTCGTGCACCCAAGATGTGTGCGTGCACCCAAGATGTGTTCGTGCACCCAAGATGTGTGGTGCACCCAAGATGTGTGCGTGCACCCAAGATGTGTGCGTGCACCCAAGATGTGTGCGTGCACCCAAGATGTGTGCGTGCACCCAATACATATGCGTGTGCACCCAATACATATGCGTGCACCCAATACATATGCGTGCACCCAAGATGTGTTCGTGCACCCAAGATGTGTGCGTGCACCCAAGATGTGTGCGTGCACCCAATACATATGCGTGCACCCAAGATGTGTGTGTGCACCCAATGCATATGCATGCACCCAATACATATGCATGCACCCAATGCATATGGTGCACCCAATGCATATGCATATGCTGCACCCAATGCATATGCGTGCACCCAAGATGTGTGCGTGCACCCAATGCATATGCATGCACCCAATGCATATGCGTGCACCCAAGATGTGTGCGTGCACCCAAGGTGTGTGCACCCAAGATGTGTGCATGCACCCAAGATGTGTCAGCCAAGATGTGTTGGGTGCACCCAAGATGGGTGCACCCAAGATGTGTGCTTGCACCCAATGCATATGCATGCACCCAATGCATATGCATGCACCCAATGCATATACATGCACCCAAGATGTGTGCGTGCACCCAATGCATATGCGTGCATGCACCAAGATGCTAGCTGAAGGTCACATTCATTGAACTCATTGAACTCACAGTCCTAGGCCAGCAGCCAAGATCAAAGGATCTATTCAGATACAGGAAGTTCACAGTGGGCTACATTCCAATGCATAATTAAGGCAGAGAATGTTTCCTGACTTTTCCACAGGCTAGCTGCAGCCAGAAACAACAGAAACGAACCGGGTTTGCACTTGTTAGTGTAGAGGCACCCCTCTGCTGTCCACATATCCACTTTAGATCCCTGGCTGAGAAAGCCTTCCAGCTGGGCAGCCGTTTTCCGAGACCTCATTGCGAACCGTGGCTGGCGATATGGTGCCGCATATTTTAGAACTTTTTTTTTTCCTGACTGGAGCCAGGCAATCTGTATATGTACCGATAGCCCATGCATTGCTCTACAAAATAATTATGTGAAAATGAAGTTGTTCCGCCGGGCAGTTGATGTGCTGCGTGAGCTCAAAGGTTCAGCAAAAATTATTGCATGCGGGCTTGCGGTTTATAGTAATCGGTTGTGTTTACTGGTGTGCTTCAGAAAGAATGCATGCTGCACAGTTTTTTAGTCGCTGCTGGAAGTGTTGACCGAGGAGAACAGGACTGTAATAGCTTTATTTGTAAGCCCAGCTAGAAAGAAGCAAGCTAGACAGCTAGTCTAGTACATCTAGATGTGTACAATAGTATTATAACTAGCTAGCTAGCTAGGTACAAGCATCCATCATAATCATTTCAGTGGAAAGAATGATCAGCAGTTAGCAACCACAGCATCTTTTGTTTTAGGAGAACGCATGCATGGTTCTCCAGATTCCAGGCTGCAGCACACACATGCAGACTCCTCAACGGTTCTATTTGCCAACCATCAATTATTGTAGTACTAGTACGTCCACTCATTCCCAGACAACCGGACCCCAGCGAGGATCGCTTGCAGTATATATCTATCCTTGCTAGGGTTGTAGGAACAACACTACCTCAATCAGTGACTGTTGCCTGAGATGGTACGGAAATTCGTTGACAGTGCTATTCATGTACCTGTGGTAGTATGGAACTGTAACTTCAGAAACTGTCATTATGGCTGAGAAACAGTCAACTATATATAGGTACAGGTAAACTATTCCTACAGAAAATTATCAGTCACACATTGACCGCCGCTCTTCATTCCTGTCTTGCTCCTTCCTCACCGAGGGACATACTGTTTCCCTGCAGCCACACACTTCACCCTCCGCCTTCTTTTCAGTCCACCTGCTTTGCAAATGCATGTGGCAGAAATGCTAGCAACAGTGCAAACTCACTAATTTCCACCGCCAACCCTTCAGCATGCGAATGGTAAGACCGTAGTTTTCCATTGCACAGAGTTCAGAGCTCATCAGAACACTCCCTGGCCTCTTCTCTATGCTAGCCCACGGCATCTCGACTCATAGTCAGCGCGCATACACGTGCCATGGCCTATTGTTTACAACTGCGATTACGATATACCAATTAACGTCCGCATGCAGTAATTTTGCTGAACTTTTGAGCTCACACAGCACATTAACCGCCCGGCGGAACAACTTTATTTTCACATATTTTGTACAGCAATGCATGGGCTATCGGTACATATATAGATTGCCTGGCTCCAGTCAGGCAAAAAAAAATGTTCTAAAATATGCGGCACCATATCGCCCGCCACGGTTCGCAATGAGGTCTCGGAAAACGGCTGCCCAGCTGGAAGGCTTTCTCAGCCCGGGATCTAAAGTGGATATGTGGACAGCAGAGGGGTGTCTCTACACTAACGAGTGCAAACCCGGTTCGTTTCTGTTGTTTCTGGCAACAGAATGTAGCCGAACGTGAACTTCCTGTATCTGAATAGAATGGACCGCTGGCCTAACGACTGTCACTTTCCTCATTTTTGTAACCACTACTTTTATTTATTTATTTATTTATTTATTTATTACATATATACCACCCGGTATGTAATGTATGTAAACTGAGGAAGCCCTCCTGTTGTCCTTCATTAAAGTTTTTTGGTAAGGAGATGTGTGCTTGCACCCAATGCATATGCATGCACCCAATACATATGCGTGCACCCAATACATGTGCACCAAATACATATGCGTGCACCCAAGATGTGTGTGCACCCAATGTATATGCATGCATCTTGGGTGCATGCATACATATGCATGCTCCCAAGATGTGTGCGTGCACCCAAGATGTGTGTGTGCACCCAATGCATAGGCATGTACCCAATGCATATGCATGCACCCAATGCATATGCATGCACCCAATACATATGCGTGCACCCAAGATGTGTGCGTGCACCCAATGCATATGCATGCACCCAATGCATATGCATGCACCCAATGCATATGCATGCACCCAATACATATGCGTGCACCCAAGATGTGTGTGTGCACCCAATGCATATGCATGCACCCAATGCATATGCATGCACCCAATACATATGCGTGCACCCAAGATGTGTGCACCCAATGCATATGGTGCACCCAATGGGTATGCATGCACCCAATGCATATGCGTGCACCCAAGGGTGTGTGCACCCATGTGTTCACACAGGGCTTGCTTGTGTGTGCACCCAGGGCACATGTGTGCGTATGCATCCAGCATGTGCTGGCATCCAGGGCATGTGCATCCAGCATGTGCTGGCATCCAGGGCATGTGCATCCAGCATGTGCTGGCATCCAGGGCATGTGCATCCAGGGGTGCATGCACATGCCCTGGATGCACATGCCCTGGATGCACATGCCCTGGCATGTGCGTGCCCCCCTGGCATGTGCGTGCCCCCCTGGCATGTGTGTGCCCCCCTGGCATGTGTGTGCATGGTGCACCCAAACCATGTGTGTGCACTCAAGGCCTGTGCATCCAGCATTTGAGCTGCCTGCACCAGCATGTGTGTGCACCCAAGCCATACAAGTGTGTGCAAGGCATGTTTGCACCCAAGGTGTGCACCCAAGGCAGCAAGTGTGTGCACATGCATATACTTCACCTGCTCCCTCTCTACCTCCCAGATTTCCATTTCTTGTGCCTACTGGCTCATCAACAAGACAGGCCTGCCCCTCCTCTTCAAGCAAGAGGGAGCAAGCCATGAAGGCGCTGGGCAGCTGGAGGAGCACGAGAAGGCCTCTACCACCACGCCACTTCTTTTCTCATACTCTGAGGGGGAGCTTGTGGAGAAGTGAGTATGAAACATTTAAGTTTGTCTCTTCTAGTTGCAAGTTGTACCGTACATGAACAGAACTTACTGTTTCCTGCAGGTGTACAATGCGCTTAGGTCGTAAGTATCGCTACCTCCTTGGCGGCCAGCCATACTGGTAAGTTCTCTTCCCACAGCTGCTTGATAATATGTGCAGCTGTACCACATAGACATAGAAAGACATAGAATAAGTTCTTGTGTTAGTACTGCTTGCCTGCATGTCAGTGACAGGCAATGGTCGTGTACTCAAGCTGCCTAGTGAGAACACTATGCCATCATACTCCAAAGGTGCTCTCCGTTCCGTATGATCAGCGACAGCGGTGTGACGAGAGTGTTTGTGAAGAGCAGGGACGGGAGACCAGACCAGTAAGTATGACTGAACCTACACACCACTCAAGCCATCTGAAAATTATTAAGCAATTCCCGCACAGGTGTTTCAGATTTCTCTCCCTCCCTCCTCCCTCCCTCCTCTCCATCTCTCCTCTCCTTCCCTTCCTCCTTCCCTCCCTCCTCTCCCTTCCTCCTCTCCCTCCCTCCTCTCCCTCCCTCCTCTCCCTCCCTTCCTCCTTCCCTCCCTCCTCTCCCTCTTCCTCCCTCCTCTCCCTCCCTCTTCTTCCTCCTCTCCCTCCTTCCTCTCCCTCCCTTCCCTCCTCTCCCTCCCTCCTCTCCCTCCTCTCCCTTCCTCCTCTCCCTTCCTCCTCTCCCTCCCTCCTCTCCCTCCCTTCTCGCCTTCCCTCCTCTCCATCTCTCCCCTCCCTCCTCTCTCTCCCTCCTGTCCCTTCCTCCTCCCCTCCCCTCCCCCTCCCAGGGAGTACCAGATAGGTGTGGACATCCAACGAGGGAGGCGGCAATACCAGAACACTAGGGTGGTCAAATTTGTTGCCCGCTACCAGCTGGAGAACAGGACTCAGTACAAATTGGCGTACCTCCAGAGACACCAGTTGCAGGATGAGGTGAGCATATGGATAACTTTCAGTTTCGATTCAACCATTTTGGGGGGCTTGACTGTGCTCTGCTGATATCTACCATGGTCACGCGTTATTAAGCGCAGCTCACTTATAGACTCATATTCACTGTTAGGCGCAGGTTCGACTCTCATCCCTGGCAGCTTCTCGCTATTAAGCACTGAACCGATCCTACAGAGTGGAAAACTGTAATTCGAGATTTGAAGAATGTCATTCGAAATTAAGAGCATCTCGCTTATGTATAGGTGCATATTTCCTTCCTGTGGAGATATAGTCGCATGTGCCTAATAATGACCGACTGCGGTAGTTTCATTCCCAGGCCATTAAATTTCCACCTGCCACCTTTGATCTGGGAATGAGGTTACTATGAATCAGATTTGGGAATGAGGCTACTTTGAATCGGTATGCAACACTATGCTTGTGTCCCCAGGAGGGATTGTCCCGGGCTAAGAAGATTCCAATCATCATGCCCAGTGCCATCACTGCCTTCCACTGGCCAAGGACAGACCTCGACCAGCTGCTCAGCATCAGGTGAGCATTACATCACCATTATGTCATCATCATTTGTGATTGACCATTGCAGATAACATATCTAGTATAGTAGCATCACAATTTTTTGGAGGGAAAGAGGGAGGAGGGAGGAGGGAGGGTGGGAAGGAGGGACAGCAGGAGAAGAAGAAGGGTGGGAGGAGGGAGGGAGGGAGGGAGGGAAGGAGAAGGAGGGAGGGAAGGAGAAGGAGGGAGGGAAGGAGAAGGAGGGAGGGAGGAAAGAAGGAAGGGAAGGAAGAAGCCCATTTGCCTAGGCTGGAAATTACAGCTGAATCCTAGTGAGATAGTTTGAAAAGGCAAGAGTGATGTACACATAACAATATTCATTGCAGGGTGGTGGATATTCAGGACTGTCTGTGGTCGGGAGGATTCATTCTGGACAAAGATTATTCCTTCCACATCAACATGAGGTGATTGGGTAGCCTCGTTCCCAGGCCCGCACCGTTTTCGGTTGCACAAAGAACATGGAGGGCCTGGTACATTTCCTCATGTGAGTGACGTCAGGGGTAGAAAGACGGTAGAAAGTCCTAAAATGGACGTAGGTTTACTGGATCTCAGAACAGCAAGAAGAGCAAAGGTACCAGGTAACATACCACACGTATCGAGCTAGCGGGGAGCGAATATCATACTCACCAAGCGTTGAATGTGTAGATAACACGCAAAATGTAGCGTCTTCGTTCTGAAAAATTTCCCATCCATTTTGTCGATTACGTCATGCTCACGTGAGGAGATGTACCAGGCCGTCCCTGCTTTTCTGTACTGCAAGCAATGAAAAGCTGGGCGGGGGCCTGGAACGAGGTTAGTAATTCTTATCCTGTAATTTAATACAATTGGTGTGAATGTAGCCAAGTATGTTCACATGCCCATTTTGGAAACCATTTTTTACCAGTTATGGCACATTTGGCCAAATTGGCAGAACAGGACACCCGTTCTAAATTATAACATCGAATTGAATTTGACAGAACAGCACTCCTGGTGAACAACAGATCCCTGCCCAGCACTGCATCAGCACACCAAAGATACACAGTGAAACCAGATAAAGTCTTGTCTTCAAATGCATGGATACAACATGTCTTGCGTTAGAAAATGGATATACAGAGTAACATGCTAAGTACTGTGCTAGGGGTATCTTGGGCTAGGAATGAGATATGAAGCTGGGGTTTGTGCCATTGTGATCAGCATGAAAAGAGCTTTCAAATGATGTCCTAGAAATGCTTTTTTATGTCGGTCATATTTTTGTCAAAAATCGCACTCTACCAAAGGCTATAATCCATGGTTTTTCGTGATTTTGGGTCAAAAATCAACCTACAGCAAAATGGACATCATTGGAATGCTCCATTCATGCTGATCACAATGGTGCGAATCCCAGCTTCATATCTCATTCCTAGCCAAAGATACCTAGCATTAAACGTAGCTCAAACATTTTGCCTAATTCGCACCATGGGTATCACAGCATGATGTCCATATTGCCGAACCACAAACTTCCTAGAAGTATTGTGACCTCACTGACGCTCAGCAACTTACCTCATTTTCTCCCTTTATGGCTAAAATGCTTTCAGCTTGCTCATGCTCTCCCCACAATGTCCTGCATTCACCTGGTATACTAGTTCACACAGTTAGTATACATGCATGTCCATCCTCCTCTTTGTCTCCTTTCCTCCCCGTCTCTGTTTCATCTCTCTTCCTCTCACTCTCTCTCATCTCCACTCACGCAGAGGGAGCTTCAGTCACTCCATCTTTGTCCGCTGTGAGGTGACCCTCAAGGGGGCCACCTTCCACGTGGTCTTCTCCGATGCAGCCCACTACCCCCCTCCGTTCCGGCTGGAAAACCTCTCCCAAATGCCAGTGCTGTACTTCCAGTCTGGTGTAACCAAACCGAGCCTCATCACCACTCTAAACCCTGGCCAGTCCGTGCCCTATGCATGGGACGAGTCGGTGTTCCACAAGAAAATGTGTGTGCAGGTGAAGGGGTCCCAGGAAATGAAGGAATTTGATCTGAACACATTTGGCCCCCAGGGAAAGTTATACTATGAGAGCTATTTCTACGTTGCTGCAGTGGAAACTTTCCCAAGAGATAAAAAGTGAGGATTATACAGCCGCAATCTGTAACTATGTGATACAAATTTTTTTTCTTCTCAATTTGAGATGCTTATGGTTCAATAACTGCAAGAAGCACAAATAAATCATGGACCTACTGACCTTCTCATACACCTCCAGTACCATGGAGATTTGTTGTCTCAAGCTGAAGCATAGCTTATTAGCTGTTTTATCAAGAAGGGGGGGGAAGATTCTTGCAAGAATCTTGGATGGTCATGCAAGAATCTTGGATGGTCTTGCAAGAATCTTGCAAGAATCTTGAAAGAATCTTGGATGGTCTTGCAAGAATCTTGGATGGTTGTGCAAGAATCTTGGATGGTCTTGCAAGAATCTTGGATGGTCTTGCAAGAATCTTGGATGTTCTTGCAAAATTTTGCACGTGCACCACCATGCAGTCTTGCAAGAAAGCGCATGAATCTTGCAATACTTTCTTCCAAGACTTGTAAGTTTTCTTGCAAGCTGCTACAAGTATCTTGGAAGAGCTTGCAAGACCTCAAAGATTCATGCACGATCTTGCAGCATCTTGCAAGAAAGTGGCCATTTCTCTTGCAAGAGAATCTTGCACTCTCTTGCAAGACTGGTCTACCTGGGATGTAATTACTGTGTATGAAACCAACTCCGTATTCAGGATGGGAGGCTGTTGCTGGACAACTCAGAACATCTCTGTGTACAGAGCAGGAAACTGGACTTTGAGAAGTTCCGAGAAGGTAAATAATTGGCACACTTCACAGCTCATGCATAGCCTCGTTCCTAGGCCATCTACAGGCCCAGTTTTTGATTGCTTACGGTAAGTGATCATAAACTGGGCCTGTAGATGGCCTGGGAACGAATCTAGCCCATGCACACTGAATTCCAGGTCCAAATAATGCCCTTGTTATCAGCACTTGTATACCTACCTGACTTGTATGCCTGGCTTGTATACCTCACTTGTATACCTGGCTTGTATACATGGCTTGTATACCTAGCTTGTATACCTGGCTTGTATACCTGGCTTGTATACCTGGCCTGTATACCTGGCTTGTATACCTGACTTGTATACCTGGCTTGTATACCTGGCTTGTGTACCTGGCTTGTGTACCTGCCTTGTATACCTGGCTTGTATACCTGCCTTGTGTGTATAACTGGCTTCTATACCTGCCTTGTATACCTGGCTTGTAATTTAAACCTGTCTTGTATACCTGGCTTGTATACCTGACTTGTATACCTGGCTTGTACGTGTCTAGCATAACTCTGTGTTCTTGTCCATTTGTGACTGCTCATTCTTCAGGTACAGATGTAGTATTGGGGTACGTGACTCAGGGTGGTAGCAGTGGGGGTGTACCGCCAGAGCAGCACTTCTCTCGGATGAAGCACTCCCCAGGGAGTGGAGTGCTGTCAGTAAAGGTGGTGTCTGATGGACCAACCAGGATCCTGCGCATCACAGATGAAAACAAGAAGGTAAAGGGTTAAAATATAGCTCATTGTAGCAACCCAGACGTCATATA